>OX411311.1:49847544-50433325 GCA_948150685.1 Rhaphigaster nebulosa | reverse complement strand
TTTCACCTAGGAGATATGAATGCTTAAGGGATTTCAAAATCTCTAATTACTGTGATATTCTTTGCAGGGAAACATAATGAGTTGTTTAATCCCTCCTTCCCTCATTGAAACATTTTTTTTTTTTCAATGCTTATTTTTCATGAATTGCATTTCAACGACTTATTTGTTTCTAATTATGTCAAATGAAAGACTTACGGTTCAAGTATAGTTAAATTGCAGATTTTATTTTGTGTTCAGCTGTAAATTTTATTTTGAAAAGAAATCAGATGATTTAGGCATGCACCCTCCAAACCAGTGTTTCTTTACTTATCAGTAATAATTTTCACAAAGATGATATTTATTTATTTTAACAATTTATACGCACTTTTCATTCCTACCCCCTTCCATAATAAACTTTACGGACCAACCAACAGACTGTTAAAGGATATGGCTACTCTTGATATGCCGCTCAACGAACAGGAGGTGACTGAAAAACAGCTGGTCGATAGATCTTCTTCCGTGAATTACGGTGCTTGAATCAAGACCGGATGAATTGTTGTTATGGTACGTTCAAAGCACATGGAAAGCACAATCCATACCTCAAATGCGATATTCATATTTATATCAAATTGGCAGATTGCCACTATTCTGTGTATGATGTATAAATACATCATAATCAAGATTTAAATTTAAAAAAACAATATCTGTCATCAATAATGATTAGAAACAGAATTTTCGTGAAAAAAAACAACAACAAAAAAAACGTGAAAAACGGCAAAATAGTGTAAGTACCCAAAATGTGTAAAACTTTGTATATAGCACTATTTTGTGTATAATATAATATTTTAATTCCATTGATAGTTCGGAACTAATGTTTTTTTAGTGTAATTTATAAAAATATTATAATGTAAATACTTTTATGATGTTTGTTATACTAACGTAGTCAGACAATTTTTTATATCAAGCGAAAAAATTTACCTATCATGTACAAAATTCCTGCAACGGTCCGTTATGTCTTGTCTCGTTAATGTGGGTGTTTCTCTATATTTTTACAATTTAATTATGAATACTAAAATCCTAGATCTCATGTTTGTTCCAAGCGCCGTTTACTACAAACCTCCTTGAACACACAATTAGCACATAAAGAAGAATCGTTTGGTTTGTGCACTTTTATCGACTTCGATTCGCGGTGTGGTCAGAGAAGTTATAAACAGCTACAATAGAGCGATGGAGTTTCTAATTAAATACAAAGAGGCCGGAGATAGGTTAGTCACGGACTCCCTCTCTCACCCCTCTCCCCCTCACCCCCTCCAAGTACAACGTCCACACCGGCGCCTCTAAACTAAGTTAGCCTATCACTCCAAACCCCCAGCCTCTCGGCAAGAATAACTCCACCTTGGAACAACAATGGTCGGTATCTGACCTACCTCTGTTTTGATATTGTTCAGTTTCAATTTCGGGACTCTAACCAAATTATCGAAAGGTTTGGTTATTTTCGAAGTTTGTAATTAACAAAAACCTTCTTGGAATAATACCTTAACGCCCCACTTTAAAATTAGCGTTAATTGCGTCTAAATTATATTACAGCTTTCCACAGGAAAGTTAAATATATTCAAGGGTATGTACAGTCCGTCTTGAGCTAAGAAGCTTATATTGTGCTTAAGCTTAGAAATGTGTTTCTGCCAGAAGGTTTTCATAAATTTGTAAGTAACGCCCACAAATGAGCTAAATTAAATGGAACTAAATCATAAAAGATTCATCATAAAGTTCGGTTTTACAAGATTATTTTACTTGATTTTTTTTTTTTTTTTTTTTTTATTTATTTATTGAAATTTACAACTGTATTACATAATACAACAAGTAAATGGGAATTTGAAGTACAAGACATGAGAATTACTTGTGAAGGAGCCACCCATTGGTGGCACTTCAATGTCTATTTTAACTTAGAAGGTCCCGTGGCCATCTTCTTTTCAGACGCCTCAGAGGATTATCAGGAATACATGGGGATGAAAGGCTACTAATAAGAGGGTTGGTATGGGCAAGGAGTTTGGAATTAAAGGAGGTATATCTATTTCGGGCTAAATCTGCAACAAATGGGATATTGAGGTCTTTATGGATAATTTTATTTGTGACAAAATAAGGAGCATTAAGGATTTTTCGAAGGATTTTGGATTGCAAGGATTGGATGCGGGAGGAATTTGATGGTTTAGTGGTACCCCAAAGCTCTATCCCGTATGTCCAAATAGGCCTGATAATGGTGATGTAAATGAGCTTTTTGTAGAAAATCGGTAATTTGGAGCGTTTGTCAAGTAAGTGTTGCAGTAATCGGAATCTTCGAGCAGTTTCTTGTCGTTTCAGTCTTGTGTGAGGATTCCATGTAAGGCGTTTATCAAGATGGAGTCCTAGGTAGCGGATTTGTTCGACTGGGATAAATGGTATATTATTAAAGGATACTGTAGGACAGGATGTAGTGGGTTTACGACGTAGGGTAAAGGTGATTTGATGGGATTTGTTAGGATTTATTTTGATTCTCCAGTTTTGACACCATTCTTCAATGGCTGTGATGTGTGACTGCAGGGTTTGAGATGCGGCAAATGGGTCATTGTTCACAGATAACACACATGTGTCATCAGCGTAAGTAGTGAGGATGGTGCTAGGATGGGTTGGGATATCAGCTGTATACACCGTGTAAAGGATGGTGCCAAGTATACTACCTTGAGGTACACCGGCGGACTGAGAGAATAGTGATGAGTAGGCTTACTTGATTTTGATTTCACAATATGAGTACAGGTATCTTCACAGTTTTTTACAACTTGGAGGGAATGTTGGGGGAACTAATTCGGTAAACAGGCCTATTATCCCTTTTAGCCGGCCTTTAGAACATTTTCACATGGTCCGATAATTATCGAGTTCGGATTCTAGACTTCCTGCAGCCTGATGACCGCTAGATAAATCGAATGTCGGTCCGTCATCCGATTTATTGGACCGTGTGGAAACGGCATTATGGTACTCTCAGACCAAACAGTTTTTACGTGACTAGACGGGCTGACGTCCTTGGTCTGAGCTGAGACGTTTGGTTCTATGTCGTTTCCGCCCGGTCCTAACCAGAGTAGGAGTGCCAAGATTTTTTTTTCGGTTTCACCATGAAGTAAAAATTAAATGACCCAATGGGAATCGAACCCTCACTCTAGGAACCTAGCCCCAATGCGCTAGGCCATCTCTTAGCCTCTTAGCTTTCAGGTAGATTGAAAAATTCATTTCGAAGATTTACTGGAAATCGTATTAAAAAAAAATTACATATTTCGAATTATAAAAAAAAATCAGTATTGATAGATTGATAGAAAATACTTTTATTAATAATAATTACAGAATTTGATGTTATTTACAAAAGTGTTCAAAGTATTATTACTGACATAGCTACTTAGCAACGGTCAAGTGTCAGGAGCGCTTTTAATTTGAAAATGATTTTAAATCATTATGGTTTATTTATTTATTTTTAAATATCTAAATACTTATTAAGTTATTAACTAATTTATTCACGAACAATACAATACAATAATATTTAATTACATCTTATATAATCCATTATTAATCATTAATTATGTCTTGTATAGTAATATCCTAATTATATCCTATAATAATGTCTTAATTATATCTCAAATAATAATGTCTAATTAATGTCATTTTTATCTATTTATAACAAATGTTATTAATCAATAATATCCACACACTTATTAAGTTATTAATAATTAAAATTTTGAATTAGAAAGGAACGGTAGATATAGGCTTCCTCCAAGTAACTCACTAGAGCTGCCCAGTCTTCGCCATTTAAGTTTTTGACCATATCAGTTTCAGTCATAGTAACTGCACCAGAATATTTTTTCCTCATTCCCTCCAAGACTTTACAACGTCCTAAATAATGAAATACATCTTCATCTTCTCCAATATTACACATAAAACAAATGTAATTCTGTCTCTGAATGAATGGTCTGTATTTCAAGTTGAGAAGTTCGTATCTAATTTTAATTATTACGCCTATATCAGATAAAGGTAAATTGGAATTAATATAATCAGTATCAAAAGGTAATTGATAGATTGGGTGATATTGGCCGTTTAAAGCTCTTTCCCTATAACATGTCTCATAATAGATAATAAAGCTAGATTTCAATGCATTTAAATCTTTCTCCAATTGTTCAGCAGAAGTGAAAACTGGATTAATGTTGCATTTGATTTTCTCGGACCAATTTATCCATTCCTTAATTCATAGTAGTTTCCTTTTGATCACTTCTTCTGCAACCAATTTTGTTAAACGACCTCCATCTAGATTTAGTCTTCAATATGTATTTAAATTGTAATTGAAACGTAAACATATGAATTTGTGAAATTTTGGCTTCTAAATCTATCATGCAATTTGGAGTAGTTTTTGGCAATTTGAATATTTTCTTAATGAAGGTCCTCTGGACACTTTCTATTTTATCAACTTATCGATAGCCCCAAACTTAAACTTAAATTGTAATTGAAACGTAAACATATGAATTTGTGAAATTTTGGCTTCTAAATCTATCATGCAATTTGGAGTAGTTTTTGGCAATTTGAATATTTTCATAATGAAGGTCCTCTGGACACTTTCTATTTTATCAGCTTATCGATAGCCCCAAACTTGTCTCCCATTTGTAAGAATTGATCTAGTTACAGACTTAAAAATGTCATTTTTTGCATGTTTATTTAGAAATAGATTATTCCAAACACTATTGAGACCAAGCAAAGCATAGCGAGCCGTTTGATTAAAGTGATCTGTGAGTGTCAAACTTGGAGGCAATGTAATCCCTAAATACTTATATCGGTTGACTACCTTGACTGGTTGATTATTAAACTTCCAAGAGTCACGTTCACTAAGCTTTCCTCCACCTTTCATAAAACCCATGATATTTGACTTGGATAAATTCACTATCAAATTCCACTCTTTATCATAACATTCTAGCTCATTTATAATGCTTTGCAAAACCGAAGCATTATCAGCAAGAAACACTATATCGTCTGCAAATAGTAGGAGTTCTGTACCCTCTAAGCCATATTCCTCCACTTAGGCAATCCTTAATATCATTTACATATTAGGCAAATAATAAAGGGCTTATGTTGCAACCTTGCTGAACTCCAGATATTGTTGGAAAAGTTGTTGATCGGCCACATTTGCTGCACACAGGTAAGTTGCTGCTAGAATAGATGTGATGCTTTGTGCTTGCAATAGCTCTGATAAATTTTGTTGAAACTCCCAATTATGACAGTTTAAACAGGAGATCTAGGAGTGTTTTAGGAGCAAACGTGTAAAGCTCAAACATAATACCATCCAGACTAGGAGTTCATTGATATTGAAAGGACATTCAAGATTAACGTCTTCTTGAAATGGAGCAGCCTAATGGATATGAGACACAGTTTGACGCGGATAAAAAAGTTCACTAAAATGATTGACCCAGACATTCATTTCAATATTATCTCCGCATTTATAACCTCTCTTTTTAAATTTATTCACCAGAGTCCAAAATTCACTCGAATTTTTAATTGCATTGGCCTTATCCAGATAATAACTCTTACGCTTCTGTTCACACAGGTCAAAATAATTTCTCCTCTCCGTCATATATTTCTTCTGTACAATCTTTGCTCCAGTTTTCCTGAAAGATTTCATAAATTAAATACTCTGGTTCTATTTTTAAAACAATGACGATCAAACCAAGTTTGAAACGATTCGAATGGTTTGCCATAACTCTGCATACACTTATCACTTTTATTAATACTTTCAGAACCTCCAAATCTATATTTTTACAAGTTTCAATTATCTTTTCCATATTATTCTAATAATCGATACATTTAGAAGCGTTCCAAATTTTGTATTGTTGGGTACAAGATCTTCTCTTTTTTTCTTCTAGTTATAGTTGTATAATGACATCAATTGCCATATGATCTGACCAAATTATGTTTCTTACTAAGAAATCTTTAAATAACTTGATACTGCTGACAGATATTAAACCAAAGTCTATTACTGAGCTACCCCTAGATATGTAAATTCTCCTTACATGTCGCTTGGAGATCCCCCATTTAAAATCATCACAAAAATTCAAAATAAATTTTCCTTCCGAATTTACTATATAATCTTTTGAACCTCTAGATTCTGAAAAACAACCCAGATCTAATGTATATTCCCCAATAGCCTGACCATCATCCAATCTACCATTTCAATCTCCCAACAATAGAAACTGTAAATTATTATTATTTACAAGAGTCTCAAACAAGCAAAAATTTTCTTTCCATTTATTTAGCTCTAAATAAATTGGCAATATATGCAAACGATAGTTTGAGCTTACGTTAATCTGAAGCAAATCAGTATTATTTATAGTTATAAATTTAAAAATACCTTTAGTTATTAATTCGGTTCGACAACAAATCAATATACCACCTATACTTCTTCAAAATTTTGCCATTCTAGTGGCTGAAGCCCATAATAGTTTATAATTTTGAAAATAATTTCAGTAAACCAACTCATGATTTTCTTCAATAAATCTTTCTAATAAACAAAATATATCATAATTATTTTAAAAAATCAAGGAAAAACTTATCTTTAATTTTATATTTAAGGCCAAAAATGTTGTAACTTAAATTTAATTTTTGAAACTTATATTAGAGTAACTGTTTTTTAATTTAGTTTGACAGACAGCCGTTACCTGTTATTTATTCTCATTTGTGTCCGTGGGTGTTGAAGCATCTGGGTTAAAACTAGAATAGTCTTTTCCTCTTTCAGACTGTGTTTTCGATCTTGAATTTCTTGACACTCTTTCCTTCACACACTTTTCCTTAGTGTCCCCACAATATGCTTTATCATCCATAAATAGAGTATCATTTCTGATAAAAAAAAACCTTTTATTTTTATCTTTTTGGTGCATTTCCTTACGCAATTGGAAAAGCATTCTCTTACGCAGTTAGAATTTATTAATATAAATTTATAAATAATATATATATAATATAAATATATAATATATAATATAAATAATCTTTATTATATAAAAGCCAGTGCCCTTAAGTTTTTTGGTATTTCTCAGAATCATCCCAGTGAGGTAATTATTAGCGAAAGTAACCTTAATTAGTTTCTTCAATTTATTAGGCAACCCAATACTGACAATACTAACAATATCACTAAGTGATATTTCAACTCCCAAGACATCACTACAAAATTGTATTATGATGTCTTGACTGATCCATTCAAAGAGTCAAGACAAAAAAATAATAAATTATTCCTCTCGGTGTTGTTTTCCAGGTTATTCTATTCGATTTTCTACAAAATCAGTATTGTTGCTGTTTTATTTAAAATTTTCGCAGAGATCTACTTACCATGTGCAGCTTACTGCTGGATTAAACATTTTTCTTATGTGCAGGAAATCAGTTTGAGGGTTGTATTAAATATTTTTTATCTGTTATTAGAGGCGCGAGCTTATCTATTATATTTATTAACCTTAAACAGCTTTACTTCACACTGTAATTTTATTTAGATAATTTTATAACATTATGCAAACGGATGGTTTTTAGCACTTTGTGACTTCGAAGACCTCAGAATTCCCTCAGGCCGGCATCCCGAGGATTAGAAGCGCCGACATGTAAAGAATGTGGAACGTGCCGGGCTAAAAAAAAAAACATTTACTCCAAAAATGTTGGAACCTTTAAGAGGTTATAGCAGACAGTTGATTAAAGTAGACATAGTTTCTAATTTTTGTCGTTCCACATTAAACATATATAAATTTTTTTAATCGTAAGAAGGCTTAATAAAAAAATAAATTGTTTTTAACACAATGTTATATAAACAGCGCGATTGAAAGTTTTGCGGAATGAGTATTGAAGTGCCACAAATTATTGTTTAATTTCAAATAAAATCATACTATACGTGTTGGATTTGTTGTAGAATCAAACAATCCGATAGCTGGAATAAACACCGGATTTAAGCATTTTGTATATTGAACCCGAAAACGCTAAAAATATGGAATTTCGTGGTTCTATCTCTCTTTTTATTTTATTTTTTCATTACTGGAAAATTTAAAAAGTAATATAAAAAAAAGGGTTTCTTTTTTTTTGGCATCATTCTAATAAGGCAATATCCTTGTAGAGATTGATAAAGGTGAGTGGGTCTAGTAAGGTAAATTGTTGTTAAGGAGTCTTTTATTATTTAATATTCTGTACTGAGTTGAAGCGATGTAAATAAAAATCGTTGAGCTTTTGTTTATAAGTTTTAGGTTTGCCCCGGAGTAGAAGTCTTTTAAGGGTTTAAGGTATTTTTTTGGCACTTCACGTAACGAATCGTGCCAGACTGTAATTTTTATCACAACTTTATCAATCAATTAATCAATTTACTTGAAGAGTTTTTTTAGTTTTTCACCGCTATCTTTTTAATGCACAATGTTCGACTGTTAAACACTAACTGACAAACTCAGGAAGTTGATAGGTACTCTTGCATAATACATATTTAACACATTTATTCAGCTACAGTAGCTTTTATATTCCTGAAATATTTAATTATATAAAACAAATTAGTATATAGTATTTTGTGTCGCAGTACATAAAAGTAGGGTTTTACAAGAGAAGCGTTTGAATTTAGCCTATTTAATTATATTGCTGTCCCTAGCTCACTTTAAAACATCAAATCGGACATTTCCTTAGCCAATACTATTTACCTTTTTTGTTTAAAAAATAAAAAAGTTAATCTTTATTCTAGATCATTTAAACATGAATCGTGAATTAATTGTGTCAGATTTTCATAAAATACTAAAATAAATTATTACAATTTTTTATGTTATGTTTTACAATTATTACAATTTTACAACTTTTCTCAATCTAATATACATGGATGGCAGCTTCCCAATAAAAAAAAAAAAAAAAAAAAAAAATCGTTTTATGGCACTTATTTCAATCAAACGATATGTTCTGTATTATCATTATTATTATTTAGATTTTATTTATTTCCTCCTCTTTCCTTTTTTAAAATTTATTTTTATTAAATTTTAATTTATGTACATATTGACTACTGTTAGTTTGTATTATAATTTGTTCAATACCTTTATTCACCATGTCTATTTCTTTAATACAGACTTTTCCACCTTCCATAATTTTCTTTTCTTTGCTTTTCAATCCTTAGAAAAAAAAAATTCAAAAATAGACCATATAACTATCAACCCAATTTTTATTAGTTATATATATTGAATATCAACATTATTGTACACTGGTAAATATCACCTTTACCTAACAGTGGATAGGGATGAATGCGTGAGGAATTCTGAATATGAAAGATTAAGCCCAAAAATATCCTTTATTTTCTTAATTTTTCGATTCATTCATAAAAAAATGTTTCTTAATAGTCTTTAAATTTTATGTTTTCTTTTTAAATAGTTTTATCCAATACACAAGCCGATTGATTGGAAAATTGAAATTGACGGTGGAGTTTAAAAGAATTCTAGTGTACGGAAACAGTTAATCGAACAACTATTTCCGTACACTAGTACTCTCGTGTACTTTTTTCCGAGGCTACAACAAATCATCGAACCGCATATTGGTGTCAATACATTTTCCCACCTAACAGGATTTCAGGCCCGGTTAACCATTTATTTCTGCTCCGGCAAGCATTGGACAAGAAATGGAATGGGATTGAAAATGTACCAGCTCCACTGCTAAGTTTGAGCGAGTCGTGTGCATTATTGAATTGGGAATCTTCTCATACTGATTCAGTTATTTACAAAAAATAAAAAATAAATAAAAATAATAAAAACACATTATTGTTTTCGATTTTGGAGCGAGAATAAAACTTCGCTGGACTGTTCCAAAATATTAGGAATATTTTCAATCCTTAGAAGTCTCTAAAATTAATGGCGTTAGTAATTATATTGTAAATTTAAGTAATATGCTTATAAAATAAATTAATTTATTTCTTTCAGCAATAATGTAAAAGTGATAGAAATAGCTCGATTACTGATTATCATATAACTAATAGATTCACTCCACAAATTTCTAATTAAACCATTATTTAGATTGAATATTAATTAAATCGTATTACGAATTAAAATTATGAGTTACCTTCAAAATCTAAAAAGGCGCCGGTAATCTATAACTTCAAATTCCAAACAATAAGAATAAAATTGACCCATGTATTCTGAACCACTAGTCAACTCTGTTTAACTTTAATATATATAGATATATATATATGTATATATATATATATATATATATATATATATATATATATATATATAAATATATATATATATATATATATATATATGTGTATATATGTATAAATATATATATATATATATATATATATATATATATACATATATATATCTATATATATTAAAGTTAAACAGAGTTGACTAGTGGTTCAGAATACATGGGTCAATTTTATTTTTATTGTTTGGAATTTGAAGTTATAGATTACCGGCGCCTTTTTAGATTTTGAAGGTAACTCATAATTTTAATTCGTAATACGATTATAATATATATATATATATATATATATATATATATATATATATATATATATATATATATATAATATATATATATATATATATATATATATATATATATATATATATATATATATATATATATATATATATATATATATATAATATATATATATATATATTGAATATTTCATATTTTCTAATGTTTTTAGATTTTAATAAACACATATGAACTCATCGGAATTGCCTAGAATGCGCCCGATTGCTACTATAAATTTTAATTAATATTATTAATGTTTGTGCAAAAAAATTTTCGGACTGGATGTAGACCGAAATGTAAATGGGAGCATTGTATTAGCTGTTGCAGGGATTGTAGGTGTTAGCTTCGAACCTGTTATGATTGCAATAGTTTTTACAATGCATTATTTATTTTTTATGTTAATAATTTTAGCATATTTGTAAATTAAAAATGACTCCTGAAATTGTTGTTGAATTTAGTTTTTGTTAGTTATCAAAAAGTAAATAAAATATAAACAAAATGCTTTTATTCTTATTTTTTGTTGACAACTTTTTTTTTCGGTAATCACAGCACTATTCAATATAAAAAAGGTTGGCAATATTTAAAAAGAAATTCTGAACGACCATTTTATTTCGATATAAGTATTTTTGCTATAAATTCGATTCAGAAAAATAATTGCAAGCTAACAGAAGAAATACAAGCATAGATCTTTTTTTAATTTTTTGTTTCTCCTATTCGATGTACGTATATTTGATTATGCAATAGATGTACTAAAATCATCTTTAAAACCTCATTGCACAGTTCTAAGTGGATGTTTGGTGTTTTACAAAAATCACGTTATTTATACATTCTAGGATTAGCTTTTAATTCAGATTTTCTTTGAATATCAAAATGTTGGCATTCTTCATTTTTTTCTGTGAGCCCTTCACATCACACACAACGTGTCGAGTGTTGAGAGGAAAAAAGCTGACAATATTTGCACTGGAAAAAAATGAAAACAAATTAAATGTTCTGACAATTCATCAGCTTGTCCACCAGTTAAACAAAACGAACTGTGAGAGTCACTTAAGACTTTTTGTTTGATTTTCATGCTCATGTTCATTTTTTAATAAATGAATTTAATTTAATAAATAAACTATTTATCAAGAATTTTGGCAGACTTTAGACTTACCTTAAACAAAGAGCTATAGTAATATATATATATATATATATATATATATATATATATATATATATATATATATATATATATATATATATATATTTTTTGTGCAATCTCAACTATTAAAACTATTTCACAGTAATCGTTAATTTCTGATTACTATAAGCTATTTTGATTTTCCATACTCGTTATAATTGACAGACTTCTTATATTTTACTTCCTTTTAAGAAGACCCAATCGTAAAATTCCACACGGTCCCAATTATAAGAAAAGCATTAATTACTAGCAGATTACATCAAAGTTAATTTTTACCTCTGACTGCTTTCTCATCATTATATAATGCTGCAATAGGAGGGTGTAGGACAAGTTTGTTTTTGAGTTGTTTGGCGAATCCAATTAGAGCTGGCGCACCTCTTCGGTAAAAAAAAAAAAAAAAAAATTGCCGCTAAAACAGCCCTGTCATCCGAAATATTCCTGATAACATTTCAAACTTTCGACGACGTAGTACTCGGGCACTTTTGATGGATCGCGGGACTTAAAACGAAAAGATAAGTTTGGTGTGAGGGCGCACCCGGTGGCAGGAAATTGAATCCTGATATAGTTATTACGTAACAATCTGGGGGATGTGAAACCTTTCAGTCACAAAAAACACAAGGAGACAACCGCTTATCATTTTATGAGAAATGACCACTATAACAGGGAGCTATTAATTTTTTGGTGTCTATTTTTCTATGCTACTGTTTTACCATAGTCCAGATATTTTATATTTTAATTTTATATCATCTATTATATTGTTAAAGTGAAAGTAATTATTGTAACTATATTCTTTATTATATTCTTCGGTTAGGAGGCTTACATTTGACTTGTACTTCCCTTAATTACTCTACATATAAAATCTATATTAATGTACATATTAATCAGAAATCAGAAAATTATTACACTATGATTTATTATATCCAAATAGCTTTATACCCCCAAAAAATTATTTGATTGAATTTTATTTTATTGTTTTCCTAGTTATGGAATGGAATTATTTTCTTATGATAACTTATCAATTAAAAAAAAAAAAATATACTTGGGAATTGTCTACACAATCATCTAATTGGAGTTAGTTGCGGACCTAGCCTAACAGAACCAACAATTACATAAAATACGCCCCATAAATTACAGAAAATACTTCCAAAGCAACAAAAAAAATCATATGGACTAAGGTCCGATTTCGCCCAGGAAAAAAGAACATTTAAGGTGTGTCTCTGAGCGATCACCCACAAGCTACTGAAGGTAAATAAGTTCCAATTGGACCATCGTAAAGCAGACGAAATTACCTTTTAGAAATACAGTTTGGCTTAACGAAATCCATTCTAAGGGAGATTTCGGGAGGACCATTACTGATTTTTTTTTTAAATCACACTTTACTTGCGAATGTTTTTCTCTGTCCCCTGCAGGGCCTCAGATACTCCACTTCTAGGAAAACGTCTAATTTTAAGAAGCTTTAAGTTCATATAAATGAATTCGATGTTTCTTTTGGGATTGGTCTAGAATTCGCTCCGGATTTTTCAAAAACTATTATGGGGAAACAAGTTTCCCCGACAAAGAAGTGTTTTGAGAATGAAATTTATTAAATTCAATTTAATAATAAATTTTTTTTGTAAAATATACAATACTATGTTCCAAAATATATATTTGTATAGCGATATATATATATATATATATATATATATATATATATATATATATATATATATATATATATATATCTGTAAATTAACCAAAACAATTCAAAAATTAAATATTAAATGAAACTGTTCCTGTAAATAAACATTGACAAATAAAATTATTGATGCTTAAATATTTAAAAGAAGAAAATAATTTTACCCCATCATTATCAAAAAAATTGCAATACACCCTTAAAACAAAAATATCATGGGCAATAGAATGAACGTTGTTTTATATAGATTCCTCTCCGACTTTTTCAAAATTAATTTTAATAAGGAATTTTTTATTTTTAATTTTTTTTTTCGTGCTGTGTTAAAATTGTTTTGTTCTATTAGATATTTAACAATCAAACATTTAAATTTGCCATTTTTAATCAATTAAAAATTAATTTGCATATTTTTTTTTTACTAGTATACTAATTTTTTTTTCCTTCTCATCTACAGTAACCCTGTGAGATATCTTATAAGTCATTTTCCTATAACATATCTCATCGTTTACCCTCATTGGTCATAGTAAATTATTGCTACATAACTGATATAAATTTCACATCTATTTTTACTTCCTTGTACGCAGTATACGAAGTATTGTAATCACGAAAATTTTCGGTTCAGTTTTCAACGGAAATATCCATTTTGACCATTCCTAAATCCATTTTGACAAGTTTCGTCGTGACGTCTGTACGTACGTTCATGTGTATCTCGCATAACTCAAAAACTGTTTGCCTTAAAAATTTAAAATGTTGTATTTGGGATTGTTATAGAATCTATTTGTGAACCTCCTTTTTTGGTTACTACATGACCACCGGAAGTGATGCTTTACTTGAAGGCCTTATTTGATTTCCATTTAAAATTATATTAAAATATAATGCAATGCTTCTCAAATTTGGTATTTATGATTCGCATATTAATTTCAATAACATGCTAGATTTTGGTTTAAATTGGCGAACCGGTAATGGTACTTTACTTGTAGGTCATTATAAACCTTCATCAAAAATTATATTAAAATAATAAAAGGCTATTCAACACCAAAGTAAAGTAAGTTCAACTCTATGGATGTGAAACATGGAAAGTGACCGAAACCGTTACCCGATCCCTTTGGACCTTCATTAAACGCTGCTTACGAAGAATCCTGGGGATATGGTTGTCGGAGAGGATCTCGAACGAGGAGTTATGGAGTACGACAGAGCAGTCTCGTACACACCTAGAAATAAGAAAAAAGAAATGGAGTTGGATAGGACACACATTAAGGAAACCAGATAGCCCCATCGAGAAAGAACCTCTTCAATGGAATCCCCAGGAAGCAAGAAGAAGAGGAAGACCAAGAGAGACGTGGCGTAGAACAAAAGGACCAGGACCGGACCGGCAAGACTTGGTTTGCAAGAGGCGAAAGTGATTGCAGCAAAAAGAAAGGAATGGAACGCTCTTGTAGATGCCCTATGCTCCTCTAGGAGTCAATGGAGGTAATAAATTATAATAATTACAATAATGTAAAACATCTCAAATTTGGTAAGCCTTTTATATCGATATAAATAATATACTAGATTTTAGTTAAAATTGGTGAGCCGGAAAGGGTACTTTTTTTGAAGATCATAATAAACTTATATTAAAATTATATACATAGATCATGTGGTTCGGTGATAACGGCTACAAACGCGATTTTTTGTCCACTCTTATTAAACAATTTTATTACTTGTTTTAAGTGTTAAAATTGAGTGTAAAATACTTGTTTCCCTCCCCATTTGTGAGCTGAACAAATCTTCTGCAGGAGAATAAGTCTGAAGCCGGTTCTCCCCGTTAAAATGTCGATTTCCAATGCTTTATCTGGTGGCAAAGATAGTTCTAATGTTGTTAGGGAACACGAAGAAATCTCTTGGGAACTTGATACCTATTGAAAGAAAACGACATATAACGGAAAGAGAACCCACGGAAACATCTGGAGGTTATTGATACCATATTGTCAAATAGAGATACAATGATATCAAAACAGACTTGGAGCCATATCAAACCTAATAGACGACTCAGCCAACAAATATGCAACAGTTGTCACATTACTTCGTTATTACAAGGACCTAATGGCTTCAGGTAGAGGATTTACCGTGTATTCCAAAAATGCCGATATATATCGCAGGATAGTGGGAAGTTTAAGTTTTGACTTCCACTTATATCAGCTTCCTGAAGATAAAAGATCCCAAGTTGTCTCAAAAAATTTGCACTACGCTATACCTGCAGCAACTATGAAACAAGCGCTTAGCAACCATGGATATGAGACAACCAACATAGTCAATGTTATCTCACGGTTTAAAACACCTCTTCCTATGATTATGCTTCCAAGTAATCATTAGAGGAAGTATCGCAATCGCGTATTGTAATTACCTGAAACGTTTTTTTTTTTTTTTTTTTTATCTCCCGCCTTCATAGAAGGAAGGAATGTGAATTGTGCTAAAATCCCAAATCGAGATTTTCATGTATAATCAAGTTTCGAGGTCCGTACTAACCGTTTTTAACATTTTTATAATTATGTATGTGCGTGCGTGTGTATGTGCCTATAGATGGACGTCGCGACGCCAAGTGTCGTTTTTGAGATACTGTAATCTTTGGGAACCACTAGCCAAATTCAGGATCATATTTTGAGCCACCAATTTATAGTTTAATGGGCGTGCAAGGAAATCATGCGGTGTCCACATCAAACATGTTATATTTATGAGAAGTTGCGAAATATTTTAAAATCAGTTTGGGATAATTAAGTATGCTTTTCGTAAATGTAAAATATTTGAGGTTGACATTCGTTTAAATATTTTTTATCAATAATGTTTTATTTTTAACTTTTGGTAGGCAGAAGGAAAAGAAAATGTTTTTATTCTCGAACTAGTGTCCCTTTCATTTAGTTGATGTGATTTTTCAAAATGTTCCCCTCCCAGTGTTTCATAAGAGCTTTAGGCACTAAGCTGAAATAGCTTAAAAATAAATTACAAGGATTAGTTCTGCTTCAAAAATTCGACTTGATGTAGAGTTAATATTATATAAATAAATATGTATTTATAAAGTGTATTTTTATTTTCACTCTGATGGGATTTTCATTATTCATACAAGTGGCTACAGTTTTAATTCTTTAAGAGGATCTGCTCCCCCACGGATATTGAGAAGCCTTATTGACTATTCTTGAGAGATCCCTGCTAGGTATCCTTCCATAACATTTTTGAGCATTTTACTTTAGGTTAACCTAATAATGTATTTCTTTAAAACGAACTTGACCAACTTCGCTTATATTCAAAAATAAGTAAAAAGAGATCATCAAATCAATTTATAATATTTTCTAGAAAAGCCGTTTCAATCACACAGGTCGACATGATTATTGTAAGATTGATGAGAATAGGTATGAAGTATTTTGTAGTCCTAAATCCGAAAATGATAAGCAAATAATACCACCTACAGTTTTTTACTTCCTTGTACGAAGTAAAGGAAGTATTGTAATCGCGAAAATTTTCGATTTTCAAATTTTAACGGAAATATCCATTTTGACCATCTCTGAATCCATTTTGACTAGTTTCGTCGTGGCGTCTGTACGTACGTACGTTCGTATTTCGCATAACTCAAAAACGGTTAGCCGTAGAAAGTTGAAATTTTGTATTTAGGATTGTTGTAAAATATAGTTGTGAACCTCCCTTTTTGGTCAGTGCTTAATCACCGGAAGTGGTACTTTACTTGAAGGTCATCATTGATTTTCATCAAAAATTATATTAAAATACTTTAGAAAACTTCTCAAATTTGGTATTTAGAACTTATATATTGATTTAAATACCATACTAGATTTTGATCTAAATTGGAAAACCGGAAGAGGTACTTTATTTGAAGGCCATATTAGACATTCATCAAAAATTATATTAAAATATACTGTAAAACATTTAAAATTTAGTAAATAGGACTTTTATATCAATATGAATGTATTTTCTAGATTTTGTTTAAAATTGGTGAGCCGAAAAGGGTACTTTACTTGAAGGTCATAATAAACTTACATCAAAAATTATATTAAAATTAAATGGAGAAATCATATGTTTCGGTAATAAAGGTTACCAACGCGATTTTGTTTATACTCTAATTAAACATTTTTATTACTTATTTTAAGTGTTAATATTGGGCATATAATACTGGTTTTCCTCCCCATTTGTGCGATGAACAAGTCTGCAGCAGGAGAATAAGATATAAGTTAAGTGGGTTCTTCCGCTTAAAATTTAGAAACTGTCGATTTCCAATGCTTTATCTAGTGATATTGACAGTTTTAATGTTGTCACGGAACACGAAGAAATCTCTTGGAAACTAGTTACCTACTGAAAAAAAAACGACATTTAATAACGGAATGAAACCTCCAGAAACAAGAGTATGTGTGTGTGTCAATAGATGAGTGTCCCGACGCCGAATTTCGTTTTTGAGATATTGCAATTTTCGGAAATTAGTAACCAAATTCAGGATCACTTTTTGAGCCAACGATTTATAGTTTAATAGGAGTACAAGGAAGCCATGTGTTGTCCACATCAGATATTTTGTTAGAGGGAATGGGTGGAGTGGAAAAAAAAGGAAACAACATATGTTTATGTTTATATGATATAAACATGTAAAACGTATTAAATCTGTTTATACACATTATGCGAATAAAAAATATATTACATGAGATGTCATACAGCGACAAACTCGCTTTCGAAGTTTATATTTACAAGCTTACTAATTTAAGTTTTAGTTTATACCTAGAAGCTTTCTTATTTGAGGTCCAATAACTATGCCTTATTTTATTTTGTTGCTATATGACATCTCAGATAATAGATATTTATTCGCATAATCCTCAATAATTTCTTAGTTTTAAAAAGTTAGGGAACTGAGGTTTAAAAAAAAAAATGAGATAAAAAAAAAAATCCTGAACTGAATGATGTTCTTGTTTTCTTTTGTCGGGGCTACATCCTACCAAAACGGCTCAGCCAAATGTCTTAAAAAATTTGCATGCATATGTATTTTGGGATGTATAATGCCATTTGTACGGATTTGAGGTCTTATACAAATTTTAGAAGTAAAAACATTTCTTTTAATACATGGTTATCACGTAAGAATATCGATATATTAAATATGAGAAGTATATGCCGAACCATATTGGAGTAAAATGTCATCTCTATTTAGTTCGTCTTTTTTAAATTGTCGAAATGAAATATAATATCTCTGGTCTGCATTTATGTGATTGTTTTTTTCTCTTCTGATAAAACCTAAATTGGGGAAACTTGAACTGGTTAGTTATTAGGGATTGATCCTTCTATACCATCATGCGGATGTCAACTGGTTAGTCATTTACTGGTTTTTGATAGAGGTGGGTAAAAAGTACTCATGAGTAACGAGTACCCAGTATTTTAATCGAATACCCTCACTAGCCGGGATTCAGATACGACTGGGGAAGGATGGGGTAGATCATTCGCTATCCCATCCATCCCCAGTCGTATCTAATCCCAGCTAGTGAGAGTATTCGAGTAAAGTACTCGGCTCTCATTAGACAGAGTACTTTTTGCCCATATCTAATATTTGAGAGATATCAGGCTTTTTTATGGAATCTTTCAATGATACCTTAGAAATAAATCTTACTTATATTTTTGAGTTTTTACTCTCATCAATCAATTTATCGTATTTTTTAACCTTTAATGAAACCTACAAATTTTGAAAGTGGGATGTGGCCAGCGTTAAATATCGGCAATACCTTTAATTCCTTGTGTAAACATGCATAGACAACATTTTTTTTTTTTAAAGATAAATAATAGTGAATAGAAGACTATTAACCTTGTAAAAGGGTAATGAAAAGAAAGTCTTCACTTTTTATTTTTTTGGACAATGTTAACAATAGCTATCTATTTCCATACTACTTATGCCCCATATAGTAATGTAATAATATTAGTAATATAAAATATATTTTAATTGTTTTAGTATCACAGATGTAAGTAATACTGCATCGCTCTTGTATTTTTATGCTTCTTATATATAACGAAATTCCATATCTATTGTTATTATCATCCGTATGATGGACCGAGATCATCCTATCGCAAGTTACATTTATGTGAGTGAGTGTTTGGAAGATTTTTTTTTTCTTAGTAATATAAACTTAAAGGCAATTGAGAGATTAGCTCTAAGGCCATTGGATTCTTATTGAACAATTTATTATGTCACTACAAATTAATCTTCTTGACAGGAAAGCTATTATTCACCCTCGGAAAAGTGCTACATTGAGTTTAGTTTGCTTTGTCAGCTCCGGAGAAAGTTAGTCTCGTAAAAACTGTCCCTTCTTTCTACATTATATTATATCCGTTATTTATGTACTCAGGGGCCAGTTTAAATTGGTAAGTTATCACTTGTTAAAGTTTGTAGGAGAGGATGTGAATATTCTTCTAATCGAGCATTTTATCTTATAAACATAAAAACAATATATATATATATATATATATATATATATATATATATGTATATATATATATATATATATATATATATATAATTTTATCTTTCTTAATTTTTATACATTTTTTTTAGGTTTACACTTCAGATTAGGAAGATATATGGTCTTGCGATATGGTATTTTGGTTTCAAAAATTAATTGCAACTGCCGCATCCGATTTATCGATGGTGCGTTTGACAACAGGAAATGCAGGATCCAATTTCCACAATTATCAGAGCATCTGAAATTAGCGCTTTCAGCACAAATTAAATCTGTGTCTGATCCGACTCCGGCAGTTACCGGACTGTGTGAAAACGCCTTTACGCTTGAATTCTTACCACGCCTGCTAAGCCGCTAAACCCTGTATTAATGGTTCTAAAACCTTTTTGTTTGGTGCCACGCTGAAATTAAATTTATGTCCAAAAAACACAAAATCATCCAAAATAAAAGTTATTGAGAATACTAGGCTTAACAACGTTATTCAACCCAAAATATAAGATTGATAAATTAAATAATAAACCATAGAAATATATTGAAATATATCCATAGAAAAAAATATTCAGTTATAAAAAAAAACAATGTAATATTTTTAAGAATTGTTTTTTTAATTACATATTAAATTAAATTTATTACTTTAATTTAATTTTATTATTTTAAAATTTCGCCGCGGCCCCCACTTATAGCTGTATACAATACCACTCTCCCTATTTGAAAATAATCACGTAGATATTCTGTTTGATTTATGATTATTTATTTACTAATTAACATTGTAATCCCTTCCTACTCTAACTAGGTGAGGGCCGTGACGAAATTTTAAAATAATAAAATAAAATTAAAGTAATAAATTTAATTTAATATGTAATTAAAAAAAAACCTTCCTACTCTAGTTAGAGTAAATAAGGGTGATAAACCAAATAAATAATAAAGTAGTATAATAGCGTAAATGAATGATTTTTGAAAATATTATATATAAATTAATTTCGTCTAAAAAGTTACGTAAGTGCGATCAGAAAATAGTATAAACAAAAAAATAAGTTATATTAAAACAAATTTCACATTTCTGTGGTTAACTGATTGTGATTTAGCACGCACATATAGGTAATAGGGGCCAGTGTTACTATTATTTATTCCTTTTTTTTTTATTATATATTCTTTTTTTTTTTTTTTTTTTACATATTTATTTTAGTTATATTATTTAAGACAAAAGCTATAGCTACCGATCACTAAAATAAATATTTCAAATCACGAATATCGGTCCTTATTTCCTGTTTCATTTTTAATATTTTGCGTACATCTACTACTAATATATTTTCAAAAATCGATTTCCGTTTGCACCCTAAACGATATTGGAAGTGCAGCCTAATCAGTCTGTCGAGTACTTCTTCAGAAAACAGTTCATTTGCAGCCTCTTTTCATCGGCCAATAACCTTATATATATCTCATGATCTTGTTTAGTATCTGCTTCTATGGGGTAATTTTTGTTTCATCGATATTACTGTTGAAGGGGGAAGGTATTGAAGTGGAAAACGCTAACAACTTATACAAAAGACTCAACTATACAGCTTATTGGGATATAAACAAGTGTGTTCATATATACACAAAAATAATTATGTGTATATATATATATATATATATATATATATATATATATAGTATTAATATAACTTATAACTCAGGTAAGGACGTTAAATCCTGAATAAAAAAAGTCAGGTAGGCTCCATTTGGCTTCCAACCGTGAACTGACGGTGGGAAAGTTTTCCACTTTGAACATTTCGGAGTAATTCTCTTATAACCAGAATAGTGATTCATTGCTAATAGTAACTGTATCAATATAATTAATAACTCAATACATTTTTTACCACACTATATTATAATAAATTTAGGAATATATTATTGGGAGTGCGGTAAGGATGTTAATCCCCAAATAAAAAAAAAAATAAAAAAAGTCGGGTAGGATCCATTTGGCTGCCAACCGTGAATTGGCGGTTGGAAAGAATTTCCGAGATTTTATCAAAATTGAACCTTTCGGAGAAGTTACCCGATATAATAATACATTTAGTATTACCTTATTATACAAAAAAAAAAAAAAAAAAAGAAAAAAGAAGGTAACAGACTGATAAATCGTTTCCTCTCTTCTTCTTAATTACCTGTCAACATGGAGATTGCCACTGAGCCCTTGAAAAATTGAGCAATCAGGATAATAACTTTAAAACTCTATTTACAGTAATTGACTCAACGTCATTTTTTTAATTTTGTTTTAATTTTAAATTTTATAAGATTTTTTCCTGGAAAGTAGTTTCTGTTTTATAAAAGAACAGAACACTTTTTCGTTGTAACTTTTGGGGGGAGGGAGGGGTTTAGTTAAGTAGTTATTTGAGAGTCCTAAACAGCTTCAAGAAATAATTTTCCTTGGCAGACTTATACACAAAGTCCAATCCAAATAAAATAAAAACCGAAACCAATTTTAGCTACCTTGGAGGGATTTCTTTTTTTTTTTTTTACTGTTTCTTTTTTTGTTTACTTTACCGATAAAAGTACAATAAATATAACTAATACTTTTTTAGTATAAAACTGATGAAAACTGAGGACAAGAAGAATTAAAATTATTACAAGCTAGAACAAAAAATATAATCAAGAAATAATTGAAGATAACTCCGTAAAATGAATCGTGTAAATACACTACGGAAAATAAATAAAATAATCATCATTAGAATGAAATGCAGATCATAAAATATTAGATGTAATTTTTATTAAAGCAGCATTAAAAAAAAAAATTGAAATATAAATAGATTCACTCCCTTTCAAATGATTTTGCACACCACAAGAAAAAATCGGAAAAACTGAGATAAGAAAAAAAGTGTTTATGAACAATGAGCCAACTTGGATCTGTGATAAATAAAAAAAAAAAGATTAAAAAAAAAACTCATGATTCTACTTCATATTTGTTGGTCAACGTGTAAAGTTAAACTCGGAGAATGTTAACTGCATCAATAACGTCTTTAATTTCATTTTTTTTAGATATCAGGCCATTACAAAACTATTAATTAGTTTTTATAGATCCATGTCTTTTGTTCAAAAACACAACTTTTTTCATGACTGAATCAATCGTTAAACCACTCTAAACTCCATTTTATTGGTTAAAGGACTAACACCGTTGGTTTAATATCCTACAATAGCTGTATCTATATCTGCCATCAACAAGAACAAATATTTTCGTTTTTATTATCACATATAACGAACTGTTATTTGAAATTTATTACTAATATTATACCTACTCTTTCAAATGGTGTCGGAATTTTTGAGCTGCGATAACTAGGTTTAAAGTTATTAAACGTTTTGACTATTACAATTTTTGCTTGACGTGCGCAAAAGCATGTGATTATGAGTGTATTTCAAATCACTATTAAGAAAATGATTGTTTATCATACATTTTTTAAGAAATCTTTAGTATGCTAAGAAAATAGATTTTCAAATAGTCAGCATAAAATCGATAATCAACTACGTTTACATTCAGTTGATGAAAGGCACCGTTTCTTTCCGATCAATGTATTTTTTTTCTTTAAAATGTGTTGCAATCTATCTGCTACAGTTACGAAATTTGACACATTCGCAAATACGATGGTTGAGGGAACTCCAAATTATTTCTTTTAACAATAGAAAGAAAACATTGTTTAAATTAAATGCACTTTTCTTATATACCTTTCATAGTTTTATATGTTTCTAGAAAAATACAATAAAAATTATCCTTCAGAATCAGAAAACAGAGAACTTTGTTAACTTTTTGGTTCACAAAAGCACCCACCTACGTAGGTTAAAAAAAAAAAAATGAAAATTCCAAGCTCTTTAAAATTTATAGTCTATTTCATTTTTTTTTTTATCTTCAAGCAAACGCAATTAGTAGAAAAAAACGAGAAGCAATGTCAAAAAAAAGAGGCGTCTGGTAAATTAAAAAAAAATGGAGAGAATTCAATTTGTTAATGTTCTCTTTACTTTTGCTTTCCTATATATATATTTTAATTAGCAATGTGGATGGCGGGCTCTTTTTTTGTACTTCAGCATATTTTATGTTCCCTAATTAGTTTTGTTTCTAACTCTTATTAAGTCAATATTTCCATGTTTTATTTTTTATAATTAGTCAATTTATTTTCTTTATTTTTGCTTCTTGCTTTTACTATCCAGTTCTTCCTATTATCTTTGTATAAGGATATTATACAAGTTGTCATATTTTATTATACATATATATTATATATATATATATATATATATATATATATATATATATATATATATATATATATATAATAAACTATGAAACTAAAGATATCACAGGTAAATTAATTAATTAAGTGTAGTGATTTTTAAATTGTCCTTATTAGAATAAGTCATACGGTGAATTAGTTATTTTCATTCAACAAATACTCTTCTACAAATATGCTGCAAACTCGATTACACACATCCCCTCCGCGTAAACGAGTGTTCACCTTCTGTAGAGGGAGGGTTCACAAAAGCAACAACTGACGTCAGCGGCACTTATAACTCAAGCACTTGAAAAATCGCCCTCCCCACCGCTCTTGTCGAATCCAATTTATCTTGGGGATCGGGTGTGGAAACAGGAGAGGGTCGTCGGAAGAAATAGAAATGGAATTAGATATAAGGCTGTAAGTGTTAATAGGATTGTCGGTATTTTCCTCCCTTCGAGTGTACGATTCTATCTGTGTGACCCCTGGTCTGCTTTATGTGATTCATCTTTTGTCGTCAACTTTTCCTTTCATTCTTGACGTAGCAATCTGGAGCGAACATTAGGGTAGACGTACGCATCATTCGTGGGCAGTTTGAGAAAATAATAATCATCATAAAATAATCGGAAGCTATATTTTCTTACTTCAATTTTCTTACTAATTCTCTTTAATGTTTTTTTTTTTTATTGTTTAGATATTGTCTAACTAAAAAAAAAATTGAACAGAAAATAGTGCTTGCGTTTGTAATGGGTAATAGAAAATATTTTTCTTGAAAAAATCTTTATTAACTTAAAAATTAACGTAGATGAAATATATTTATATACGGATAATCGTTAGCGCCTCTGTCAGTAATCGTGTAACTTCTGATTGTTTTGACGGAGTAATGTCATATTCATACCGATATATTTATGCATTCGAGACAACAGTTTATAGCTGTGCTAGAATCCGGTAGGTTGTGCTGTAGTAAAGTTACACACTAATTTTCGCACCTGTCGTAGAATAAAGATACAACCCAAAATTTTAAATTATGGGAAAATCAGATTTACAGTTTGTTATTGTTACACTTTTTAATTTCTTTTTATTACAACACACTCAACATTTGTCATATCATACGAATGTGCAATATATTTTAATAAGAAAATATCTAAAAATATTGTAAAAAAACAACTTTAGCTATATTTTTCCAACAATTTCGAGTTTTTAGTTGTTTCTTTATTGTAAGATATAGGTACGATTTGCTGTATATGCGCGTTTATCATTGAACATTCGTCTAACTTTTTAAACTTTTATTGTTCCCATCATCTAATACACTATTAAAAACATAATAATTATAATATATATACTTATGTGAAGTTTAAAACATTTGAAAAATTTAGAACATTTGTAAATAGTAAATATTATATCTTTACATTCCTAAAAATTCAATCTTAATATAGAAAATCGAAAGGCTGAACAACGCTAGTAGCAAGACGATGAAAATAAAAAAAAATAGATGGCACAGATATGAAATCGACAGTGAATGCAAATACAACACAATGAGTATTGAGGACAGTAAAATTAAGAAAAAAAATATTACTGAATAAATGATTTATTGCAAGGAAAAATTTAATTACTTTTTTATAATGGCCTAGATATAGGTCAAAATGTCAAATGAATAAAGATTTCTCAATTCTACTTATTTTTATTCTATAGCTGGGGATATTTAGGCAACTATAAATTTTTTTGTTTTCTTTCATCCATAATGCTATTTAAGTGTTTTGAGGTCCTTTACAAAATTTTGCAACTTTTTGCATTACACATGTGCAGATATTTATCTTTGATCAAGAAGCCATTTGCGATCAATGATTATGAGTATCAATTGACGTTTTTATCTTTTGACTTAACTTTTTTAATTCCGTTTTATTATTTCTGTCCATTTTTATTTTTTTTTATTTTGTTTGTTTGTCAATTCCCTTTTTCTAGTCTGTCGTCTAAGTTACCGTCTTTAGAATCTTTTTTTTTTTTTTTTCTTCATTTCCTTTTCATAATTGCTATACGGATTGGTCGTGTGGTTATACATTTTTACAGGCCCGATGCTGCTATGGGTATATCAAAGGTGTTAAAGATTTTATTGAAAATAAAAAGCAGGTACACATCTTTGATCCGTAATTTACCTTTTTAATCTGCTGTGAAATTTGGTTTATTATATTCAATAATGAACCGTAGCAATAAACCAAGAAAGAAATAATCTTAACCCCTTCTCAAAATTTGAGGTTTTACGTTTCAAGATACGTAGAATCCAGAAATTGAATAAAAAAAAATAGAACCTTTTCTCCGAGAGGCCGAATTTTCTGAGATTTGCCACCAAAGTCACATGTCACCCCAAGATGGCTCTCGGATAATAAATAATAAACCATTGTGTAATGATTTACAACGTTTTTCGATCTTTATTGAATAAATTTATGATATTTGTTGTTTTAGTAGTAATTGTCTTATGGTTATTAATTGTGAATGCAAATGTATACGTATCCGTTCTAGTTCCTGATTTCCACTGCCATCCTATAAATTGAACCCTAGGTACCTGATCCATTGAATAATGATTTCTAGTAGGAGTTGGCAATTGAAATGGTGGCTATTTACCCCCTGGGGAATCTGGAGCCTCAGCAACAGGCCAGGGAAATCCGCTAGGAACTTAGTTATGCTCCCATTGTTCCCTTCACGAGCGACTGGTTTCCCCTTTACGATGAAAATTCCGTAATGCTTCACTAAACAAAATGGCCCCTATCGGGCTTGTTGTGTTTGCTGTGGTGCCCGGTAGCGCTCTATGGCTCACTAAAAACCGAAAATGGTCTCTTGATTGCTGTTGCACGAGGTAATTTTACGTAACTTCTAATTAGCCTAATGGACGTTAGCAGCAAATTCAGATTCAAAATAGAAATGCTGTATTCCAATTGAAAAATATGTATCAGAGCTCGTTTTGATTATGGCTTGATTACTATAACGGTATTAAGGCACGATTATGGTACCGTAAATTTATTTTTTTTTTGGTATCTTTTTCTGCTTGATTTCTGTAATAACAAAGAATGAGTCAACCTTTTCTACTTTTACTCTATAGGATCAACTATTGACTTATCCTCAGTGTTGTTTTTATTAAATTATTTCTTAATTGACTTTTATATTGGGTTGTTTGAATGTATGCATTATTGCATGTGAGACATTCTCAAATAAAATTAATATTTAATATTCTCACTAACCCCAAAATCTTCAAGAAAATGAATCCCTCAATCAAATCAGATTCCTGTTAGGGAGTCTTCATTGGATCCTGGTTTATTTGTTATCAAGTTACAGTAAAAATATATTATGTTATAATATATTATAATGCTAAAATAAAAATATCAATTGATAATTTAACATACCCTATTCTAAAAATATTCAAACGTAACAAATGTTACCTCTAAAAATATTCATTTTATTGTTGATTTAATGAAAATAGTTTTGTTTCTCAAAAATGCTGAAAAGCTATTTATCGCTAAAAATCCTTTATTTAATCACCTTTAAGCAAACAAAAAGTGTAAATTTATTATATATTTTTTCGCCAAGGTAACTTAAGTCAAATTTCAGAAGTTTTCATTACAAAATGAGTCATTAAATAATTTTTTTTGAACAGTTAGCAATTAACCGTCTTATTGTGGAAGACAATATTTATTGATTAAGATTTATTGTATTCAAGATTAAAATCCATAAAAAAGATTTCTTCAACTCTAGGACATTTTCGAATACAAATTAAAACGCACCAAATAGGCCAGAGTTATAATTCCTTTTTCAGGAAAATAAACAGTGATATTTTTTTTTTTGTTCCGGACTGACTTTTCCTTCGTTATGATACCAATAGAAGAAATGAAAATTATGTAACCGTAAAATTAACATTTCATCTTTCTTTTTCGGTACCTTATTTATTTTAATATCCCTCTGGTTCCCTTCCATTTAGAATTTAAACCCTACCTGATGTGAAAAGGGCCTTTAATGAAGAAAAACCAAATCAGCGGAGTGTGGTGGCTGGGCTCCCTCCTTTTATTTTTTTTTTGTTATTTTTTTTATATGCGGGTTTAATCAAGATATTTTCTTTTTTATCTTCGGCTTCATCGAGCCGTACTTAGCGACCGGAGATAATTTTCATAATTATCGATGTAACCGTTGGAGGTGAAACTGGATGATTTGGGAACGAATTTTCTGATTTATAAAGTGGGGATATTAGAATCCATCTTAACTAGAATTCTTAATTACAGAAGAAATGATTTTGACTTTACACTTCTGTTTAGCTACTATTTAGTATAAAATAGAATCAATCGTTTAAATATTCCATTTCTAACAGTTGTTTGATTATATATATATTCTTATCGGTTAATGTTTTTTAATTATTTTGAGTTAGTAAATAAAATATGTTCAGTTACAACAGATATTGAGGCTTTGTGCTTTGGAATCTTCCAATTGCTTTCTAGCAGTTAAAAATTAATGTTTATTCTGGTAGTGGTCTGATGATTTGGCAAGAATATTCTGAGAATAACAAACTGGATAAGAACTTCAATATTCAGACTATAGGTAAAACCAGATTATTGCAGGATCATGTATTTGATGATAAAAAAAGGAAAAAATAAATAAGGTAAAAATATCTTAGAACATTAAAAGTGGTAACTAACCAAAAATAGTACCTTACTTATAAAATTATTATCAAAAGTAATATGGCAATTAGGTGTTACATACTTCTGATCGAACCACCGATATTCGCTGGCAGATGCTGAAATTTTGTAAAATGGCCATATAAGGATTTAAAGACTTCTTTAATAAAAACAGAAGCAGTTTCATAAAATAAACTCTGATAATAGCAAATAAAGAAAAATATGCTAAATTTAAATAAGACCAATCTATAAGAAATGATTCTTGTAATACAAATATGCATAGGTTGACATTTTTACAGTATTACCAAATTTATACATGAATATATTGATTCATTATAATCACTGAACAGGGAAGTATAGTAGTTGAAGCTAAACACCTCGATCAAATAAAAAAATTAAAAGCCATAAGTGCAATAATAATATTGTAGTAATAATACTCAGATATGTGTGATATAATAAATATGTGTTCAGGTGTGTTAATTAATATTTAAATTTTTAGAAATAATGTATTTTTCTATAGTGATTACTAAAAAACAGAAAGGTAATATTATGATAACTGTTATAACGAAAAAAAATATTTATTTCTGTGGCGATGTAATCCGCGCTGCTACTTCCATATTTCTGATTTCCAGGCGTCTTTTTAAGGCACTATGGAGAAAATGTTGGGATATTTTTTTATTTGTGTTCTACCTATCTTCCTCTGTTCGGCCTATTATTTCTTCTATGTTTTATTGGATTATATATTCTTCAAAGAATCATCTTCTGGAAGATAAGTATAAGGATTTCCGAAAAAAAAACTTGGCTGCGCTGCATTTGAA
Organism: Rhaphigaster nebulosa; assembly: GCA_948150685.1. Taxonomy (NCBI): domain Eukaryota; kingdom Metazoa; phylum Arthropoda; class Insecta; order Hemiptera; family Pentatomidae; genus Rhaphigaster; species Rhaphigaster nebulosa. The sequence continues at coordinate 50,403,786 of OX411311.1, read as the reverse complement.
GTGCGCTAATTTAGGACTCATGCCACCATGGTTTAGGTTGTCTGCAAATAAATTGATTTCTTATAATTTCAATAAGACTACTCAATAAAAGCAACATCTGATAGCAAGTGATATCGTTTACTTCCTCTAGGGTGTCATTCTGATCACAGGCGATTGAATTCCTTCTCCTAATTAAAAGCTCAAAATCAATCGCAACAATCACGACTATGTAAAAGAGTTCTTTTAATTATTATTAATAAACGTGAACTTAGTTTCCATGATATACCAACTGTAACTAAATCTACATAGATTTTAAAACATTAGTCTTATTTTACATTAGTCTTATCATGTTTTTGAATGTCAATGTCAAGAGAATAATGAAGAATGTCAAGGTCATTTGCTCAATTTAGTAACTGAGCCAATCTTGAAAATAATTCTGCTATTTGCATGCCCAATTTCACAACGGTTTTATAAGGTATCGCCTTGCCTTAGTTTCTTGACTTCTAATTCAGAGTAACAATCGGCCTGAATGAACCCAAAAGCGATTTTGGATTTCAAAAACTGATTTTGACATGCCGGATATGGTTTGGATTGTCATTCATTTGCAATGCTGAAACAATACTAAATAAATAAATATAAAAGACATGTATATGGGAATGAGCTTTCATCAGGAATCTGAAATTGATTCTAATTATTAGTTCCGTTTCAGCTCAACACTTCAATTAAACTCGCTTTAATATGCTTTCATTCTATTATGGCGATTGATTGTGATGGCCCTTTGTTAATTACTTTATTATAAAGTTTTTATTTTGTGTATTATATATGCATTTGTTCTTTTAATCATTAATGTACATATTTCTATTTAATTATCGTAAAACAACTGCAACTTAAGTATTAACTATAATATTTTTATTAAAAAACATTTTACTATATTGTTTAATTTTTCTTTGCAATAGAACTTTGAAATTTCATACCTTGATTTATTTTTTTATATTTTAACTGTAAATATATCCTAGTTGGTGGTACTTGTTTTTATGGTTGCAGTCCATTTCATACCCAGCATGAGAACTTTGTTGACTTGACATATTGACCCATTCCTTGTTGGTATGAAGCTTATGTTGTTTGTTGGTTTGCCACTGAAAAGTCGTTGTTTTTGCGTCGGCAAGTGTTTTCCTATGACTTTCAAGTGTTTAATGAAGTTATTATTATTGATTTATGGTGAGGTGCTTGTACGGCAAATACTTTATAAAATGATTATGTTGTTGTAATACATTCGTAAAACAATTATTAATATTTACTACTAAATTTTGATATTCATGCCATTACTATAGTAACAAAGGAGGGGGAAGGAGAATTTGCAGTAGAATTTAACCAAAATTATTTTACTTTAAAAAAAAAATTATTTATCATAATCCTTTTTTTTTTAATGTGCAAGTGCTTGCTCACGATTTGTGCATATTTGGGGACTAAATTATTTGTTGTTCATGCCTAATATTAGTGAGCATTCGAATATTCATGCGTTCTATTTATAGTATCTGTTCGAGCGCACATTGAGACACTAAGCAGAGCAGCTTAGGGCAGCACAGTCTCTGCGACGGGTGCTACGTAGGTCATGTGTGACGTAGTGCTGCCTCAATCTATAACATCTATTCTATAACATCTTCTTCTATAACATGAGTCACAGAAACTGTACTGTCTTGTGCTGCTCTGCGTGATAATATGCGCCAGACCATATCCCCTCTAAAAAATTGGATAAAAAAAATATATACAATAGCATATATAGAATAATTTAAAAAAAATAATACTGGAGTATCCTGAAAAGTGTCGTGAGGTTTATTGATAAAAAGTGATTATTAAAATATGTAAAAATAGGTACTATATTTATTAAACCGTTTCAGCTCTTTTCTAAAGTAACAAAGAAAGTTGTATTTATTTTATTAAAAATGATAACTTTATACAAGAGAGTAAACAGAATGATTTTTGAATAATCAATGGTTGATCGTAGAACTTTTTGAAGGAATGAGATGGTCCGGGAGGTAGTCAAAAAACTGGAACACAAATAGTAAAAACTATTTAATAGGAACCGACGTTTCGACCCACTTTGCAAGTCTTCTACAGGGCAGAATAAACAAGATACAAAAATAAAAATAAATAATGGTATATAATGTGAATGAATTAATAATTAAAAAGACTTAGTAAGAAAAAATGAAAGCAGTCGTTACGTCTTTTTAATTATTGATTCATTCACTGTATATATTATTGTTTTATTGTTGTATCTTGTTTATTCTGCCCTGTAGAAGACTTGCAAAGTGGGCCTAAACGTTGGTTTCTATTAAATAGTTTTTATTATATTTGTGTTCCTCTTGAACACCTCCCGGACCATCTCATTCCTTCAAAAAGTTCTACGGTCAACCATTGATTATTCAAAAATTATTATTATAATTACATTTACTTTATACTAAGGTTATTTTTATTTATCCTGAAGAATTAATTAAGAAAGTTAGATCTGTGTTTCATGTGGGTCAATTCAAGTACAAAAAACAAGGATGAAATAATGTTTTGCCGAATTCAAAGTGGTCACTTTCGTTTCGCACACAGTTATCTTTCGCAAGGTTTCGAATCCTGTGATATAGATAAATTTTACAAATTCCGCCTTACAAGACTACTCTCATTTTTAACGAATTAATCCACAATCGGGCTTACACTAAACAACATAAAACATTTCAGATGTAAATTGGTACGTTGAAGTTATAGATTTACCATCTTGAGCTTCTGTAAGTAGAGGCACACATGTCGCCTTTATCATCTCTAGATAGTTTCATTTCATAGTATAAAAGAGAATAAACCAATTTTAGCCTATTGTTGAGGGCCTGCTTTTTTTTGGTTATGGTTCCACTTCTGTCTTCTCTTTTCTCTTGATGGTTGTCATTACTTTTGGGATAGAATTTACGGTATTATTTACAATATATATATATATATATATATATATATATATATATATATATATATATATATATATATATTTGTTTATAGATAATTGAAAACTGTGAATACAGTTTAGTTAAGAAACAAATGCGGACTTTTCGCTGTTTAAGTCTAGGTCAATTGGCTCCCTTATATACTCTGTCTTCCTAACCAACATGCTATTTATTTCCTTCAACGGTAATTTTAAGAGCTTTATAAATAAATTTTTTTAGCTATTCTCCTGTTTAATAGTGTACATTTTATGATGGTAAATGTCCTATTTATCTTCCTCCAATATCATATTATTCATAACAATAGCAACATAAGGACTTATATCTACATAGAGGGAGACTATTGTAGATAGTATGTAGGCTAGTAAAGCAGTAAGTCGTAACCCAGAAGCTAGAAAGTTATTAGGTCGTAAGAAGCAGTCTAATGTAACAGTCTTTGTTATACTTTATAATAAATAAAAGTCATTTTATAATTTACAAAAACTCTACATTGTTTTCCGAATTCGTTGAATAATGAATAGAACGAAGCATCCAGCTCAACAATGTGCAAATGCGGTTCATTTAAATTGTTTTATTCTTAATTTTTATTTTTCATTTTTCCAATTAGGTTATTACTCTATCAAACCGGCATTGCATTGGGACGTAAACATTACAATTTTGATTAGATTTGACCATTGTGCCCTGAATCAACGATCCTTTATTTTTTTGGTTGATTAGTTTTTAATTGGCCTTGTGTAATCAACTGTTGATTAATTACTTTCGGAGCGATCGAGCCTACCCGATGTGTGCCGGAGAATGCCGAATAGGTTCGGGGATGTCCGCATAATCCTTTTATGTGTCAATGGCTCGCTCTGATAGGGGGATTTAATTTTCCGGCTTGCTTAACTAGCGAAAATCCGATAAGTCCTTTACTTATTTAATTTCGCCGACCCTTTTTTCATTGTAGTTTTTCTGGAAAGACTATTTTTTACGTAGGACAACCTGAAATTGAATAATAATATTATAACAACATTTATATATATATATATATATATATATATATATATATATATATATATATATATATATATATATATATATACATACATACATACATATGTATATAATTTACTCTGTCTCTACCTTTAAGGGTCTTTGGCGTATTATGTTACTAAAAGTTTTATTTAGCATCTATTGCGCACACACACACACACATATAATTATTAACTCTGTTATATATGGAAACCCGTAAATCGTCAAATTTTGGCAAAATTTCTATTTTATTAATTCTCTATGGCTTTTACTGATATTTTCCAATTATTTGAGAGGTTTTGAAGATTGGAAATAAATGCATTAAAAAAGAAATCTCATGCGGTTTAAGATGGTGCAACCAGAAAATTGTTAGCTTTTTTATATCTAAACAAATTCATACAGTCCTTTATAGGTAAAGTTGCAAGTGGGAAAACTATAAGATTACTCTGTTGCGATTGAGGCCCGATGGGATATAATATGTTAATATTATTTTATATCTATAACTACCTATTTTTTATACGATTAGTTATTACATAAATGAGTGAATATTATATTATGAGACCGATAAACTATATAAACAATACTTTATATTGTTGATTTACAATCCTTAGATTTAACATTAAAAAAATAATAATTAATTATTAATTAACTATTATTAATTTAAATATTTATTTTAAGAACTAATATGTTTTACACACATGACGATTATAAGACGTGGCCAGTTTATGTCTTGTATATATCACTAACGCGTGTTTATTATATCGTGCATTATATCGTATTATCGTATTATATCGTATATATTTATTATATCGTGTTTATTATATACAATTTATTGATACATATTTCATACATTGTATATTGCCACGAACTCTTGTCTATTATATATTAACAATATATAACGTATTATATATTTTGATAACATTGTCTATATAACATAGTCTATTTTCGAAGACACAGTAGTGACACAGACTCACAATAAATAATAATAAAATGTATTCATTTTTCAACTTGAATAGTAAGCTGATTTAATGAATTGTGTATATTTTTCTGAAGATGGAGTATCATCCCAAAACGTTGATATTTAATATGTGTAGTTAAATTCAATAAATTGGAAACATGTACTTAATACTTTTTATTACAATTTTATTTATTAATTTATTTAACATGCAAAAAACAATAATTACTTCTTAATTAATTAATTAAATATTTCTAAATTAATTATATCAGCTGTTCTTAGTCTAGTCATCGACAACCTAGATTCTCAGGCCACCTTAATTACTTAAATATGCATCAAGCACAAATTAAGTAGGAAGTGGTTAAGAATAAATAGGAAACGTTCAATAAACAGATCATATTGTGATGCTATACTATTAAATGGAATGATGCTGACAAATTAAAAAAAAAATGAAGAAGCTTCGCGTATGCTTTTTTCGTTTATTTCAGTGTGTTTAGTATATTTGTGATGTTTTTTTAAATTTTTAACAATGTGCCGAAATTCAATTATACAACTGTTAAAAAAAAATAATGGTCATTCGCAACCACTCCATTACAAGAAAACGATCAAGCTTTACTATGTCTGTCCACATAAAATATATTTAATATTCACTTCTATAGTCCATTCTGCGGGTATCGCCAAATGATTAAGATATCTTATGAGAAAGAGAAGTATAATTATTATTTATCTTCAGTTAATACCAGTTATGTTTAAATTGTTATTAAAGGTTATTGCGATCCGCATTTTTGATTTGTTTAATATCACCCTGGACCAACCTCCAATAGCGAATGAATCCTAGAATAGAAAATCAACTGAAGTTACTTCGAGTTCTGGAAAATCATTTATAGCTACGCTTAAACGTTGAAACTCAATCATGAATGGTGGAGAATTAGAACTAGAAACCCTGAGCTGGCGTCACTGTTCTTGACCAAAGTTTAAACTCCTTTTCAGCCAATACTCGTCGAATATTCAGCCCATAAAAACTGATATTGTCTCAAAGAAAGAAACAAAGTATGAAGAGTAATTTCCATCATTTCAAGCTATTTCAAACCGAAAAAAAATTATGGTGGGAAGATTCTAATCGTTTCTGAATCAAACCAGAGCAATTCCTTTCTTTAATTTAATGAAGCATTGGAATATGCAAGTATATATTTATTCGTAATAGACAAAGTCTAATCTAAAGGTAAAAAATACTTAGCTCTCCGACGCATTTAATGAAGTAAATTTAATGATATACAGTATTCAAAAGAAACGAATTTCCAGAAGAAATAAATATACAATAAAAATTTTTTTTTTAAGTATATTTTAGTCATATACTTAATCACTCAGATTGCATTTCAATGATGTAGTGAAATGTAAAGCAATTTCACAAAATAAGATATAAATGGATTTATTAAAGTATGGAATTTTTTCGTTTTTGAGAAGTTTACTTTGATGATTTGTTAAACTAATATATTTTTTTTTTTCAAAACCTACTTTGATACATTTGATTTATTATTTCCTTTGTTACCTAAAAATAAAATAAAAATTTAACCTCTTTTCCCCTTCGACATTTGAGATTTTATGTTTCAAGATACAAATGATCTTAATATTGAATAAAATAAAAATCCGTCCTTCCTGCCGGCTTTTCTCGAAGACCATTGAACCGATTTGAGATTTGGTTTAAATAAGGTTTATAGTCGGTTGAAATGTAATAAAATTACATACAAAATAAAAAAAAAAATCATCGAAAATGGACCGGTATTAGCTGAGGTATAGCTTATTGAACTTTGGAGATTTAACTCCCTGACGCAACAGGTCAGGGTGATCCTTGGCCTCCAGAGTTATCAATTCTGGTCTTCCAACTTCCTCGAATCTCTCTCCATTTCGTCCATCCTTGGATCCATTCTCCAATTTGTTTCTTGGCTTTCCTCTGTTTCCTTCCCCTCTGAATTTCGCGTCCAACATTTTCCTGTACCATTTCACTCTCTATTTTGATTTCGTGTCTTGCTCATCCTTCCCTACTTGGTTTGATATAGTTTCTTCCGAACACTCTCAGTTTACGACAATCATTTTGGGACAAGCACCAAGCTTCAGCACCATAGGTGATTACTGGTCTTGTAAGAGATTTATATAACTTTAATTTTGTTATTTTTAATAGCAGTCGAGGCTTGAGAAGTTTCAAGTTTGCGTATCAGACTTTATTACCCGGCATTATTCTACTGTTAATTTCTTTTCTGAACGTGGTAAATGTGTTTTATAAAGAATTTCCAAATATTCCTTTATTCCGATTCAGCTTTGTGTACTTATTTGATAAGTTGGAAATGTTGCATCTCCGGGAACATTCCAGACGCACGTCTGAAAGATAATCTAATTTTCTGGACTCTAAACCTAAGCGATAAAGAAAATCGTGCGGATGGACCCATCGGATCTTTTTGAAATGCAGCTATTTGCAAATAATAAACCATTGTGAAATAATTTTCAGTATTTATAAAAAGCTCATGTTACAACCGTTTTATTAATATTATTCTATTTGGCCTAATAAACAAATTTAGAAGCTATTAATTAGTGAGTGGAGGTAGACAAAAATAACAGCTTCAACTATTTTACATTATTTTATGAATGAATTTAATTAAATTTAAAGTTAATATTTTATAAGTAAATAAATACTAGAATAATATAATGCAGTTTAATATCAGCTCCCCGGTCATCGTCTATTTAATTTATATCCACGTTTGAATAGCTTCTGAATAACAAATAAATTTAATGCCTGTCTTAATTTAATATTCTATATAGTTGCTACATGCTCTTTTTACGAATACCAGAAGGAATGTTTTTATAGATTGAAATTTTATAAATTGTAATAACAATGTTTTTCTATGTCAAATATCTTAGACAAACCTTAGCAATAAGATATTCCTCATTATATGATTAACAGTTTTCATTTTTAATTAAAAAAACTTAACTGTTCAAATTAAGTTAACCTGATTATCCAATTTTTTATACTATTCAAGCAGCGGATACTATAACATATTTTCAATTTAGGTAGTTGGCAAGAATGCCCTGGCGATGGCGTGCTTTTCTATCTGACTCCACGTCAGGGTGGTTCGCGTGTCGTAGAAATTTCTGTCAGTACAGGCAATAGAGAAGTCAATAATTCAATCGGAAGTGACTTCGAGCGGGCTTTTTCGTGGGTTCTTTAACTTCGGAGAACCTGGTTAGCTAGGAACTCCACTAATCAATATCACTGGAATCGGCTGGAATAAAATTTCCGAAAATCTTATATTTTTAATTATATAATTTATGTATATATAAATATATATATATATATATATATATATATATATATATATAAAAATTTTCAATATAATCCTTATATATGAGGCTATGAGAGCAAAAATGGTCTAAGCCTCATTTAGGTTAGGCCACTTTTTCACGTTTCGACTAAAAACAGAATTATTTCAATAGGCAAAGTGCTTATATCTACCGGCATATTTGGACAACAAATTTGCAAAGGTATCTAACAGCTATAGAGTGCATCGTATGAACTAAAAAATCAATATTGGAATAATGAAGATTTTTGTTGTTATAGTTTCAAATTAACTCTTTTTTCTTCATAAAACAGATTTATTTAACAAAAATAATATAAGTTAAAATGCAAGATACAGCAGTAACGATGCTGGTAAGTCATGATATAATAGGAACATACATTTATATTCCAAATTCAATCATTAATTTTCAGATCTGGGTAGTGAAGATAGTTTGCGCTGAGATCTGCTCATAGAAGTTATACGTATTTTGTTTAGTTCAAATATTGAAATAGCACTTTATTTTTTGCATACTAGATTCTGTTTATCTAACTAACCTTGTTCTGTTGCATTATTGGGTATCCTGTATCCGTACAACCTTACCTGTGGCCAGTTCCAGCTTATATTTGTAAATATATCATGTCATATATCTTATATGACTTTGTGTGAATGTAATGTAGCATGTTTCCTGACGTGCCTAAAATTCTTTCATCACAAAATAAAATTGACCATTTTAAGAAACAAATAATTCACATTCGATCTCTGAAGAAAAAAAAAATCAAACAAACATTTCTTATTCGCGTTCATAAGTTATTAAATTTATATATAATAACTTAGTATAATATTTTTATTTAATTAAGTTACGGTTTTAAGAAATAAAAATAAAATTATCCAAATGGCTAAGAGAGTGTCATTTTTGTTGAGTTTTTCTCAAAGTTCGTCATATCTTCGATATTTGTTCTCCGCATGGGGGTAATGAGGAGAATATAGGGTGCATATTGTCGACTTTATAAACCCTTAAGTACAATGGTTATTTAATAAGAATAAGGATTTAATTAAGTTAACAGTTAAGAATATTTCATTTTTGATTTATTTTTTATAATATTTTTTCTGTTATTCTTTATTGAATACATTTCTATTTAATTTTCTATTTTTTCCCTTTTTTTTTCTTTTTTATAGCTTTTCTTGATAAAATTAGAAATTTAATATTTTTTTAAGTTGATAGATCAACTAGTCCTTCTTAATTAGGCAACTGGAAACTATTCAAATATTTTAGTTGACTTGTAATAATATTTATTTAAAAAAAAAAAAATATCATTGCAACCGGCCGCGGTCAAAAGTCAGTTCAGCACTCCAAGATGTTTGACAAAAACATTTTTTGCACATTTTTGAAATATATATATATATTAAAAACTATTGTTAATATAAGAAGCAGAAAGAAATAAAAATAATAATTAAAAAACTGTAAAAAATAACTAAAAACCAATAATTACTAAATATTATCGACCTGTTTTACCAATACTATATATTTAATTAATTTATTTAAATATTTTCGGTAAATAATTTATTCGTTAAAGTCATGAAAATATATTGTTCTTTCAATAACTTAAAGAAAAAAGTATTACTTTTCCGCCTTAATTTCTCATAGCCCCTGGGGGATACTAATTCCGCATGACTTTCTCGTTGTGCGGAATGGAAGATATATTACTCCGTCATCATCTTTTTTTCTTACATTATTATGAGTAAATACAATCCATTTCAAATCAACCAATGTAATTTGAAAAGGTTGCTGATAAAATTTATTTATTTTTTATTTTGTTACCTATATTTATATTGATTTATTTTTTAGAAATCCATTTTTTTTTTTGTATTGGTGTGTCAGCCCATTTCGTATATTACAGAGGTTTGCGTTAGATACTGTAGCTCTTTTAGTTTTTGAAGGCACTTGGTCCAAACTTAATTCATGTTAAAGAGCATCAATTACACAATATTTTCTGTCCAGTGTCAATTCCTCTACTTAATTGCAAATAAACAACACAAATAGGTAAATGCTTTTCAGTATAACATTCATGTTTTTATATAAAACTTAAAAATGCTAAGATAAAGATAAGGCTCACTTTCAATTTTTTTAGGATATAGTGCTTATAGTATTCTACATCGCTAAAAAATTTCTGGTCTAAGATTCTGTGTTTTTTCTAAAATCAAGTATTTTCAATCTGAAATATCTCAGAAGGGACACACTTTAAAAATCCAAAATTCTCAGAAAACATTCTTTTATTGTGTTGTAATAAGTGGTTAGGTTTTATGTTTTCAAAATTAATTATTTTTATCATGATTTCTATGATAGTGTTTTACAAATGAGTATTCAACACTAATCCAAGAAGCCAAAGAAGACGGTTATGTTGACAATAAAGACATAATCTAACCGAACCGCGCACTTTTGCCCCATCGTATGGGTGGGTATTGGGTTCGTAAGTTGATATTGGAAGGTTTTAGAAAAATTGTGATATCTCTGTTAATAATTCTCTTATTAAAGCGGCTTTTGGACAGAATTTAGTGAAAATTCTAATATATAAACTACTTAAAGAATATCAGAAACATTGATGACCAATTGTTCTAAATATCAAAATTGCCTACTTTTAACCCCACCAGCCCTATATGTTACATAACTAAACCAATTATACAATTATATAGTTATGAGTTATTTACGATCTCTCTTTAGTTAGTCTGCACTAGGCCGTAGAAATGGGATTTATTATCTCTAGTGTGTGCTTTTTAGCCCTTTATTAGTATTAGCTGTTATCTGAGCGATTAAACGCTTTTTGTGTGGAATTATCTGATAATAACTTAATGTTTATTGATTTAAGCTTTACCTTCAGTCCAATACTTCTATATTTCCGCACAACGATGAAGATGAATCCTATCTGTATACGTATTTTTGTATCGTTACAATATTAAATGTTCTTATAAAGTATGTCAAATTTAGTTTTATATTTTTTCTTTAGTTTTATTCAAACATGGACATACTGTTCACAGATATTCGGTATAATCAAAAAGACCCACCTACAGAAACTCTAAACTTTCCATTCTAAAATATTGCGACTCATTACAAATGCACCTTGGTATGCGACTAACAAAACCCTACATACTGACTTACACCTACAAACAGTCGACGAATATATAAGGACACTTTATCAACGATTTTTTAATAACTTACACGGACATATCAACATACTGATTCCAGATATGGCTACGGCCTACATGCCCATCACTAATAGGAGGAGACTGAAGTGGTGCTGGATGAGAGATCTCCTTTCTTAAATATCAAAGGTGAGAGATTCAAGCAAAAGATGACGTACTACATGGTATTCTCCTTCCCCATGCTACGCATGTTATTTGGTCCAATATTATTAGCTCATTTGCTGATTTACGACATACTGTTGACAGGTGCAAATTGGTATTTTAAGGCAAAAAAAAATTAAAACTTATAAATAGTGTTTTATAAAATAATTTTATTTGAGAAAACGTCTCATAAAATAGTTTGATTACAACAAATATATAACTAATATTTTTATAAGTTTTCTTCAACTATTTTGCCTAAAGGTCACAAAACAAACAAAAACTCAATAGTGCTAATTTATATATTTCTCTTTGAACATATCTCTTCTTCACCATCTAAATACAGCAATAATAAATTATCAAACTAGTCTCAATATTGCTGACAAATTTTTAGTAATATTTACATTACATTTTTTATTTTAAGTTCAATTAACTAGTCGATTTTATATCCCAGTATTGTTGGGTGAGTCAATTTATATACCGTAGCGTTAATCAGTATTAAACTGTTTTTTTTTTTGTTTTTTTTAACTTTATTTTTAAATTCACACCTGTCTATGAGACAACGAGTGAATGTGCTGGCTATATACATGTTAACGTGGCATGAAAGGCATGCGAAAGAGTAGTACCCAGCGGCACCTCTTCCTGTCGTGATGATTGGATGTAGTTAGTCTAGGAGATCCCTCATCCAGCTCCTCTTCAGCCTTCTGCGGGTGTTGTCAGGCATGTTGGTTGTCGCCATATCTTGTATGAGTGTGTTAGGATGTCCGTGTAAGTTATCGTGAAATCGTTTGTAGTGGGTCCGTATGTATTCGTTAACTGTAGGCATATTGAGGTCTGTATGTAACGTAAAGTTGCTGATGTACCAAGGGGCTTTGGTGATAGTCCTAAAAGTTTTTGACTGAAAAATTTGGAGTTTTTGTACGTGTGTTTTTTTGGCTGTCCCATATATCTGTGAAGCGTAGGTCCAGATGGGCTTGAGTAAGTAAGTGCAAGTGTTTAATTTATGTCTAAGTTTTAATTTTGAACGTTTTGAAAGAAGTGAATATAACAGTTTAAGTCTTTGGTTTAGCGTTTTTTGTTTATTCTTGATGTGTGGGCCCCATGTCATTCTTCTGTCAAATGTCAGGCAAAGGTATCGAATTTTGTCTGTCTGCGGAATTGCTACATTGTCGAGGTATGTTGGAGGACAGGTTTCTTGTCGGAGAGTAAAAGTGATATGTTGAGATTTGTCTTGATTAAGTCTAATTTTCCAAAGTTTGCACCAATCCTGAAGTTTTGTTAGGTGATGTTGTAAAGTCTGTGAGGCGTGTGCTGGATTTTGATGTTTTGTTAGAATCGTTGTATCGTCTGCATACGTCGCTATCAGAGTTTCGGTGCTGTTTGGAATATCATGTGTATATATGATGTAGAGCAGCGGAGCTAGTACTGATCCCTGAGGTACTCCTGCTAAGGCCAGTCGAATGGCTGATAATTCTGAGCCTTGGCATTACAAACATAGAGTTGTTTGTCACTATAGACACCTGACGTGAGACAACGGAGGGGAAGTGATGAAGGGTGGGGGAAGGCTTTCTCTATCACTTTACAGAGCTCTAAGCACGACCGTCACTGAGCCTCCCCCCCGCTCTTCGTCATTTCCCCACTCAACCTCTCCACTCGCGGCCAACTCGAAAAAGAGCCCTATGTTGGAACTCGTTTTTAGGTACTTATTCAAGCCTCACATATATTTCATGAAAATATGGTTGTGAAGAAACTCCTCGAGAACAAATAGCGCTTTGAAAAATGGCTCTAGGATCATTTCGGACCTTGTTCAAATATTTTTTCGAAATCACATATTTTTATATTTTCTCCATTTCTGGGAAAATTTATTTTTTTCTTTTTTATAAAGTTTTTATTATAAATAGGCACTAAAAAAGCCAAAATTTAAGTCCCAAAAGAAGTTCCTGTGATAATTGAAAGCCCAATAATAAAAAATCCAAATAATAATAATAATAATAAAAAGTCCAAAAATGGCCATATTTCGCGTGTTTTTTTTTTCAACAGATGTTGACCACTGTAGTGAGAAACAACTCTATGTTCAAACGCGTTTTTTAGGTATTTAGTCGAAGCTCACATATATTTCATGAAAATAGGGTTGTACAGAAACTCCTCGTAAATAAATAGCGCTTTGAAAATGGCTCTAGGGCCATTTTGGCCCTTGTTCAAATATTTTTTCTCGAAATCTCCAGTTTTTATATTTTCTCATTTTCCGCTAAATGTTATTATTTTTTTTTTTGTCTAACATTTCTATTATAAATCGGCACTAACCATAGCCAAGATTTAAGCCCCAAAAGAAGTTCCTATGATTATTGAAAGTCCAGTAATAAAATGTCCGTCCATATTTCTCGGTGTTTATTTATTTATTTTTTTTTCGAACAGTTGTTGACCGACATGAATTGTTTGAAACTCATTTCTACCGTGTTTTAAAACGCTATTACGTACTATTTTTCTTAAACCCATTATTTTAACATCTTAAAAGTGAAAAAAACACTTTTCGGCACCTTTATGATTTTTTTACACCATGTTGCTACATAACGATTTTATCAAAAACATAAACAACATGTTTCTACTATTTTTCTCCTTATTATCACGTTGAGAAAGTCCCGTGGAAATTTATTTCAAAAAATAAAATATAAAATAAACTATCGCACCTCGACTTGTTTGGATATGGTGAAGTCTATTGCCGTTCCGTTTTATTTTTTTCACCATAGAATTATTTTTACTACTTACCGATTTTAATGAAATTAAGATTCATTTTCTCGCATTTACAGCAAAATATTTTTTTTTTCGGTTTTCTCAAGAAAGTGGAAAGGGAATAGCATTGATTACTCGAAATATTTCCAATTCCTTTTATTTTCTGAGCTAGATTCTTTCTCTCTTTTAACAATTCAGAAATACCTTTAGGTGTTCCTATTCATCACAATCTCAGTCCCGTTGGAAGCGGGAAGCGTATTGAGAAAATATTTTCCTTTAAATTTTCAACTGGCTCCGCTGGAGAGGGAAAGAGCTATGAAAGAAAAGGCTTCCTTTTCCACTACTTAATTATTGTGAAAAGCTTCCCTGTACTTTTTGTAACCAAAAGAAAGTTAAAACGCCAGGCATAGGCACTTAGAAATAGAATGCAACTGTCAGCAATGGTTAAAATAACTATACCGAAGACTAATTATTTACTGTTAAAATGATCTAGTACTAACTATTGATTAATAGTTTGGTCTTTCCGGATATGATTTTCAAAGCTGAAGGTAGCCATTGAAATGTATTAATTTTTATATTTTTAGAATTTTTAATTGAATTTTGGATATTTTTTTACGAAGTAAATTTCTTCCTCGAATTTTCTACTAATTTCGGATTTCTTCATAACATTGTGACAATAAAATCCAGAATATGCACACTGTTTTATAAGTAGAAAAAAAAATAAACTAAAATAAATAAGATGAAATAAAATTAATGTATTTTAAGCAATGACAAAAAATTTTGGAAAAATTATAATGTTAATATTAAGGTATAATCTATAAGAATTTTGTCCGGAAGATTGGGAAATTCTCCGACACGTCGAGAAATATAATTTTACATCATAATAAACTATCCAAAATTATAATTGTCTATGAATGTTTAAAAAAATACATAAATAAAATAAAAGTTTGAATCCCCCCAAGCTTCTCGGACTTGATTGGATTCATAGCTTGATTCTTGATCAATGGTTACTGAAGGAAGTGATTAGGTTAGCATAACGTTCACATACCAGGTTTTACCTTTCCTCCTCCCCCCTCTCCCCGACCTATTGAAGTGTCAGATCTCTTAATGTGAGGCTTGGTACATCTCCAGTGGCCCTTTGCTGTACGAATTACTTCTTTTACGGTGTAGTTCAATTTCACTCTCAATATAAAACAATTTTGTAATCTTCTGAAAGATAAATTTAAACGAAAAGTTTAGAATTATTCTAAGACCTGTAAATGACCACATTTATTTTGATTTTAATGAACTTGTTTTTCTACTTATTTATGTTTTTAGATAATTTTAATTTTTGTGGTATGACGGAAATATACGTATTAATTATTACTATTTGTTCTTAATAATATTAATAATAATAATTTGAATGTTAATAACCCAACTTGACGCGATAGTTTGAACCCATGTACGAGGAGATAAAAATAAAACGTGAGCTTTTAAGTTCCGTTAAGTACTGAAATTCGTCCATCAAGTATCTTATTAGTTCACATCAAAATCTAAAATTTCTCGAGAATAATATCTCTACCTTTGTTATTAGTAATAAATTAATTGGAAAGTTGTTACTGTTGTTAACAGAGCAATTGTTTTAATTGATTTATACCAACTCTGCTCCAATTAGATAAGGAATGTCTGATTATCTTGTACAACAATTATAGCTTTGAAATGAATTATAATTTGTGCAATACTAACAATGAAATAATAAGGTGAGGTAGGTATTGCTAGTTTCTGAGTTTTCCTCTATCTCCAATACAACTGACTAACGAGTCCTAACAAATCATATTATAATTTAATTTTAATTAATTCAACGCCCAGGTGAGAACTCTGGTAATTCGCCCTAACGGCAAGGTGAATCATTTAAAAAAAAAAAAAAAACCGTCGAGGATATAATAAGGGCGAAGAAAAAAAAGGTTAGGGTCTGCAGGAAAGTTTTAAGCGATTCAGGACTTTTGTACTGGAAATTAAACAAAGAGTTTTCTAATCCATAAAGCGTTTTTTCTTGTCCTCCATAAAGTTTTATTTTCATTCTCCCCAATAGGATAACAACTAATTTGAAACAACTAGAAAAATTGTTTCCCTTTCTTCATTACCTTATTTGTAATTTAGCCGTATCTCATTTATACGGGATATTTTATATTTATTAAAGAATTTTTTTTTTCCCCCTGAGGACACAAATCCCTAAAGACAATAAAAGTTTTTATTTTATTAATTATATTTTCAAAAGGGGGGAGGAAGATGGGAGTTCTTCTAGGGATTCAATATTTAATTTCAAAGAAAAATGTCACTGTGAAGCAAAAGACATACGGAGTATTAAAATAAATGTTTTTTTTCAAGATTTTATTTAATTAACACTTTTTAAGATTTTTTAACCCTTTATTTGGTTCATTATTCTAAATAATGGATTTTTTTTAATCGATGAAAAGAAAAAAAACTTTGACCCTCAGTCAAAATTTGAGATTTACGTTAGAAGATTCATGTACTCCAAAAATAGAATTATAAAAAAAAACCTTTTATCCGCGGATTTTCTTCTAGACTACCGGGCCAATATTTTTAACATATCGCATCAAAGTCACCGGTCGCCTCAGGCTGATCCTTGGAACTCGATATTAATATTCACCATTTTGTCCCATAATGACGGCCGATTTGAGATTTCATACGCCCATATCTCAGCTATTTATGAAGATTGAGAAAAAATAATAAGTGTTTTGAACCATTATACCAAAGCTTAACAAAACAAATAAAAGAAGTCTTTCAATTTTTTTGTTTACATAATTATTTGGAAATCATAAACCATTGTGTAAACATTTGCAGCTTTTTTTATTTGAATTATTTATGTACGCTTTACATCAGAGAATTTTTAATCTCTCGTTCTCCAAAACATTCAAACTCTTTTCGATCAATATTTAAGGATGGAGTGGTAAGTTTATAGTTTTGAGAAAAATCATTCATGTCGGAGTTATAGGCCAAGTTCTATCCATGGAAGTAATATAACTTGAGAATATGAAAATAAATTTCATACTTTATTGTTTTCGATTTTTACGATAAGACTTGTTTTCTTCGACTATTCATTGAAGCTTTTTTTTTTTTAATAGCGATTTTACTTTTTTAACACCCGTGATTCGTTCCACAACGTCTTTTCATGAACGAACTGTGAGTTCGTGGTTTATCAGTGTCAAGTTCAACTTATAAAATTTTTTTAAAGCGATATGTTTTTATCTACTACCAGCAGATACGATAAATTCTATACAAACATATATGACATACAAATTCTGGGTTGAAAGGCATTCCGATGAACTTGATAAATTGAATAATAAAGGGACAAAATCCGTAAGAATGAGAGGGAGGAGGTGATTAAAATAAAAAATAAAAAATCAGTAAGCCTCTCCTTTAGATGCCTTTGGATATTCGCTGTTTTATTTTTTTAATTTTAATTCTTTATTTCTTCTGTAAAAATCTTCTTTATAAATGCTTTTATAATATATTTGTTTGTCTTTCCAGTTTCTCTTATAATAGTGTATAAGTTTTGTTTATGATAAATATTCATGATAAATTAATACAAAAGAGCAAATACTCAACAAGAAACATTGAAAATTGAAGGAAAATTGTTATGACATAAATGCATGATTCGAAACACCTAAGTCTGTAAAATTTCTGTAAACAACTAATCAGTCAACGTTTTGCCAACACATCTCACATCAAAAGCCTAAAAAGACATATCAGTGTCTAACTTCAAGACATCTACACATTCTGAAGGAGAAGGGAGGTTCCAATCGAGCTAAACAAATATGTTTAAAAAATAGACACATAGATAAAGTAATTACTTTCTAGAAAAAATAGTTATTATAAAATAAATAATAGTGAAACAATTACAACTTGAACTCAGTCATTCATATTTTATCATTTACATTTAGGTTGGAAATAATCCTAACATGCCTGAAGCTAAGTTTTGGAGATCTTACCGCTTCTGGGTTGGTGTATAGCCTTATAGACATATCGATCACATGTCGAAAGTGCACCAGCTTTGTAGTGTAGATATCGTGGAAGTGAGTACAGACGCAATGGATATCGAGTATTCCATGACACCGTCATTAATGAATGTTAAATGTCAATAAAGAATGTCGAATGCCTCGGATTCACTAAACACCCTAAAAGTACTGGACACCGTCCAGGAAGTAGATGAATCATAGAAATCACAACCATAATGGGTGAAGATGGAAAATATGGACACCGTGCTCGGAACGGTAGAGTTCGATTCCCATCTGGGCCAGTTAGTAATTATTTTGCGGAGGTCTTTTCATAACACTTGTTAAGTTTATAATTTCATATCGATTCCTCAAACGAATCTCGTGAAAAGCCATTTCAAGTTACGTGTGGACCATTCGCCCCTTCGATCTTGGCTCAGCAGAAGTTTTCCAATAAAACCCTTTCAATCTATACTCAATAAAGGCTATACTGTTTTAAAAATTTAAGTTTAGTTCCTATTATGAGAAAAGTTTTAACATTACTCTAAAATTGATAAATATCTTATTGTCGATCTATGAAGTAATTGTTGGAGTTCATCATTTATAAAATAAATTATTGTGGCATCTTTAGCCTCTTAAGATTATGGGCGATAACACATACAAACCCACCCGCAAAAAAGTATACATTATTAATAAAGAAGAGTTAGTTGTTTTGTCGTTTTTGTTTATAGTTAGAGTTAGTTAACCTTTGGATTGTGAATTAAACACAAGACAAAATGATTTTGAGATCATTAACAGCAGTTTACACGTTTTATGAAAAGTAGTAGCATAGGAGTTTTAAATTTTTTGAAGTTATTTAAAAAAAACTAGTTTGGTTTTTTTTTTTTTCGTTTTTACACTGTTTTGGCGCCCACATAAAATCTACAAAGTCATTTCATATATTTATTTTCACTCTTTTTCTTAGATTAATAGCGTGAAAAATAAAAACCGACTAAGGTCATCCAAATTAACAATTCAATATAATCCCATGAAATCTTTTAGAGCTTCTTTTGTTTAAAATTCCAAAGCACGTTGTGAAATCCCCCATGTAACTAGTTTTGTATTCGTTCGCTAGGGCAGTGTGTTCTCTTAGTTGCGTTTTACAATCCGAGTTGGGGCAAATTGGTGCCGTATTCTGTGGGGAAATGAAATGGGGTGCGTGCTGTGTGTGGGGATGAGCTGTTCTGGAATCTTAGCTCTCAAAGTGGGCATTTCCCCTCCTTTTCACTATATTGCAACCTTTTTTTATAGGTATTTAAAGATCGTATTTGTTTTTAAAATGACATTTTTTATTACTCTTGGATATATTGGTATATTTGAACTTTTAAATTATATTTAAACAAAAATTTAATTTTATAAATTATTCTTTGGTGTAAATTTAATTATAGAATGAACTTTACTGTTACTAATGTTACTTAATTGTTTTATTTTTTATTGAAATTCTGTGTTACCAGGAGTGCATTTAGGATGGGGTAGGAATCCTTGTGATCTACAATTGAATTAATTATTATTATTATAATTTTAATTTTAGTAATCAATCCAGTCTTTGTATGCAATTATTTTTTTCGTTGATTTCCAAGCATGATTGTTCTTATTTGTTAATGTTGCCTTCAGTGCTCTCGCGTTCCCAACAGATAAGAACGCCTGAATGCTCTTTGAGCCTTTTCAATTATGATGGCGGTTGGACAATTATGGATACCCGATCAAACGGAATTTTATATCATACGCTAAGCCACTCAGACTAATGTACGTCCCTTAGGCCGGTCTCTAGGAATTATTAAGCAGTTGTTCCATAATCAGTTTATCATACCAAATTTATATACATTTATCCCATAGTATAAGTTGTGTTACCGTATTGGTTTCATAATTATTTTTATAACTACTTCAAATTTCAGATTTGTAAGTATAAATCTCCGAGAGCTCTGATTTTGTTTTTATTTCGTTTTATACTCTTACAAATTGTAACTAGGGCTAGAATTACTGTTTTTTCCATTACGTTACCAACGTTTTCTAAAAAGTCCTCATAGTTTATATAACTTTATTAATTACATATCATCAAAATTTGTCTAATTTTATAATAGCTAGCTCAATTGAATCACTAATTGTAAGACCAGCACTCTTTCCAGCCATTGTAGTATTCTTCTGGCCTGGATCCACGTAAATATCTGTAAATAGTAATTTACACGGAACGGATTTACATCTAAAATAAGCTAATAATGCATATACATATGTAATTATATTTTCACAAATACCTAGCAAAATATAAAAAATGAAAAATATTGAACAATATAATTCCAGAAAGTTAATGAAAAAAAAAGATGAATATTTAAGAAAAAAAATCACAAAACATAAAAAAAGAGAAAAATTTAAATAATTTAAGGGACGGTTTTATATGTATAATAAAAAATATGTACATATGTATGTATTATTTTTTTTATTGATTAATACGAATAGTTCATATACTTTTTCTTTTCCTTGTACGAGTTTGTTTATATATGAAGGGATACCCCAAATCGTTGACTTATTGCCACTTTTTTCCCACCAGCTATTACAAAACAGAACATCACCACGAAATGTTTCATTTGATAAGTCACGTATGCATTTTTGTTGTTCTATTAATTATTCTAAACGGACATCAGTCCCGGGATAGATTATCTAATTTTCATTTTACTTGACTTTAAATTTAAAATTAATCCAGTAAAGCCTTATAATTATTCATGTGAACTAATTAAAATTTTCAGCCAAAGAAAGTAAATGATTGCTTTAGCAGTTTTCAAAACTGCAATCAGTTCCAAATGAAATGAACCATTTGAATCAGTTTTATTCTCTCACTGCCATATAAATTGAACTTCATCAAGTGAACAGAAAAAACATTTTTGAATATCTAAGAATGTTTGATACACATACATGCAGAAATATTTATTGTCGGTTTGGAGGTTAAAGTGATCAACTGTGTCTTTGTTAAAATGAAAAGTTGTTGCTATTGACCTGTGCCTGAACTAAATTTACGCTTCATTTTGATAAAATTGTGAAATAATCAATTATTAACTAATAATTAGGCACTCCTATGTGTCCAGTAGGTATGCTGAGATTCCTAATTCCTAGATTTCTATCTTTTCGGAACCTTCAATACCAAAAAGCCTCTTATAAACTAAATTTGTTAACCCAGTGTTCCTCTACACAATCTTTAAACACCAGATCCTAACCTACAAACTTTTACATATCCTTTTCACAGGACTGCCTCCTTTGAAAAATCCTTTACTTTTCGTGCTACTTAATTTTGGAAGTTCTTGCCCATCTCCATTCTCAAATCCTCGTCCTTAAACTCCTCCAAGCATCAACTATTTATCCACTTCCTTGACTATCAATCTTCCGTATTTATGTAAGTATTAATGTTATATATGTGTTCATTTTAACTCTTTATTTTTTCATTGTATGCGTATTGTTTATGCAGTCGATCACTTTTACCACTAAACCGACGATAAGATTTTTTTTTTGTTTTGTTTTTTTCATTAATATTGTAGTATTAGTTCTGAATTTTTGTTATGTAGCCCTTCTAACCTGTTCTCCACTTTGTTACAGGCTATGTATTGATGCTAGATGCATCCCGCAGGGGGACAGAGCCTCCAAGATGGCTATGTACTACTACGCCTGCAGGCTCTCGGCCGCCTGTGGGGCACGGCAAGGCTCTCCACCGCCTCTCCAGCAGCTCGGTACGGTCTCCACCATCTCCCACCAGCCTGGGCCCTCATCCGTCACCCAGCTTGTCAAGGTGGGTCCCAGTCAATGAATTACCGATAATAAACTCATAACTCAAAGCTTATCAATTCTGATTTATTTACCGGTATACCGGTACTTTTTAATAGTAAAAACGACACATGCTAAAAATTTTCCAATAAACAAGACTTGTGCCCTAGTTGTTTGACATTGCCATTTACAAAAATGTATTTAATAATATTTATATAGTTTATAGACTTGCCCTTATAAGTGAGATGATAAAATTTTTATTTTTCAATGTTATTATAATTTTCTTTGTATGCAAAATGGTTTTTTATTAAAGTAAAACTTTAAGAGCATAAGGTAATGAGAGGTAAGTGTGTTTTCGAGGTAAGTGCGTAATTGTCTCATTATTTCCAAACCTCCAATTGGTAAGAGCTGCTCTTTTTAATGCATGAATTCTAAATTCTAAACGTTCTAAAATGATCTATCGCAAATCAGCCTCGGGAATCAGTGAAGTATGTATAACGAATTCTCTCTCTCTCTCTCCCTCTCTCTCTCTCTCTCTCTATATATATATATATATATATATATATATATATATATATATATATATATATATATATATATATATATATATAAACTTGCAGGAATTCTAACCCTTGGGTTTTTGATCCTTGTATAACGAATTGAAAAGATATCAGTTCCAACCTGTTGATTAAGTTGGATCTTTTGTTTCTGCTGTACAGTTTTATCGGTGTTTATTCATCCCTTGGCCTTTTATTTATTTATTATTATTTTTTTTTTTGAACCTTCAGAAGCTCCAGAATACATTTTGTTATTAAGCGCTAGTTAGTATTTCCCCGCCAGAATGTAATAGTAGCGGCAAGTGTAGATCTCTGTTATTTATTCATCGACTTGCCTATGGCAACAAAGATCACTGAGTGGTGTAAACCTAACTGTACTTCATCATGTTTTGCCGAGGAAACTAGAAACTCGGGACTGGGGACTGGTCTTTTAAATAAAATACCTTTTTTTTCAATACGTTATTAAATTATTTTTCAAACCCCGCTTTGATAACTGTCATTGAGGATTGTGAAGTGTGAATATCACAGATTTTTAACTTTTTTGATGATTACATCAGTAAAATGATCCTCTGGAAACTCTTTAGCATTTGCTTCACAACCGCTACTGTTTGAATAATGAGTCTACCTGATACCTGGTACGCAATCACTCCACAAGGCAGGTTAGTTAGTACCTCTTATATTGTATTACCAATCGCATAAAAATGGACGTGATTGAAACTTGAGCTTAAATGATCGATGAATAGAATAATTGTCTAAGGAACAATTCTAAAAAAAAAAATAATAAAAATAAAAATAAAAAAAAAATAGAAAAAATCTAGCTAATTCTATTTAGATTTCGCAGTCATTTAAAGTCAAACTTTATAAAATCTAGTGCGCACAAGCTTACTGCTTTCAAGGTTCTCCCATAAGCTTTGTCATATCATTATTTCCATTATGGATGATAATTTTAAATAAAATTTTCATCTATTATATTTTAACTAAATATCAACAGCAAACTCAATTACAATTATGAATTCACTTATGTTAATAATGCATAAATATATAAAAATTATAGAAATAAATTTTAAATTTTAAGATTTAGATATCTTGATATTATTCCATGACGGTTTTTATGCGAGTTATTCATAGCTATAATATATTACAAAAGAGCTATTAATAGTTATTACATGAGAAAAGATTTCATTTGTGAGTCCCATAGATGAAATATGTCAGACACACTTCCTTAACTAAATCGAATATATCGAGTTTGATAACTAACTATTTTCTCTTTTACTATTCCTTAATTTTTTTAAGTTTTCAACGGAATACTTTCATGTTTGTAATATTGAATATTTTAATAAAATGATAAGGAAGAATTAGCGTTCACAATTACCATTAAAAAAAAAATTAAGAAATAGTGAAAATGTTAGTTTACCAAATCGATCAATTTGATTTGGAAGAGTATCTTGCATATTGCATCTATGGGGCTCATATTACATGAGTCGTAAACTTCCTGATGTAGTCCTACATTCTTTTTACTAAAATCTTAAATATAAAATATCTGATGTGGTCATCCCATGACTTCCTTGTACGCCTATTAAAACTATAAATCGGTGGTTCAAAAAGTGATCCTGAATTTGGTTACATAGCAGTTCCTCCAAAAACGACACTCGGCTTCGCGACGTCCATCTATTGACACATACAGACACACAGGCTATTGGTAACAAGTTCCCAAGAGATTTCTTCGCGTTCCTTGAAAACATTAGAACTGTTTATGTCACTAGATAAAGCATTGGAAATCGACGGTTTCAACATTTTAAGCGGAAGAAACCGCTTATAAAAGTATAAAAGTATTTTACATTCAATTGTAGCACTTAAAACAAGTAATAAAATTGTTTAATTATAGTGGAAAAAAAATCGCGTTTATAACCTTTATCATATGATCTCTATAAATAAATAAATGTCGATATACCTTTTGATGTAAGTTTCTTATGTCCTTCAAGAAAAGTATCCCTTTCGGATCTTCAATTTCAACCAAAATCTATTATTTTACTCATATTAAAATAGAAGTCTAATTTACCAAATTTGAGATATTTTACATTATATTTTAATATAATTTTTTATGAAAATCTAATATAACCTTCAAGTAAAGTACTTCCGGTAATTGTGCAGTGACCAAAAAGGAAGGATCACAACTAGATTATACAATAATCCTAAATACAAAATTATAACTTTGTACGCCTCACCGTTTTTGAGTTATGCGAGTTATTAGACGACTATTATATTTAACAATTTTTATAACGATAATTTTAAAAACTAATTTTATTATCAGTAAACTGCCTTTCTCAGGACTCTCTAATTTTTTAGACCACACATATTGTACATTCGGGAGTCCCACCATGTGGCAACACCTTGTCAATGTCAGGTCGGCTGACCATTGCCCAGAGATCTGTTGTCTTTCTACCGGAAAGCCAGTCAAGCTCTCTCTTATATTCAACAGTTTAATACTACCATATTCTTGGTCAAATGTCAATTATATACTTTATAACCAAACCTTCAGGACAGTCCTCACAAGAAGTTCACATGAGCTTCCAAGAATTGTTCCTGAGAATTGACCACCCGAATTTATCCCTCCTTTACTCCTTGCAATTTCATCCCCTCTCCATTCTCATCCTTAAAAAGCCTTCTCTAAATTTAGTATAGGGCATTCCATTTCAGAGTAAGCCATGATGTAAGATAGCTTAGATATTGTAACTTAGTTTGTAAGAAGTCTTTTAAATCACTAGAAGTCATTAGAAATCATGACGAAACTAGTCGAAATGGATATTTCCGTTGAAATCTGAAAACCGAAAATTTTCGCGATTACAATACTTCCTTTAATGCGTACAAGGAACTAAAAACATAAAAGAAAACAAACATGCAACAGAACTATATATTTGGATTATTTCTATATTTCATTTGCGAGTCCCTGAAAGATATAAACCTTTTAAAGGAAGACTTACATATATCACTATACATTACAACTACTTAATACATATATATTACAAATATGTAAGTATTCCTTTGAAAACTTTAAAAAAATATGAAATAGTAAACGAGTTTGTTAACCAAATTCAATAAATTCGATGGAAGAGTCTCTTGCGTATTTCACCTTTGGAACTCACAAATGAAATCTTTTAATTTATTGAGTAATATTAAATAATAAAGGACAATATTAATAAGGATTAAAGAGATGATTCACACCTAAAAAATTAAATAGAGAAATAATTTCATTATTTTAATCTTCATAAGTATTCTGCTTTAAAAAAAAAAGAGGCATCCATATAAAAATATATTTTGTCAAATTATAAACACTCCAATATATATAACTCTCAAAGGAACACTTCCATATTTGTAATACATAAGCAATGTATAGTACTAATGAACAGTAATAGATGTAAGTGTTCCTTTCAAAGTTTTATATATTTGGGTGTATAATTTTTAAAATATATTTTTATATGGATGCTTGTTTTAAAAGAAGGATATATACAAATATTTTAAAAATGTGAACTTATAAGTTTTATATTTACCTTGAAGATAAGAAAAATGACCTCAAAACGTTGGACATGATGAAATAAATTTTCATAATAAAATGATAAGGAACAATTCGTGTTCACAATTACCTTAAAAAAAATTAAAGAGTATTAAAAATGTTAGTTAATTTTATTAAAATATTCAATATTACAAACATGTAAGTATTCCGTTGAAAACTTAAAAAAATTAAGGAATAGTAAAAGAGTTAGTTAACCAAATTGTATATATTCGATTTAGTTAAGGAAGTGTCTCTGGCATATTTCATCTATGGGACTCACAAATGAAATCTTTCAATTTATTGAGTAATATTTTATGCATCATACATAAAGGGCAATATTAATAGTTATTAAAGAGATTATTCGCACCTAACAAAGTATTTTTGTTTAAAAAAGAAACAGCAAGCATTCATATAAAAATAAATTTTGTGAAATCATCGGTCGAATATATAAAACTTTCAAAGGAGCACTTCCATATTTGTAATGTATATGCAATGCATAGTACTAATGAGCAGTAATAGATGTAAGTGTTCCTTTAAAAGTTTTATATATTTGAGTGTGTATAATTTGAAAAATATATTTTTATACGAATGCTTATTTTTAAAAGAAGAATACATACAAAGATTTTAAAAATGTGAACTTATAAGTTATACATAAAAGCAGAATAAGAGGTCTATGATCTCGGAACGTTGGTCGTGATGTAATGAATTTTAATAAAATGATAAGGAAGAATTAGTGTTCACAATCACCTTAAAGAGCTTTGTGTTTGATCTTCCATAATAAAGCATTATATAATTTTGCTCTATTATTCCTCGATTTTTCTCGGATTTTATTGCTTTTAAATGGTAATTAATATTTAGTTCGGGATTGAAAATTAAATAAAATATTAGGATCTTGAATTTTAAATTTTCTTTTTTGATCGCTTATGTGTTGCTATTCTGACAGTAAATTTGTTTTCAATTAATCTATCTTTCACTTATAGGCAATATTCAAAAATTCTAGATATTTTTTGCCTATTCTATACATTCAGTATGAATAAACTAACAAAAAAATTTTTCAAAAAGAAAAGTAAAATAAATATATTAAAAACTAAATAATTGCAAAAATACATATTTTATAGTATTCTTAGTATCTGTTAGAAAAAAATTGTTTTTTTAGGTTTATTTAATTTTAGGTTGTTTCCAAAAACTTTAACTTACTTAAAACTGATTATTTTATTACCTTCGAAATTGAATTATTCGACATTAAATGCTGCATTTTCGTCCGGATATTTTCTCAGGATCCTGCCATAAACTTTGGGTAAACACTTATGAATAATAACTACACCTAGGCTGGCACTTTTCCAACAGAACTCGAGGCAACCAACCTAACCTCTTAGCTATTTATATTTATTTTAGAAATCACTGGATATTTGACACTTAGGAGATTGTTAATTCGATAAATGCAAACAACATTATATTTTATGGTCTCTAATGACTATGTCAAGTAGTAACATAAAATATAATTAAAGTAACATTACATATAGCGATTTTAAAGAATAAAATCGTAACTTATATCGAAAATTAACTGAAATAAGTAACAATTTTTTCGTACATTAATTAAGAATATTATTCATAACTTTTCAGAAATTTGGAATTCACCTCATACGACCTTTGGCTGAAATATGATTGAATTTTCAATTTTATCGTCAGGTTTTTATGTGTTTTCGTTGAATGAATGAATGATCCTTTTATTAATTCATACTCCATCCATCGTAATAAATTTATACGTCCATTGCAGCGATGATACTTAAATTTTATTTACTGAACGCAGGAAATAAAATAAAATTATTATTGCTATGATTAAAAGTTTTAATAACTATCATTTTTAAGTATCTGTTATACTATCAGTATAACTGATTGCCCTTTTTCAGTAATACTTCAGTGACCTTAAGCCTTAGGACCAAAGTTCAAGCATTTATGTGAGCCAGAAAATGCATTATAAATACAATTTCCGGGAGATCCATATGAAATTACTTTCTGTAAATGATGTAAATTGAAACGTCTAACCTCTCCACGCTTTTTACGTCTTTCGTCATTTTTTCTGATTCCCATTTGCTGTACTCATGCCTTTTTAAGTTATCTTTCATATCTGTGAAGTTTATAGCTATCCTGTTTTCGGTCATTTCTCAGTTGTATATTTCAACCTCTGGAGTTGGGATATCGAAACGCGATATTTTCTATCGATATCTTAACATTGGATATATTGATGATACTTAAGGAAAGTTCTAATAAATGGCTGTTTACCTGGATTAATAAATTAACAAATTTTAATACCAAACAAGTAACAGGAATAAATTGGAAGTAAATCTACGAATACTAACAGAATTAAATAAAGATAACCAACAATAAATATAACCATGCTGAATTATACCACTGACCGTAAGTGCGGAAATTAGCCCGTCGACCAATAAATTTGCTAAGATTTTGAAAAATTTTTGTTTCCATTGCATAAATAATTGCATTTGAATTACGGTAACGCCCCGCTCTCAACTGAAAAGGGCCCGTTGGGGGTTTGCCCAACTCTTGAGCGAGCGCAGCGAGCAGAAGACGACAGCTGTAATCTAATTAAAGCAATAATAATTAAAATTACGGCAAGCCCCCTTAACTGATTAGTTTGAGTACTTGCTGAGGTCATGCGTAGCTCGAAGTACAGTCACATCTTAAAAATCTAAACCTCCGCCATGTTGGGGTCACGATTCTGGTGTTTTATCTTTTTTTTCCACAGTCTTAACGCCTTCGTAAAAGCACTTTTTCATTCTGATCAATTACCAAACAATGATTATTTGATAAGATTTATATACAAATAATGATTATTAATTCTTTGCAAATAGATAATAATATAAATGGTGATTGTACCGAAATGTATATCGGATGAATTACATGCTTTTATATGAATGTTTTGAGAATGCACAATGTAATCGGAAAAAATAAATAAAAGTTTTAGAAGTTTGAAGGCTTTATTATTGAAAAATATGTTGAAGAATATTATATATGAAATATGACCAAAAGCCTTTATGATAAATATGTGTTATAACATTTTATTTTATTTTTGCCAAAATATAGTTTTTTTAATATTTTTTTTTTTTAATAGTTCTTGGCTAATCAAAATATTGTTTTGTAAATCATAATAATATTATTTCATAACATTTTTCACAGTTTAAGTTTATATTCATTTAATGCACTTTTCAACCATTCTCTTTCGATATATCGCAATTTTTCTAGCGATTATCGATGGGTATCGTCCCAACCCTACTTCATACCAACCTTTAACAAAAGACTTCTGAAAGTTCTGACAAGGAAGCCTTTCCAAAATAATTCATTTAAATTCTCTTCGCTCTCTCGCATAGCGTTCCGTCCAATAGATTCAGGCTAATCCTAATCTTCAGGCTTATTTAAGTCTTTAACATTTAAATTCATTCCACATAAGTCCACCGACATAATTAAACTAGTTAAGATATTACCACTTAGTTTCTAGGAACTATAGTAAAATGTCTATGCTACATTTTTTTTAATAATAAAAAATTATTTCTAAAGTCTTTACAGTTGTAAGCGTTGGTTCAGGTGAAACCATCACGCTTTGTGTAGCTTTCCAAATCTATATGTTTTACCCCCTTAATACAGTCGCCAAAATAATATTGTTGTATATTCCTATTTTGGTATTTATTTTATTTATTCTCTATGAAATTGTATACTACATGCACCTAAACCTTTCAAAATATTCATACCTTATTCCTTATTATCTCTGCAGCATCGAATTAATAGCCGTTTCTACTACTGACTATATTCTGTTTTATAAATATTTATTTATAATTCTTTCTGACATCCACTGTTTTATTTTATCGAGTTTAATTGTAGCTTCTCTTAGTAATTATATATAGCTTCTCTTAGTAATACTTAATCATCGACATGATCAAGCACGGGTATTGTTTGAGCTGATAAACAGTAATAATAACATTAAAGAAAAAACAAAATGCAAATATTGTAAATAAACTAATAAAAAAAAACCAATTAATATAATTTCGATTGAGTAAGAGATAAAGAACTGAAGATGGTTGTTGGGAAATGGTGCGTGGTCTGTTGTAATATATTAAGTAGGTTTTTTTTGTTTTAATCATTATTAATGAACTTCTGTTAAATTATAACCATTGTCAATGGATAATTAATCACATTAAAAAATTCATAAGAAATTAGCATCGATAATCAATAGAGACAATTAGCATTCTATAAACATGTTTTATGAAAACTAAAATTTAAGATAAAATATGTCAGGCTTTCTACGGCACTTGCTACTGTTATTTTAAGTTTATAAATAAAGTTGTTCCTAAACATTATTCCACCTCATTATCTAATCATTTCCGACGGATATATTTGTCGTTCAACGCGATTTATACTCCTCCACAGTGGAACCTAACACCGCAGGAGTTCCCCAGGGTTTAGTGTTAGCACAGCTGCTCTACATCCTCTACACTTCAGACATGCCTGCTCATCCACTCACTCTCGCTGCCACATATGCATACGACAACGCTATATTATCCCCCAACACGACCTCTGAATTTTCCAACTACACATCACAGCATCATATTGATGTTATAATGATCAGGCTAAAAATTTGTAAATAAAACAAAAAATATTTATGCTTTATCTTCCTTAGGACATAAGTTTTAGTTGTGAATCTGACAATATTCTATTTAAGATATCGTGCATGAATATATTTAATTTAAACTTCCATAGTTCATAGTTCTAAAAATAACGGTCATTTGTCAAGAAGGGTATTTAACTGTCGTCAACCCTTACAGTAGCACCCTCATTTTTAGTCGTTATTTTACATGCTAGGTCTTTCAAGCCTAGTGAGCATAGTATTAAAAAAAAAAGTTTCTATACTTCAAATAATGTTTCATTTTTTCTCACATCGTAATATAATTGTTTTATTTATTGTTGGACAAGGAAAATAAGTACAAAAATTTCAAAACAAACTTTAATTGAATGTAAAATTTTTTGGTACTAACATAATATTACTAAAAAAAAATTATGTTAAACAAATATTTTCCTTAATAAAAACGAGTAACAGATTTTCAGTCATTGCAGATATAATAATAATACTGTACACAATTTGGACACGTTCTCCAAAAGTAGGACTTCCACAACTGTCACAAGCCATTTTAGATGTTCTCGGTTTTTCTGTGACTGAAAAATGAGGAGCAGTTCCTTAAGTGATTATATAAAAATATATTAAACGCTTTCTTTTTTTAAATATTTTTATTCCCGGTATGTATATAATTAGTAAGGCGTGTTTTCGCTCTCACACTAACTCACTAAATAAATTTTAAACATTGCTTATAATACACAAAAACAAAAATAAATATTCTAGGATTTTTAGAACATGATAGTCCTGTCAAGCCTATACAAAAATTTACGTCAAAGTTACATCACAGGCCTCTTAGGTTTGGTATGTCTTAGATAAAATAGAAGAACTAACCTTTCAATTATGGTACTGAAGTGGTTTAAAATCAATTGCAATACTAGCATAAATTCTCCAGGAATATGTGGAGGAAGTCGGCTCCGGAAGTCAAAGGGGAAATCTGGAGGAGAAAAGATTGTTGTCTGTAGGCCTCTCAGGCCTATCGTGTTACTATGAGGATTACTTTACGAAAATAAAAGGTAAAAAAAAAAGGAAAGAAAGTAGCAAAACAGAACGGAAAGGTGCCATAATTTGACGGTACATTATACAGGCCGTTCAATAAATCGATTTACTGGATCCGCTGCGGTTAATCGAGTTGTGATAAAATCGAGTTTAAATTCGCTCTCGGTTCAGTTGAGCCTGTTATAAAATATGCTACTGACGAGGGTTTGATCTCTTTCACTCTTTTGACACGCTACAGGGCATCACTGTCATCGTGCACCAATAGGGAGGGAAATAAAATTAAAAATTGTTTATTCCGTTAACACACGTTTACACCTTTTTTAATATTATTCTATTGAAGGTTTTATTTATTTGTATTTTTATTAGTACCGTTCGGTGTCTCTGAATGATAAATTGAGAGAGAGTAGTTCACATTCGAAAGAGTATGTTCCCTTTGCATATCTTTTGAACTTTTGAAATCCCAAATAATGAATCTTAATCCTCTCATCCTTTTTCTAATGATTTTAAATTGATTACCATTTGAAAGGCATTTCTCTAGGTATTTATATTCATTACAGATCCATGTTTAGAGGACGTTCATTTCTGATTTAGTAATATTTATTTAAAGCATATTAATGTTATTTTCTGCATCTCCAGGTCCATTTATTATTTTTTATATCGAAATAAAAAAAATGAATTTTTCTTAATTTCTTAATGTAATTGTCCGCTAAAAATAATGGAATTCAATTTATTAGAGAATCCATATACTCTGGAAGGTATCAAAAAAGCATAATTATTTTTATTTATTTATTTTTTTTGCTTGCTACCAGAATAGAATATAAAATTTAGTCAATATTGTGGGACTCTTATAGATTACAGAGAACTGATTTAGTATCATATTTTTTACTTACACCTAAATTGAAGTTTCGATGTAAATTTCTCCAGGAGTAGTTTACGTCGTGAACATTTCTAAATTGAAATGTTAACGACGTAGACTACTATCATCTTCGAAGATATTGAAAGATATAATCAATAAACAATTAACTTATTTAACTTCTCTTAATCGATGGATGCTTGATAAAACAGAAAAATAATCTGCTACATCCCAGACGCGAACCTAGACACGATAGTTAGGAGTCCAGTGCGTTACACCCCGATCCTCTCTATTAACTAATGTATCATCAAAATAATGTATCTACCTAATAATATTATTCTTTACGATTCTATTCAACATTTGTTTGAATGTGAACTACCTTTTTTTTTATCATTTCTTTGACCTTAGATGCATTATCTCTTGAGCGGCCTGCGCACATGAGAACATCATTCGCGAACAATGGTTCGGCGAACAGAAGTTCGGCTCGTGGCTCTCTACACGTTATACGAACAAAGGAAAAACGTACGAACCGTTGTACGTCAGCTTGACTCACAGCCGAACCGTTGTTAACGAACAGATGTTGTTCCCATGTGTGTAGGCCGTTTTGGGGCTTAGTGTGAATTTCGATAATACAATCTGCTACAGTTAAAGACTGTCTATGTGTAATCATTCATATTTAAAGACTATAGAAAAGTAATGTAAAATGAACAAGTATATAAATAAAATAAGTATATTTATACAATAACAGTCAATTAAGACTGACAAATCACATTGTAAGCCTTGTGCTCAATAACATACGATCCAATGTTACTTACTAGGAACGGACCCGTTAAACATTTTGTTTCACCCTAATAATATAGCTTTTATATAGTTTTATAGCTTTTATATAGTTTTATATTTATCTAGAATTCCAAGCCTAGGTCCATATCTATGATTCCAAGCCATTAAGAAAGGTATTTTCAACATACTTAAAAAATAGGTCCCCCGGATTCAGTAGTAATTTACAAATAACAAGTGTGATAATAAAACATTGAAGGCAAATTTAATAATCAACTAGTGGGCATTTTTTCATCTCTTTTAACAGTTTGTATTTTTTGTTTGAAGAGTTCAGATAGCCATCTCTTCCACTCTAAGAATTCTATATACGTTATTACTTTTAGAAATAGTCTCGTTGTTTAGAACACGGAAAATAATAATAAAAGATACGCGGAGAGGGAGAGAACTTCACATTTCACGCAAATTTTAAGACCTATAACATTTTTTATATCCTCTGTTGCATTTCGGTTCTTAATAATATTGATAGGACCTTGGAGACTGCCAGAACTATTGACGAATTTGTCGATCACTGAGAAAAATGTTTACCCTTTCGGACTCGGCAAAAATATTTGCTCGTAACCGGTTCTTTCGGACTTTTATTACCTATGGAAAGTTATAGCGCTTCAAATTTGCGAGAAATGTGAAGTTTAACTAGGATTCTAGGCTAGAGAGAACTGTCCAATTGCAACAGAGTTGGAATTTACATTTTCAATTACTGCCCCAGACTTAGCGTCGCATATGACTGCCGAGTTGCCGTATCTCACATTGAAATTTGGGAGCTCTCATTCTGTGTAGTCTCTGAGCTTAAGCTGTAAATTGGAAGCTGGTCAGTATTTGGCATGCATAATGTATCATCGTGTTTGTAACTTATTGTTAGTTGAGGCCAATCGTGCTCAGTTCAGGAATCATCAGTGCACAGTTATGAATCCATTAATGTCAGTTTTGAAAGATAACCAACGCCATTTCTTTCGAAATTACAGTTTGCGTTTTTAATGAATTTTTTAAAGAAAGGCTTTTCTCGTTTTTCCAATCGTATCAAATGTAACCAAAACTACGCCATATTTTAGGAAAATAATAACAGTTTTAATTTCGAAAAATTACCAAAATAAAACATATAGTACGATCTTCGTTAATTTTGAATGTTACAACCATTTGCTCTTATGTAACAAGGAAATGAATAGGTCTTATAACTTTTTTACCATCTTCCTTCCTCCTTAAATATATATTTTAGCAATTTTCTACGTCTTAGGCGTGATATAAGGAATATTATTCATTAATGTATTTTTATATTGTCTGATACTTAAGCCACTATGACTCGATCACTGTAAGTCTCTTACCAAACTATTCTTCAGTTTGATTCTCCAACCGATGAGGTGAAGCCAATAATTAAAAACCATCTAGGTTACATTAAATAAAAACTGAACTGGCGTGACAAAAGTAGCTAGTAA
The DNA here is from genome assembly GCA_948150685.1 of Rhaphigaster nebulosa. Classification (NCBI taxonomy): domain Eukaryota; kingdom Metazoa; phylum Arthropoda; class Insecta; order Hemiptera; family Pentatomidae; genus Rhaphigaster; species Rhaphigaster nebulosa. Next base: position 50,368,786 of record OX411311.1, on the reverse strand, counting down.
TAAACTATGAAGTAATAAAAACTTATTACACTATGAGGTTACCATTTGTTAAGGAAGTGTTATAATTACCCATTGATATTCACGCAGTCTTATATAGTTCATATGAAATGAGTTAGGATTGTAACCAAATCTAGAAATTACAAAAAAATCTGGTGCGGTGCGAACATCACGTAACTTTCTCATATCTTCCTATTTGAAATAAATTTTAAAAGTTTCCATTTAGGTTCGATGGAAATTCCGTTTAGTTTCTATTAAATAATTAAAAACAAGTAGAAATTATTAAGTACACAAATCACTTAACTTCATTAATTTCTACGATTTTAGGAATGAATGATATAAAAATATGAAGATTGTTATTGTATACAAAATAAGGTATACATACATATATAGTATATGCCATACAACACATAGACAATGGAACAATCCGTCGGTCGAAGTTTGTATGCCATTGTTTTAATTATATTTCTTTAAAAATGAAATTAGTAATTATTTTAATATAAACAGTAAAAATAAGTTATATAAAATCAGCAGCAATTATGTTTTGATAAACACATTCATCGTCAATTTTCTATGTTCATGTTGAAACTATAAAAACAAATACATTCAAAGCCTTTAAAACCTAACAAATAAACATATTTGAAATCATCAATCAGGTCCCTTTATAAGAATAAATCAACTATAGCATAATGCTGTGCTGTACCATACTCTATACCAATATACCACATAACAACAACAATTAATAAGGCACAAAAATATTTCCCAACCATTATTTAATCTTTCGTGAACTAACTATTGGAGCTCTATTAAATATGGCTTGTTGTACATAGTTACTTAAAGCTTTACAGTTGTCACCCCTTAAAAGGCAAAATAATCTTCCGGAGAACAGATCCGCCGCCCAAAATGTTTTATTCTTTACTCACTGTATTAACCTTTCTTTCTCCCAAAGAGAACATGATAAGAATATAATTCAGATAAATAAAAGTAATAATTGGAAACGAGGAGAGTTAAAGGGATTTAAATCAGGCAGTATTTTAATGATTTGAAACTCGGTATCAATTAAATTAACTTCTATTGAAAAGAATGGCGTAAATAAAGGGTGTTGCGGTTCATAACCCTTCATATACTCGTATATTATAACTAGAATGTAGAAATTTTTCTAGGTTGCTTTTTTTCTCTGCGTCCACCATTCCCCCAACTATACCCAACTTCAGTCAACTTTCCATGCAGATCAGCGACATTTTAAGAATCGAGATTGATTCCGTAAAATTCCTCGAATACCTTCTACGATTTTATATGTTAGATATTAATTTTTCTTGTTTAAATTTTTAACAATTTTTCGAACACACAGTATTGTGGTATTGAAATTAAATAATTAATTAATTAATAAATTGAAAGTATTCGAACCTTTAATAAAATGGGGAGGAAGAAAAAAAAAAAAATTTTGTCTCTCATGCCGAAAAAAAAAATGTAGCGTAGGAACCATCCGAACATGAGCGTTATCATCAAAACTCTACTTCAAACTCTGCCCCTCTCTATTTCAAGAATGCAGTAGTCAACTGCCAGCATTATCTGCCAGCCGCTATGGTGGGCAGTAGCAACGAAAGTCTTCCTTGATGAAGATAGAGAAGATAGCTTCAGATTTTTAAAAATAGTTTATTCACTACTCTATTATTCTCTATTACCTCATGAAATATTTTTTAATAACCACTCGATTGGAATAAAAAAACTTGTACCAGATAAAATTGTAGTTTTTTTTTTAAATCGGAGATGGTTGCACTATTATAAAAAACAAGGAAAAATGGTAATAATGCACGTTATGTGAAACGTCTGTAATATTTTTCTTTTTGAATGTTTTTAAAAAATGAATTTATTAGTATTCTTTTTTTAAATAATACAAGCTGCCACACTCAAGGAGAATAGTTCTTAGATCTATAAATATTGATTCGTAACATATATACACACTATAGAAGAATAACTAAAAATAAGTAAAACAATACATTTAAAAATAATAAATAAATAATATATTAAAATATGGTCCTAATTATTTTCTTAATATATTGTGAACGACTTTTTCTAAAATATGCAACTTTTTATGAGATTAGAAAGCTTTGAAATAAATGTTTGGATCCAATAATTTCTTTCAAAGCTTTTTAATGACATAAAAATGTTTAATATTTAAACCAATTTGGGTACAATACAAAAATGTATTTAGAAACATAATTTGCGGCCTGCCTTTCCGTCTGCCTATCAGAGCAGAATAAGTAAACTACCAGGTTGAAATTGAAAAATTGAAGTAAAGTTAAAACAGAATAAATCATCTTGAGAAGATTCATACTTAAACACGATAACTTTTATGTGCTAGAACCACGAAGAAAGTGATTTTATGGCGATAAAAACTTTCGAAGTTAAGAGCAAATTCGACTGAGAAAATTTTCGAAATACCTTTAAAAAAAAGTAAGAGAACGCTTTTATGACAAAAAGTTTTACTAGTGCCCTCAACAGAATTTAAAATTCAAATTCTGACAGTGAATTTACTTCGCACCGTTGGAGAACATAAATTCCTGAACTTTGTTACGGCTGTGTTGATATAGAACTTATATTTGCATATACCCATACGTAAGTACAATATTTCATACCGCTCAGCGAAAAACTGTTCCGGGTAAGGGAGATGAGGTGTTCGCCATTTGAGAAATTTGTCTCTATAAGGTGGAAAACCAAAGAAGTGCAATTTAGAAAAAGAGAAAAAGTTAGAGCGTTGGAGCGATAAAGAGGGAGGGTTTTACTCGGTGACGTTAGGTCGGGGAGGGGGAGGGAGTGGGAAGGTGGAGGTTATAAAAAGGTAGGACCTTTAAGGCTATAGCCAAAGAACAGCGGAATTGTCCCCAAGCTTGAAAAAGTAACAATCAAAAGCTCCAGTTCTTTAGTTGAGTTTCCTTTTCTTGCCCCCTAAGAGTTTTGTAGATTGAGGCTGCCATAATTATGGTGGGGGAATAGATTTAACTTATTAAATAGCCAACAACAATTTTGTCTGATAAAAGTTTTATAATTTCATTCGAATTGTAATTAACAATGTTATTAGTTTAGTTGACCGAATTACAACCTGCTATAGCGTGGTACCAGTTAAATATTCTAAAAGAATAACAATAATAATATAATATAATAGCACGCCCACCAGGGGAAGTTTGCTGTCAGTAATATTCATTCTATCAAAAGCAGGAAAATATTTTTCCAAAAAACATACCTATGTATTTTTTAATCCTTACTATTGCAGTAATAACAATAATATAAAAACGCTGCAAGCTATTACACTATACTTCATTAATTCCGAATAGTTATAAAGTATTATTTATTTATTTTTATGGCTTTGTTATAATTAATGATTTCACAACACTTTATAGTGTTCCTCATAGGTAGCCGAGATATGAGATTATTGCACCTCTAATCGGCCGCCATTTTAAAACAAAATGGCTGATGGTAATGCCGAGTTCCGCGGATCAGCCTGGGATCATCTTTGACATCGGTACAAAATCGGCCGACTAGTCTCAGAAATAAACCGCGTACGCCGGACGAACTGATTTTTTTCTAATCGATTTTTGGATTCTACATTTCTTGAAACGTAAATTTATAGGAGGGTTATCTTATTTTTTTTCTTCGCCGATTAAAATGGGTTCATTGTTGAAAATAATAAATAAACAAAATACATTACGAGAGAATGCGTGTAAATGTCTTGGATTGAGGTAGTCTCTTTTTGATGTGTATTCTTAGACTGCTAATTTTGTCTACATATATCTGATCCTATATTTTTTCAGTCCTGATGATACCTGAAATGGTGAAACGTTGACTGGCTAGTTATTTACCGATTTTTTATTGACTAAAGGTTTTGAGTTTGGAATCTTCCGTTTATATTTCTGTCAGATTTTAACTAATCGATACGTAAGCAGGAAATTTCTTCGAAAACAGCGCAGAGTCGTTTTTAAGAATGGGATGCATTTGAAACATGTGATAAATCCTACAGAATTTTTTTTAGGATTACTTTTTTGGACTGTTGGGACCCAAGATTAGCTTGGTACGCCAAGCGAGATATTTTAAAAAAATGTTTTTAATTGAAATTCACAAAAGTATTAGCGATACCATGAGAAAATGTGATATCTGAAACATGTTGAAGAAACAACTCATTACTAGCACTTTAATGATTGTTCTAAGTTAGGAGGTCCGTGACAATCTTTTTAAACGCATATTGAGATCTTGAAAAAAGTTATTATAGTTTGTCTAAGATAGTTGAAGTTGTATTTTTTTTTTTTTTTTTTAGAATAATCATTGAGCATCAATATAATCTAGGTGAACTTAAAATGTTAAATTGAGAAATCCTTATTCTATAACAATTTGATAAAAAAAAAAAAAAATAATAATATCTGATTTTATTTCTGATAGTTTTTTCCTTTACTCATAGTACCAGAATTTATGAGTTGTATTTGCTTTATATTTATATTTATTTATAACTATCTTCATTAGCCTCTATCTTTTTATTTATATATAGTTTTTTCCTGTATCTGTTTTAGTCTGTATGCGTGCGCGCTGAAAATTTTAGCATTGATAGCTATATAATTTTTGAAATTGTATAAAAGTTTTATATTTCAGTTGGAAATAGGAAATACTGGAAAAACAAATTATGAGGATACAGTAGAAATATTAAAATTAACGAAAGAAAAAAAAGAGCAGATGCATAATACATCCAGTTAAGATAATACTGTTAAGAAAAATGATCAAAATGGAAATAAAATAAAAAATGTATATATATATATATATATATTGGGTTGGGTTATACTTTATTGAGTTGCTACATGACACAGCGTAATTTTCAATCTATAATTAGACATTATTATATATAATGTCTAATTATAGATTGAAAAGCACGCTGTGTTATATAGCAACCCAATAAAGTATTTCTCTCTCGTATATACAGCGTTCCCACCTAGGGATATTTCTCCAATCTAGACTAGCAAAAGTCGGTTTTCCAAACGTAGTAGATGTGGTAAAAACTTAGCTAAAAGTTTCTATTAAAGTCGATAAGATAAGTATGGTCATATAATATAACCCGGATGAGTAACACCAGTTCATGTTTGCTTGAAATAGTAAATTGATAAACTTTGTGGATAAAATTGAGTTTATGAGTGTTCATTTTACGTTAACTATTTCTGATATTTAATAATCATGTATTTAGAAAGGCCAGGTATTTTAGTTTGTAATAGCATGAAATATCTTCTTTAAAATATGAAATAGGATGAAAGGAAAGATTCTTTCCTATTATATCTTTCCGAATTTTATTGTTAATTTCCATGTTCGATAATACAATTTGTTATACATCCCGGTGGGTCCCGAAGGAGTTTTTTTACCAAATGAGTGTTCAACGTATCTAATAAATAATTCTGAAATAAGCTGCTAAAAAATGCTATTCTGATTATATATATATATATATATATATATATATATATATATATATATATATATATATATATATATATATATATATTTATTTATATAATCTTTTTTGTGATTGGAAATAGACAAGACACATTCTTTTGGAACACAAGGAGATTAAAACTCCTGCCGAAGAGAAATAATAGAACGTGCTAGAAATATTTAGTTACTGTTGCAAAAAGAAAAATAATCGTTATTAACAACAAAAGAGGTGTATGGCGCCATCTAATGTAGATTAATCAACCAAACCTAGAGGAAGATAAGTAAAATAAATAAATACAGATATTAGTTTATCAATAAAAGACTCCAATTTCAAAGTAATGAATGCTAGGTATATTTTTTCAAATAGGTAAATATTTCATATAGATAAATATTTTTCATATTTTAACATTTATTATTTTAAAATGGGGTCGTTTTATTGAAAAAGTAATATTAGCACGTAGTTCTGCGTTGAAAAACAAATGAAAACCATATGTAGCACGTTATATTAGAGAAAATGCCCAAAATTACATTTCAGGCATTTTGCGCTTTTTTAGCGCATGCTAGGCACATTTTAAAAATCAAGCGAGGTGTCGTCTCTTCATGAAATTTAACGTAGATCATCCGATAAAAATAGGTGTTCTGATTCGAAAAACCAAAGTTGGTTGACGATTGCGCACGTTATGTATGTATATTGCTTTTAGAATTGCACATTGGTGACTTTTATGTTCAATAGATTATTAGGAAACGGAATTTGGAACAATAAATAAGAAGACATATTTTTGATCGGCTAGATCGACAAAATACCCCACTGTGGATCGATCGGTGCGATACACATATTGGGATTTTTCTTTTTTCATATGTAAATATAGCTTATTATTAGACCTTGGTGAATTAAACTATTTTGAGTTGATAATAATTCCCTATTTATTTATTGTTCGTACGATGTGTAGTTCACCGTACCAATAAGATATTTTCTAAGGCTTGCACGCATCTATTCTGCTAGCTAGTGCTCCCAACAGGACAACAGTCACCTCCCCATTTGTTAATTATAAATAAACCACGGAAGCAGTTAATGTAAACATATTCTGGGCTGTCCATGTTTATTTCATTAAAAGTTTTATTGTATTAAAAGTACTCCCTATATTAAGGTATATAGGAATTTTGCTTTTTTTTTTTTATTATATTATAACAAATTAAGCCGACTAGCTACACTGAATCAAATAATTTTACTAAATCAGTAAAACTAAACTATCAAAAGATCAAACAATAAATATATATAAGGTACACAAAAGTTTGATGGATTTTATTAGTAACATAACTTTTTATTAATTTAAATAACAAGTCTAATTTACAATTAACAATCTTACCTTTAAAAATATAAATTACACTTAAAGATATTAATTCACAACAAAATAGATTAGAAAAGTTTGTAGATATTTAGATGAAAAATTGTATATAATATAAATAACTGAAAATAAGTAAACTTTAATTTTTATTAGGGATTGATAAGCTATTTGCCACTTCTATAATTTTGTTTTTATTGAAAACTAGTTTCGAATGTTATACATTCATCATCAGTTCTAAAACCACACACAAAAATTCAAAAATAAGCAATTGAAAATACAGTTTGGTATTATTATATATATTAAATTAAATGTAATATAAATTAGTGTTATAAAACATTTAAGAATTATGAATTTAATTAAGACAAGAAATCAAATATATTTGGTGCTCACCAAGGTTTTAGTAGATTAAATCAAACAGAAAAGTTTGTATTGGTTTGTTCTCGCACTGAACTAGCAATGGAAGAAAGGTGGGGTATTTATAGGTAAACGATTTAAGGGTCGGGTAATTTCGGTGAGTAATCGTTTTTTCTGTTATAGATGGAAATAAATTTAAGATTTGACTATTGCAGATATTTATTTGGTCATTTAAGCAAAAATCTGGATTGGATTTGAAGGATTTTATTATTTCAAGTGCTTCATATAGATTTACTTTAAGATGTTTTTAACGTGATGTGTTAATTTAACTTCTGAGCCTTTAATGAATTTATGATTTTTTTTATTTAAAATAACTGCAAATTTGGAATTCTCTGTCTTATTATTATATGCACGTATATGTTCCGTTAATCTCTGATTTAGCGATCTTCCAGTTTTTCCAGCGTATTAGGCTGCACAACCATTTAAATTTAGTTCGTATCCTCCGCTTTTTTGGAAAGGGTTTATTTTGTCTTTATGAGAAGGGAAATATGAGGATAGATTTTTTCTATTTTAAATGCAGGGTTTAATCCTAGTTTTTCAATTAATTTACGACTTTGGATATAGGGCCGTAATATGGAATCAAGACATAATATTTCGGGGGTTGTTGAATAGGTATCATTGTCTTTTTTTGTATTATTTAATATATTTAAAATATTAATATAGTATTTTAGTATTAATATTTTATTTTATTTTGATAATCATTTGCCGGTTCGATAATGAAGCGGATCAGTAGAAATTTTTCTTTAAAAACTGACTTTTCATGAATCCATCGCTGCGTAGAAATATATAAAAAAAAAAAAAATGTACTTCATCCTCCCATAAAACCTTTGATATTCTAATTAAACCCTGACCAGAAATGAATAAAAGTGAATCTAGGTTCGTGACGACAGCCTAATGGCATCAACGTTTAATGGCTGCTAGGTCTTTATGGTTCCAACTTAGGGCCTATAAAAAATAATCCTTTTATGGCCCTGATTCGTAAAGTGACCTTAAAGTCTATTTTATTAGCAACAAGCAAAATCACCAAGCGCTAGAATTTCCCTAATATCATTTTTGGATTTGAAAAAAAAAATAGTGATTGAATTATAATCATGCCAACATTATTTCACATTTGATTTCTTTGTTTTTTTATTTTCTTACTCAGTTTTCTGAGTAAAACATCCCGAAAAAACAATCAAGGGAATGTAGACAAATTTTCTTTTTTCTCTTTTCTTGAAAAATTTGCGGGCAATTCTGCATGTTATCAAGCAGAACTGCCTTCAGAGCTAATTTTAAGTTTCCCAGATCAAGGCCATCCGTACCATCTCTTGTGCTTTTCAGTATCAGTACCATTCGATGGAATTTCTGTAGGAGTCACTAGCACTTCTTCCAGACGATAAAGTGATTTTAACTCAAAGGAAAGTTATTTGTGCTTCCCAATTTTTTCGGCTCTATGGGCTGGAATCACTTGGGACTGCCACTTCTACGTAACTGGCCATTGTTCTTTTGTGCATAACCGAAATGTCCGGGCGGTTGTACAACAGCCTGTGGTCCGTGATCATCCCAGTAAACTTTTAACTCACCATTTTCTATCTGTTTTTTACAACGATTATAGAGCACCTTATCATTGTCTAGTAGTCCCAATGCTCTGCATATACTTTGGTGGTATATTTTGGGTACATTATTATGCCTCATGGGGCTGACTCCCTGTCAAAGTCTCCCATCCATTTGCCATATGCTGAATTGATTGATGTCTTGGAGCAAAGGCGACATTTATCTGTTACCATATTCTCTTTCAGAATATACCTCCTATACTACATTTTATTATTATTATGTTATTATTATTACATTTAGCGATGTGTAGCCTTTGTCAACAGTTAATTTAATGGTCAATGAATATTTTTACGTGTATATTTCAAGAAGTCTTTAGTGAATATTTTTGTTATGTTTTATAATATAGGATTTATTTAGTGTTTGTAGGTTTCGCTAATCATGACAATGTGATTATTTTCTTCTGTAACAATACCCTCCCGCTATTCTCTCCCTCGCGATAAAAAATCTTCTACGCTGGCTTTTGGTGTTATAAAGCGTAAGTGAGAGTCTTCAGTATTTGGTGCTTATAGTCAATTTTTAGACTATTTTCAATTTTTTTTTATATATGGTGAGCGGGAATCGATAGAGGTGGTGTTTAAGTCCCATAAAAAATTGAAACCTAAATTTCAGCAAACAGCGTCGACTAAATGGCAATTGTCCAGGTAGAATTTAAGACACCTGGATACAACTGTTGGTGGCGGATGATGATCTGTGCCAGATTACTTCTATTAATTATTGTGTTACTTAGTTGAGAAGAGCTATTACCAACCATAGGTATCGGCAGGGTAATGGATCCACTTACCAACTAAAGACAAACTGAAATTAGCAATGTAACAACTCCAAAAAATAAAAAAATAATAAAGTGCAACAAATGCCCTTTATTATAACTGCATACACTGAACGGTGCGGTTTCTTGCTTATTTATTAGTTTATTTTTTATTAGTATAAACATTAATTTTTTTATGAACGTTCAAATTCAAATTTTTGTTTGCTGTTCTAAAGTGTTAACAAAAAATCTAGAACCTTTCGTTTACACCGCAATAAAAAACAACTTGTAGAATGTTTAAATTATGTCTTGGTGAGTGCTACTGCTCAGATTGTCGGGTCTTTTTTACTTCGCTAACGCAAATCACTTTTCAATAAAAACATTTCTTTGCCACTGTTTACAAACTTGCTAATAACTATCGTTACGTAGTCATAACCTCATGTTCAAATTAAGAAATAAATAGGTACGTGTTTTTTCACCAATAACAAATAAAACTGACAACATTGAATATATTTATTTGAAATTAATATATACAATAAAAAGTGAACAACAAAAAATATTCAATTTTACTCCTGAAGGAGGCCTTTTATGTTTATAGTCTTAATATAGTCTAATATAGTCTATAGTTTTATTATAGTCTAAACATAAATAGTCTTTTATGTTTTACATTATGATTGACGTACAGAGTAAATAACACAACCGGTAACAGTTAAAAACAATTTCAACCAAAACCATATGTTTTTATTGAAAAGTGATTTGGGGTAGCGAAGCAAAAAAGACCCCAATTGGCTTTTCAGTAATTAAAATCTTTTATGGTTTCTGATAATTTTCAGTTATCAACACTGTGGGTTTTCAGTGTTAGTCATTTTCAGTTAGCATCGTACATTGGTATTATTATCCAGGAGTCTCAATTTAAAGAAGTTGCGAGGTCCCATTCTAGAGTTTCAGTTTCAATAGATTTCGTTTTTTGAATCCTTCGATTTTGTTTGAATAATTTTTATATTAATATTAAGATTGATATTAAGCGACAATGAAATAATTTTAATTTAATTGTTGTGTTGTAATATTTTTTTAGTTGGTAACTGAACAATACATGTGAGATTTCAATTAATATAAATTATTGATGATAGCGTTATGTGAAAGTATGGTCTTCTATTTTTACCACCTAAAATTCACTATAAAGTCTTTGGGGACAAGTAGGACATTGGCGAGATACCTGGCTTGAATAACTTCAGACTCCATATTTAATTTATTGTGAAGCATAGCTATAAATGCAGAGCTATTAGCAACCTGAGGTACCGACTGATAATTTATCCACATACCTGACCATGTCTGCAAGGTGGGGCTCTTTTTTCTTTGTCCTTGGTCGCATTTAAGGACGACGCTGTGGAGGCTGTCTGATTGGCGGGACTTCTGCAGACTTGTGGATAGTCTGCACTTGTTGAACAGCTGTTGGTCGCTCATGATACTCCTAGGGTAGAAATGCTGCGAACTGAAAAAAAAAAATCAGCTAACAGGAACAATTATTATTTTTTTTTTAAATGTCAGAAAGCGATAAATAATATTTAATAAATTAAAAAAAATAAATGTAGAAAGCTTAATAATAATTTTCGCTCGTATACACCCGCTTATATAAGCTTTAAAACGAATTATCAAGCATCCTTCTTGCACCATCAGTTTACAAATCTACGAGCATTTTTGTAATCCAGAGCATGGTGGTGAAATTCTGCTGTTACTGCGATATTATATAAACTGCTCTGTTAAAAAATGTGAACAAATAGATTATAATAATTATAATTTAGTTGGTATAACTAATGCAAAAAAAAATCATATAAGCCTGAGAAACAGAGGTTAAGAACTCTGGTGATTTTATATAGAACTGGCTGTTGCCCGCGGCTTGGCATGAGAATATTTTATTTATGCCATTTCGTTTTAATTTCTATACGGCTATTGTTTAATGGTTATTAATACCTACTTGGGCTGAAAATGGAAACCAGTTCACATTTGGTTAGTTATTTGATAACTCGAAAACGTTACATCTCTCGGAACATTCCAGATGCTCATTGAAGTTGATCTAATTGCCTGGGCTCTAAATCAAAGCAATAAGGGAAGTCGTGCGTATGGAAACACGGGAAATTTTTGAAATATAACTATTTGGAAATAATAGACCATTGCGTAATAATTTGCAGCGTTTTCACATGAAGCATTCTTTCAAGGCATCTCCAATTTCAGGCCATTTCGGTTACTTGTAAACGTGATAAACAAATCAGGACGATTCATATGCCTTCGCATCATGAGTTCTCTACTGCATATGATGGGGCACACCAGTAAAACAGGATGGCAACAAAAACGTCATTCCGATCCACATATCTTTAAGAATAATATGGTTTTACCCACGCAGCTAGAGCTAGGCACTAGCTCTGGTTTAATCTTATAAAGTCAAGCCTTTATTTTGGTGTAGACAGCAATAAAAAACTGGTTGAAAATACTACAATAAAGCAGGATGTAATTAATACTAACGTTTTACCTTATAAAAATAAACGTTGTATACCGTTGTAACACATTTGCCATCCATGGCCTAAAAAGCCTCTCGCTCTAAAAAGTGAAAAATTCGTATTTTTTAGGTTTTAGAAACAAGTATTTTATGTTACAGAAATAAATTTTTAATCACTATGAGAGCGATTTTTTTTAAAATCTTGGTTTATTGCACATATAGAAAATAAGGGGAACCACCATTAAAAAATTCAGCTTCATGATTGTCGTTTTGAGATACAGTGATGACTACATACTTTAACTTTCACATGAAGCATTCTTTCAAGGCATCTCCAATTTCAGACCAGGTGGTAACTTGCTTTTTTAGATATATATGACCTAAATTGATTATAATTATGGTAATAAATTGGTTATTAACAGCAATATTAGTTAAAAGTGAAAAAAAAAGAAGTAAAAATCTTGAAAATATCTTGCGATCATGAGGAGGTAAGCTATACCCGGAGTTGAACTTATCGATACCTCCCAGAAAGCGGGTTGTTAAAAGCTCTCTCGACTTTTTAATTTACGCCCCTGGTTAAATTACGTTGAGTTGCCACGCCTTAAAATTGAGTTACGCACCTTTCGTCCTTATCCATTCTTCCTTCTTTTCTTTTTCTGTTCCTTTTTCCCACCTAAGTCAATGTAAAACTTTTTTAAATGCCATTATTAAAAGTAATGGCTTTAACTTAAACTCACGCTTAAGAAATTTCTTCTCCATTGTAATAATAAATTGTATTTCTTACCTTCTAATAGATAAATAAATTTGAATTTGTGGTGCTGAAGTTTACTTACTTATTCTGAAAGTTATAACAAGAAGTGTAATTTAATCATATCGATATAAAGTTTTCAGAGGGTTGTTGTAGACCTCAAATTCAATAAAATACAAAAATTACGATTAATATGCCATCGATCTAATTTTATTATTACCTCTTTTATTATTCTCTACAGCTTTTATAAAGTAGGAACCGACTCGTTACACAATTGGAGAAAAAAAGAAATAAAGTACCATTAAAACTTTAATGACATATCACATTATATTACTATTTTATTACAAGAAATTCATTAAGTATTCAGCGATCTGCTAATTTTCACTAACAATTTTGATAGAGAATATTAGTCACGAATAGTTACTAGAATAATTAATTCAATTGATTTGTATTTCCGGAATTTGTTACATACAAAAAAAACTACATTTGTAACATCCAAAACCGGTGGCAAATGTAGGAGTGGAGTAATTCATAATTCATTTTTATCTAGAGCTGAAATCTTCATTTAACAATGAAGTGTACCAAATTTATCAACAGCAACTCGTACTTATGAATCGAAAAGATTTTTTTTTTCCATAACCTCTATTTTTTATCTTGAATTCTGAACGATTGTTGAACAATTCCTTTCGTTCTTAATAGCCCTTTTACTGCTATATGCATTTTAAGGTGTTGATCTTAAATAATTTATGCGAATTTTATGTTCAGGACCCCATTTCATAATACAATACCACAGTACAAATAAAAGTGTTAAAAGTAGAAGGGGAAACGTTCGTTTTTAGACGTTGCAGGTTACTTATCGCCATTTGAAATTAATAATTGTATTCAATTTTAAACTTTTTTTTCTCTGCATTTCCTCGGTGATAGACCACATTATGGAAAGTTAATGGACTTTACGAAGAATCATTTAGGCAAGCTTCATCAAAATCGTTAGAGTCGTTTTCGATGGTGAAAATTCGGTTATATAAAATGGCACTTCCGGTTAGTAGATTTTGATGAAAAAGTTGCTGTAACTTTGTGTATATACATAAACATGTATATACATATTTTAAATACGTAGAACCCTTAAATCAGAAAACCTTTAAACGTGTATTTCCATTAAAAACTCGAATTCGAAAATTCTTACGACCGCAATACTTCTCCTTACTGCATATTTCATGTATAGGTAAGGGAAAGTAACAATAATTAAAAAAGATATGAACAAAGTTTGATATGATATGATATGATAGATATGAACAGTTGTTATTATCTGATAAAGACAATTAACTTGTACCCATTGTACCCATTCTACTTTTCCAACTTGTACTTGAACTTTTGCATTTTATTATGAAATGGGGCCCTGATATATTCTTGGTGATGGGACTCACCCTTGGCTTGAGTTAACCTTAAGCTGGTTCCTCACTATATAACAAATTATTTATTTTATAACAATTTCGTTGTTCAAGTTTCTTACATTTCGTTACATAACTAGGAGCAATTTTATTTTATAACAAAGTCATAACAAAAGGGTGAGTCAGTAGATAGATGATCAGTTCTCATGAAGCGAAGAGCGAGAAAGATGTAATGCTTGCGGCAGCTGCTTGTGCTATTAAGCAAATCATCAAAAACAAAGTATTGCGTTACTTTATTGGCCAAATAATTTTACAAAATTAATCAATTTAGATTATGAGATAAAAGACTATATTAATCCCACAACAACAATCATGGTATTGTTGTTGATCAGATATAATTCTATCAAATCGCGGGTCTTTTTGCCTGACCAGTAATATATAGACATCGCTGTACAGAGATTAATAGACTGACCGTACAAACAGAAAGATCAATAAACAATTGAAACCCTGGACTGGCTTATGAACGACTGTCGAGAACAGCGTAGACGGGCGGACGATAGCTTACTTACTTCCTTTGATCTTACCAACACAAGCCGGCTAGCATATGTATAACCTCTGATATAACTTATATAACCACATTTTAAAAGTTTGTTGTAAAATATTTCTTATGCGGCTTTATAACAAAGTTGTACAACTTTACGAGCGAGGTTCATTGCATAGGTGATCATGAAATGGCTGGTGCCAACGTTTTAGGGAATCTACTGGTAATAGGCTGTTGAACAATGGGTTAGCTAACTTTTGGCAAGTATCGAATGTTCTCTGTCGACAAATCAAAAATTCTTTGATTTTTGGTAAATTAATAGCTTTTTGCTGTTCTATTGTCTTTATATTTTTTATTTATCTCGCTGTTTTCAACTTTATTTCATTCTGGAAAAACCGTCATCTGTTTGTTTGGATAACGAGCGGAGATAGGCTGAATGAATTTTAGCTCATTATTATTTACTTGTTTATACTTTATTTGCCTCTTGCATTTTTTATTTATAATTTTATATGCTAATTTATTGAAATTAGGAGTTATGGCTTATGGTTTATGATTCGTATTTTTATAGAATTTATTTGTTTTCTATAACTCAATATGGTTATTTATATTGTGGATTATCATTTTTTTTTAATTCTATTAGTATTTGTAAATTTTTTTTAATCTACTAATGATTATCTTTCATTTTACTCCTCTTAATTTGTTAGTATTAACCTCAAATAATTTATTAAAATAAGTAAAGATTCCACTCAACTAGAATCCATAAATCAAGATCTCATTTTAGAATAAATAAATGCCTTATCATAAGTTTTATAAGTTCTAAAACAAGGGATAAATCATTTACAACCTATAAATTCAGTAAAATAATTACGAGAAACACCAAAAATGTTATCATAAATTTTAATATAGATAAACTATATTAAATGATAATACAAGATTGGAGTGATTGGATTTTGGATTTCGATATCGAAGACTAACCTTACTTTGGCAAATTCGGAATTCGAGGCACAGGCCGTTCCAAAAATATTAATCGACCTGTCTGGAGGCCACATGATTCAAAAAAGATTTACCAGGAACTCAGTCCAGGTATATAGAGTGAAAAAAATACAAGGGAAGCGACTACACAGGACGAAATAAAGAAGTGGGAAATAGACCAGCTGTAAGAGCTTCGGAGCCAGAATGAAGCGAGGAAGTTTTACCAGCGAGTGATCAATGTCCGAAAACCCTTCAAACCCCAGATCTGTGCTTGCGAGGATACATATGGTAACTTGTTGTCAAACCAGAAGAAGATATTAGGACGATGGATAGATTACTTCACAAACCATTCTAAATGGAGAATAGGCCTCAAAGGATGGGCTAGAGACAGAAATTCCAATGGTTGAACTCGAATCTTCGGACCTGGCTAAAGTAAAGAAGGCTGTCTGGTACTTAAAGAATAACAAGACGCCAGGAGCAGATGAATTACCTGCTGAATTGCCAAAGTATTGAGGAGAGGAAGTAGCCCGGCTACTCCATGAAATAATTATGGACGTATGGAGGAATGGAGCCAGACAATTATAGGTCCTATCCGCAAGAAACGGGACGTTCTGGACTGGCAAAACTACCGAGGCATATTCATATTGTCTAGCGCATATAAGATCTTTTCAAGGATCATCTTCTTAAGACTTCTTCCTTTTGCAGAACGGGAAATAGTTCATGAAAGACAAATCTAGCACAGACCAAATATTCTCCCTTCGAATAATCCTTGAAAAAGCAAGGGAATACAGCATCACTACTCACCACATATTCTTAGATTTTCAGAAATCATATACAACATTTTGATAAGGAAAAGCTAAATAGCTGCTGCGGACTATGAAACAAGTGCATTGCAATGTCAGAGGACTTAGAGACGCATAAGGGCCTCAGTACAAGGTGACTACCTCGCTTAAATATCTTGGTTCCCAGTTAAATGCAGACAATGAGATGCAACCTGAGGCCCAAAGAAGAATACTGGCAGTAAATGGATACTTTTTAGGCGTGCAAAAGCACCTCATCAGTAAAGCCCTGTCCCTTACCACAAAAAATAGACTATATAAAACTCTGATACGGCCCGTAATAGCATATGCTTCAGAATGATGGACTCTCAAAAAAGCACAGGAGTCGCCTTTATGAGCTTTGAACGAAGAATATTGAAGAGAATATTTGGAGCAGTACTTCACAACGACTCGTGGAGTCCACGACCGATTAGAGAAATTATGAGCCTGTATAAAGATGTCGACATTGTAAGGCAAACAAAGGTAAAAAGACTACAATTGGCTTGGCACATTGCACATATGGGGGCGAATGAAATCCCAAGAATACTCCTGGGTGAGAACCGAGGACGGTTGGTAGACCGAGGCTCCGATGGGCGGATGGCCTGGCGGCGGACGCCCAAACCATCTTGCATATCCGGAACTGGAGAGCGGCGGCAATTGACCTATATGACTGGTGGTTGAGATTGGGAGGTCTGGTCTCCACGCGGGATGTAGACCATAAATGATGATGATGATGCCTGGAGGCCACGCCTACCAGCACCTCTGCGAAACTATAATTTTTTTGCTTGATTTTTAGACTTGTATTTCAGTTATGCTTTAAGTACTTTTATTATTTCACTACGAAAAAAGTTAATAGAATTTTGGTGACATGGTAGTTCATAATCGCAGATCTTTAAGGTAAGAAGGAATTTCTTATTGCAAAGTCTATATGTAATTAATCATCTAACAAGAATGATTGCTAAATACTCCTTAACGCCATCTATTTACGGCCTATTTCATGGGTATTTTAAAGTATCTTTTTGCAATTTATGTTTTTTATAGATTAATATTGAGTTTTAAGATTGAAAGAAGGTTGAAAGTCAAACATTGTAACTAACAAATATTTATACATTATAGAAGTTTTCATTTTGTTAGTTACCACGTTTTTCGAGTGCCCTATTTATTAGTGACTGGCAGCATTTACAATGATAGTTAGATTCGGTTAGTTGATGAAATTAAGCAGCAAATAAAGATAGCACTAATTCATTCAAAAACGTAATAAAAATTAATTAATAAACAAATGGAGGAAACCCATTTGATGGTATTAGGTTTCATTAGACTTCATTTCTACAAGTTTTTAGTCACACAATTTTTAATATAGCTTCTTCCGCTCTTAGTTCTTCCGTTGTTTTTCAATACTTTAAAGATAGGAGCAAATTTTTCATTGCGGATTTTAATTTATTGTTATGCTTCAGTATTAAGATTTAATTAACTTTACAATTTTATTTAAGGGGGGGAGAGGGATGTTATTATTAGTAAGAAATTTTAATAAATACGATTAGTATACCACAATTTAAGAGATTGAATTTTTTAAAAAAGTTAATTGAAGTACTATGTATTTTACAATATTGTACATGGTACAACACAGGAACATGCTAACTGATCCTTTTGAAGACAACAACTTAAAAACAGAAGTATGATTACATAATTGACTTATTGCGAGGATAAATTTAAATTTAGTTTATTTTTGTTAAATATAACAACGGTTTTGTTGGTGAATACCTGTATATTACTTGGTTTATGGCATTGTTAAATTCTTGTAAAATTAATTGTAATTATTGTTATTGAAAGTTTGATACAAAAATGTTTAATCATTGTTTCACAAATCACTGGAGGATTTAGAATAAAGATTTGTTTATATCACAGATTATTGTTTGATATGTAACTTTTAACCGTAAGGTACCTATAAAGAAAAAAGATTTGTTATTCATAAAAAGAAAACAAAGATTAAAATAATTGGAGTTTGAAGAAATTGTGGTTCTCTTGAAACTCGAGGATATGAAATATTTCATATTGCCCCATATTGCATTTATTCTTGTGATTATAATTTATTACGATATTGTTGGAGATAATTATTTATTACAATATTGTTGGAGGTAGTTATTTTAATTTAATTGTGTTTAAATAATAATAATAGTCCTTTATGATTATTCAGCTCTTTGTCAAATACTAAGACTGTTTATAGCCATTTCGGAGTCTTTATCACAAAGTTTATTCCTCAAGATTATTGGTTTTAACAACTTCGTTGTTATCATAACAAAGAACTATTTATATATAAAGGAAATTGAATATGGTTATTTGACATTTTTTCAATTTGGCATTATTGTTTAAAAAAAAAAAAAAAAGAAAAAGAAAGGAAGATTGATTTCTACTATAAACCAGACTGTGTGGAAATTAAGATGAATTTCGGTCTATGAGTCCTTGCGTGCTGCTCGTGAAAATTACCTCTCATTTTACAAATGCTGCTTTAAGGCTTCTTAGAGCTAAGCAGCAACAGGTTTACGACGGAGGACTTATTAAAGTACTCTTTACTCTTAGTTCTTCTTAGGATTTAGTGTTTTTATGTTCGATACTAAGGCTGCTATTGGTTAAGAAACACTTGTAAGGATTAAACAAAATACTCAACTTAGAATTGAACTGTCAAATTACATGAAACAATATTCTTTGAAGCATTTAAATAAAACTTCACTTAACTAGAACCAATGCTTTATTTCATAATCAAGTAGAAGTACAAGTGGGAAAGTACAAATGGAAAGATTCGTGTTGAGCGATTACAAGTTACTTTATAGTCGTTAGATCATAGTAATGTTATTCTTTTTTTTTTTTTTTAATTTACTGTTTTTTCATATAACTATTTTAAATGTTATCGTGTTTTAACATTATGACAATGTTTTAACAATATATAACATATTTTACTTTATTTTATAGAAACACCCTGTTTCATAATCAAGTACAAAAGTACAAGTACAAGTTAGCTTATGACTTACTACGCCTATGACTTACACAGTAAAATTATAGAGCAGATAACATTAAAAATATTTTTATCGAAAATAGTAAATAAAAAAACAAACATTGAACATAATTATTATTATCTAATGACGATAAGTATTCTGTAACCTCTAAAAACAAATCTATACGTGTTCTTTTGTACTTCATAAAGAAATAGGGTCCAAGTAATACAGACAGAATTGACAAGGTCGGTTTTATGAGGATGGTGTGAGGAGGATTCAGTGCCAACTTAACAGTAAACAGTGAAGGATAGAACATATTTATTTGTTTTGTAACACTCCGCTTCTACCCAATAACGGCTTAATTCATAATTAAAACATAGATATATTTACAATGATGGGCTCGTTTTTACAATCTATAAATTTTATGAATTTGATTATATTTTGAATTTTTTCTTCACTGTGTCTGCAAGTACTTAGTGGAAGGGTATACAGTATTTTGTTCTGCAATCAGTGCATAGTTTACATGATGTCGCAATATGTTTCAGTTTCGGAGATGTATTGCAGGTTTCACATAGTGGTGGTTCCAGTCCTCTCATTGGGTATCCATATGTGAAGGCTGTATGTCCGGTTCTCTGTCTGATCAGGATTACTTCTCCAGATCTGAACATTCTTCAAGATGTTTTCCAAGGCATGATGTCGTGTTTGATTTCTTGTTGTCTGCTAAGTCATTGGTTCCAATTCCATTGCCAATGTTCCCATGATGCGCTTTTGCATCGATATTTCCATTCAACAAGCGGTTAGCTCTATCATCGTTGTCTCTTCAGCTTTTCTTCTAGCGAAGTTTGCTGCCCCATCTGCAGCTTAATTTCCGGGTACCTGCATTGAACATAATATGGTTAAAAAACGATTCAAATGTATTGCACGGGAATTTTAATTTATTATAATTAGTGAACCTTAATTTTTATAATTTAGGCGTTATCAACTGCCCTGATCAAGGACTGGAACATAGGATCAAGGAACTTAGGCCGAAACGTAGGTATGTACAATAAATAATAAAGGTCACTTATTAGTATGTTTTCCTTCATTCATCGTACCCTACTGCAATCAACTTCTCAGATTCTCTTTTAGGGTTCAGTCAATAAACATACTTATGTTAAAAAAAACAGTCAAAATTTGGTTGCATATTTATTGACTGAACAATTAGACCCTCAAAATACTTTTATTATAAACCGTCCAGAAAATGCAATCAATATTTTAATATCATTGTATAACTTTTTAAATTCTGTTTTGTATAATTAAATAATTATTTATTACACGAGGTCGACCAAGATTTAAGTAAGACGTTTTTAATAATTTTATATCTGTCATTTTCATATTTCCTACATCCCTTAATGTTAGTCCGTCTCAATCGCATTATCTGAGGCCATCGTGTCTGAGCGTGTTGGAGTTGACCTCATTCTCGAGTTAAAAGCTGTGTCGGTTCGAATCCAGTCCTGGGGGGTAGGCTTTTATTCCGTGGGTGATCTAGGGAATAGATCTTGACCTTTCAACTCTGGCTATAATAGGTTGGCTACTTGTAGGGTAACCCGGCGTTCCTTGTCCGTGTTCTAAATTTATGTTAGAAATAAATAGGATTAATTTATATAATGCTCTAGACTCCTTATCTATTGATGTTTTTTACAAAATTTTATTTTTTACAAAAAATAATTATGTAATATTAACATGAACAATTGTTCTGAAATGACTCAATTCAGAAATTATAATATAGCCTACATTATATTAATCGGGAAGAGGAGTGCTGTATACTGTTGTTTGTTTTTGTTTTTTTTTATTTTAACGTCTTTATCTAATTCAAATAGGACAGAACGGGTTATTATATGCGTTAGCAATTTTTTTCAATCCAGAGTGGGTCCAAATTTATTCCGTGGGTATTTATATTTTGTGCTAAACACAAAGTTCAAAATTATAATTCATACCTAACTTTCACCTTATTGCAGTTGTTAATACCTACTTATATTGAATTTTTACTGCCAAATTGACTGCATCATTAAACAGTTCATTTCATTCCCGTAACATCTCATTGTACATTCCTTTAAGGAGTTTCGTGGAATTCGAAATAATGCTGGGACTTTGTTATTTAAATATGCACGTTGATTAATTGTATTTACAATATTAAATTTAATTTGAGATCAAAGGTTATTTGCCACGGTATGGTTTCTCGATCTAATTAAGTAAGGAGAAGCGGAAAATTTTAGACTAACTGGGGGATATAAAAATGAGTGATCCAGAAATAGTATCGTGATCCAATTTTTTAAAACGAAACAATTGAATTTTAGAGCGATATGAAGGGTATATTGACTTATATGTAATGAAAACGGTGTTGGACGGAGTAAGGTATATTAACAGATTTTTTTTTTTATTCAAAACTGGCGTTAGACTTTGAGAAATCCCTAAATTCAAATTTTCGAGCAAATCTAAAAATGAATTTTTTGGACATAACCACCCCTTCAATTTTTTTTTTAAGATTCAAATAATCGCTCATAAAGCAGAAACACTTCAAACGATTCAAACCAAATTTGGGAAATCGGCAAAGGTCCTTAAAATCCGCAATTTGCTTTAAACATGGTGTTTCTACTTTTTTAGAAACAACGTTATCCTCAAAAACTTCAATTTTTTTTTTTATATTTTCCTTTTTTAACACTGACCTTGTAGGATAATGCAATATTTTTTATATGTATGGAAAGAAGAAACTTCTCTCTTTTGGGCGAGTTCAAGAACGTCGATATCGAGTAAATTGAAGACGAAATATAGAGCTTCAAACCCAAACGTAGTTTTGTGGCCTTCAAAATTTTGAGGGAACTGAAAAAAAAATTAATGATTTTTTTGTTTTCGATGTTATTTTTATTATTAAGGTTTTTTGATGTGCTGAATCCAAATCTTCCATCATTTTTGGTGTGAAGAAATCTATAAGTCTGGTTTACTTGATACTTCAAACCCTTTTTTTTTTTTTTTGACCAAAAATCAATTATTTTTGAATGTTTATATTCTTTCTTTAATGTTATTTAAAAAACAAATATTTTGCTTGAAAAAACATGCCGATATCATTTTTCAAACTTGAGATATAAAATAAATCACTTTGAGCACATTTTATTATTTTTTCTCAGCTCCTGGGACCCATTGGGTAAAACGATAGGTCGACTTTTCAATTCAGAATCACTCAAAAAATTTTGATAAAAATCGGCGGAGTACACTTAGTGTACTCCCGTTATAAGTTAAAGTTCATTAGAGTTAAGTATCTGAAAATTATCCCCTGTTTCTCTAGTATTGTTGCCATTACTAATATGAATGTTCAGTATATTAAGTGGTTTGAGCTGATAGGATAATATAGGAAGCTAAACTAAGGAGCCCCAACATGAAATCCCAGAAGAAAGTTCTCAAAAGAATAAGCCTGAATCGTAAAAGAAATCAAAGGATAAGTGAAAAGACAGGGCAGGAACCTCTCATTGAAAATATTTATAGAAGGGAAATGATGTGGTTTGGCCATGTACAAAGAATACCGATAAATCCACTGCAAAAAAAATGTATGGGAAGCAAAAGCAGAAGGAAAACGACCTCGAGGACGGCTAAGAAATGTATGGGAGAGAGGACTTGATAGCCGAACTGGCTAGGAGGACAGGACTCTCTCTGGGGAAAGACAAGAAGCTTGCTACAGATAGAAAATGTTTAACAAATGGACACAGACTGCCCCGACACCGTAAGGTATAAGGGAAGGACAAAGAAGAAGAAGGAATAAAAAGCAGATAAACATTTATTCGTCTTTTTAGTATGTACGTTTATTTCGTTTAAGTAAATAAATAATTTATCTTGAGATTGGAAAAAAAAATTAATTTAAATATATGCATATATATGCATTGTCTTTTGATATGTCTTGATTATCGGCTTTTGCAATTTAGAACTAATTAAAGATTGTATATTATTAGATAAAATAATCCATTAAGACAACGAGAAGGCTTTTAATGAGACCTTTTAATTTTAATTTTTGTCAACATGTTGCAGTTTCAAAATATTCTTTCAAATTTCAAAATATGAAGTCGCTAGACTCCCGGTAATCAATATTTTGAATTTTAGATTTGTTATTATAAATGAAGTGGTAAGTAGAATGAGAATGCAAGAATGGTAAGAGCATGATAGGTAAATCATTTTAAAAACAGTCAATACAAATACTTGGGGCACATACGATCATGCTTACAATTAATCGACGTTGCCATGAGGGAATAAATGGTGTACTATTGTGGGTTCTGGTGGAAGTTGAGGACAATAAATCAGACGATACACTGGAGTTCCTAGGAGATAAAACGAGTTCGTCCGCTGATTCAGTAATATCAGGGCTAAAACTGCATTTATGGAGGCTCATTTGTAATTCCTGCACTATTTGTACTATAGGAATTCTATTTTTTTCTCTCTCTTTAAGAACTTTCTAATTTAAAAAAATGCTGATTAGAAGATTATTATTTTTTTTTAATGTTAATTCACCTATAGAAAAAGAAAAATAATTCAATTATTTTTTTGGAATGCCATATTCTAGACATAAAGTTTTTCGGCATTATAAAGGTCGATAAATTATTATTTTGTTATTCACTCGTTAATTAAATGAACACGGAATCAGCATCACAACTTGAGATCTGGAATTAAAATTGAAATAAAATGTAAATATTTCTTAATAAACACATAGATTATTTTTTGCATATGGTCTTATAATATTTGTCCGTGCCTGTTTCTATTGTCGCTCTTTTATTTTATTTATTTACATAGTAATACTTTTCCGTGAAATATCAAGGAATATATCGGCTCCAGATACGCAGAAACATTGTAGATAAATAAGTAGGTCCTTGAATGTAATGTGAAAGATTTTAATTGAGAATTAGGAAAAAGGAATTATTATAAAACTATGTATAATAGTATGATATGTATAAATCAACTTGTGTGTCAATTAATAAATATAGATATATTATTCTAATTGTAATTGGAATTGTAAAGCCCACTATACATATGAGAACAACGGTTCGCCGACAACGGTTCGCCGACACATATGCTGTCTTAGCAGTCTGGTAGGAAAAAAACCAATATAATGAATTAATTTTTTTGTTTTTTTCAGAATTTATTGCACTTATTTGGAAAAAGATAATTTTAATTCAGAAATATTATACCAAGTAATTAAAATATAAATTTCACAAGTTGTTATCCCGAAAACTGAAACATTTTCAGGAAAATATAAACAAAAAAAAATAATAAAATAAACCTATAAATAAACTTCGAATTGCGTGTGCCCGATCGTAAAGCGATAATATTTTCATAAAGAGCACCTTCGATGATCCAATAATGTACCTTAATATCGAGAATATCCGAAATGTTAAGATAAATCGATATGTGATCTCGTTATCTTAAAATCGATGGTATTTTCATAATAATCGCCTTCGATAATCCAATAATGCTCCTCAATATCGATATTATTCGAAAAACGTCTTTATCCATACCCATATAATAACAATTTAACATTTTATATTATTTTATTTTTTTTTATTAAATATAAGAATCTAATCATGGCATTAATTTTTTGATGCCAAATATAAAAATCATTTCATGACTTTTATCCACTTGGAGAGAAAATTTAAGATTAAATTTCAATCTCCGAATTTAATAAAAGTTAATAGTTTGTTGCAATGATTATCATTTAAAATCGAATAGCAAAGAAAAACTATTCGAATGCAAGGACCTCATCGAACCAAAATAGCCGTCACTCCACATTGCTCACATTGTCTATACAGCACCCTGAGTTCTGTCGGGGAACCGAGCAAATGTTTTCTAACTCGGTGTAAGGCACGAAGATGGCTCCCGAAGCACACACAGGGAAATTTAGAACTTCGAACTTTGGTCTGCCGAACCATTGTTGATGAACCGGTTTCTCATGTATTTAGCGGGCTTAAATAGGTGAATTCTAAAAGGTCATCTCGTGAATGGGTGTATGGTAAACTCAAAGTATAAACACAAAACATGAGAGTAAGGGCATATCCAACACAAAGCAGAAGAGGGGGAAGGGAGCAATTTCTTAATTTAATCTCTTTCATGTAGAGGGTTAAGGGCTTCACGGGGTCATGAAATAATTTACAGTAACATTCAGAACAAGACATTTTTTTTTTCAAGTAATCCTTAATCGATAGGATTGCCTTCGAAATTTTAATATTTCCACATTTGAAAACCTGCTGTCAGACCTTTATTTTACAATACCGCTATTTGCTCTAAATAAACTTTACAGAACTTTTAATTTAACCTTTGTTTTAACTTATTTTTGAGTTGTCACTCTATTCCAGGATGGATGCAACATATTCTGTATATATATATATATATATATACAATATTAATGACAAAAGTTCAAGTCCAACTATAGTGGTTGTTAGAGCTGACTGAAAGTGGCCCAAGTACCGGCGGGTTGCGGTTCAGGTTTCGCAGTAAAAGGATATCCGGAACCCTAGAGTCGAACCCTTGTCCCAGGTAACAAAGTTTATTATGATTTTATCTCGACCACTCTCCCCTCCAGTGGTATATAAATCTTTCTCCTTCCAGTATCTCATTTCTGGACAAAAAGGAATAAGATACTCGATACCTCGTTCCAACTGTGGTGGGTCAATGCTGATCCTACTCTGAGGTGTGAATAAACGTAAGTTATACTTTCTACTTAATCGTTTTAATCTGAATAAAAATATAATTTTGCATTTCAGAATCTTTTACAATTTTGCGCATTAACTTAGAAAAAATATTTAAAAAATAATAACCTGTATCACTTTAGCCTGCGAAGGATCTTAATTTTAAGAAAAAAATTAATGATACTTCTGAACAATTTAGGTTTTAAACTTTATTCTTTGTCCAATTCTTTTCAATGTGAAAAAAAAAACAAATTATAATAAAAAAAAATTATGTTATAGTTTCGCTAAACTTTAAAATATAGTTGGTACAAAAATATTGCAGTGACTGCCAATCTGATTCACTTTGGAATGATCATCGTCATTTTAGTCGTTTTTCGCTAAAAATATTCCAAGAAAAATAATTCTTTCAGCATCACTCATTTCTCTGAAAGATTTTCTTGTTAATAAACATCATCCAAATCATTCGATACCGCCTCTTATGGGAAGAAATTATAATAAATTCCTTTTAGAAACAGTGCCGTGTAACAAAAGAATGAGAAGAAGCTACAAAATAAATTTTATTGAAAAATAAATCAAAATGGGGAAGAATAGATTGGATCCGATTTAATTCATTGATTTATTTGTGATCCATTTAGGAGTCTTACATATCTTTATGATGTTAGGCGCATCCCATTTACCATCCGATTTTATTTTCCCATTCAATCACTTAGCACATTCACTTGCGGCGTTCCGTTAGCTTTATTTTGTCATTCAGAATATTAATTGTCGCTTGAGTATCTTTCCGAATCTTAGATTTTTATTTCATTCATCAATAATTAACTAATTGTCGGGACATATAATGATCTAAGAAATTATGAAAAATTGTAGCATGGACTCACATCCACTTTAATTTTAATCATACGCGTTACCATTAGTTTTTACATACGTTCTTATGTGTGTAGCCCTTATGGGTTCAGTAATTTCTATTTGAACCACGTCAAAACCAAATTTACAAGGTCAGACCTGATACAATCTCTCTTTTACGTCTCTGGCTATAACTCGGACGTGTACCCTTCGGTTCTATGCTGATTAGGTTTACATTGATCCAGCAAATTTGCTTTTTCATTTCAATTGTCGCGATTAACACGCTATAAGAGGCTATAAAAAAATCTCACCGATTTTCATTATTTTACTTGATGGCTCATATAATATAAATGATACTTATAATATGATCATGATATGTTTTATAGGATTTATATAAACCATATATACCTATATATCAAGGATGGTATGTACATATAATATTATATGAGCCGTCAAATAAAAAAAAAAAGATTGGTGACATGGCAGATTCGCCTTCCTTGTCTGGAGCCCCTCATGTATTTTATATATGATATATAATTATATATTGAAATGTTTTTTATATTATTGGAGCGATCTCTCGTTACTTTTAGTGTATATCTATTTTTGAATGATGTAATACTTCTATTGGGTTAATATTCTTTTTTAGATTGTTGATGAGAGATATTTGTTTTTCACTCCTGATGATGCCTTAATGGGCGGAATATCGATTGGTTAGTTATGCACTGCAATTTGAAAGGCTCGAGGCATTGTTTTAGAATTTTACAATAATATATATATATATATATATATATATATATATATATATATATATATATATATATATAAAATCATAGATTTTTAAAAAATTTTCTTTATCAGCTAATTAAAAATTTTGGCCGTATACTTCCTACGTTTACGAAATCATTGTGGCATTGAAGAAGTACTCAAGCTGTACTCGAATTATTGATTTTGGAATAATAGGTGAATTCTTGTGAACTGTTATGTTCTCATAAAATTTTAAAAATATATTGTTTATAAAACTTTAGTAACTAATCAGTTTGTGAATTAGAGACTGTAGCAAAATCATAAATGTTACAGGGCGAAAAGCGCTCACCTCAAACACCCCCACTCATAATGCTCTAAAAGAATTAAAGTGATTACGTCAGTTGACAGAGGGTCGACCCGTACTCTAAACTGACCCTACTGCATTTCACTTAGCCAACATGAAATTTATGTGGACCCTTAAAATTTTATTTTATACGCACTTTTTGAGAATAATGAAACTCAGTATATAAATATATTAAATTATAAATCTACAAAATAGTTTCATAATGCTGTAATCTATAAAAAATAAGAATGAAAAGTATTAGTGATAAAATTTTAGCAAAATAAATTAATAGAAACAAATAAAATCGAAATTAAATTAAAGTTAAAATAAAACCTATTAAACTGCTTAAATTACAATCCAAACTTAGCTTGTTCTCCGTTTGACATGAGATGCACGCTGGTATTGCAAGCCAGTAGTGGTGGTTGAATACAGCCGCTGACTTTCAGGGCTAGAGTGGGGAAGCTGACCATTGCCAAGACTTCAATATATATATATTTAAAAATTATTTAAAAAATGACCAACGGCCAGTGCCGTTTCAACCTTATTCGTATTACAGAGATAAGCGACGCTTGATAGGCTTTGTGCCAAATGATTATGATGATGAGCCAAGTTCTGTTCAAATTAAGAAGAAATTAGGTCTAAAAAATTTTGGTTATTGAGGTAGTGATATAGGTAATGTTATTACATCGTATGGGTCATTGATTATTGATCGAAGGACTTTGAATTGAAAGGATTGTTTGCATTCGATGTTTGAAAATTTCGATCTCCCTCGAGTTTAAACCTGTTTAATAGGCCCTGAATACTAGATATTAAAGTAGTATTGATGAAACGGGAGAATCCAAATTCAGTCCCAAATGCCAAAAAAGGTACCAACTAAGTCCCAGTCAGTTTTCGATGCAAGGTAAATTGAGTCCCCTTTACCTGTGGTATGGGTGTTTTGGACCCCATACCTTTTTTCAGGTATCGGGTCCAGCTTATCAGCGTTATCCTAAGACACCGTGAAACTTGCTGGGTTGTTTCCCATATATCTCGAGCGTTCAAGCATAAGTCACTGAATTTTGTGTGATAAATGAATTCTGCCTGGTGGAAAGACGACATACAATTTTGAATGAAATTACAGTCAGATAAACCTTTGTATGATTTAGTTTTGTTGTCAGGTGAAAATGATTTGCTAAGTGAAGAATTGAACTATACATTTTTTACAATTTTGCTTGAACATCCACCAGATGTTTTCCCCTGACATCAGTCATCAAGCAACAATTAAGGGTTGCATAGCAAGCCAGAAGCATAAGATAGACTTTATTTAACAAATAATAACAAATAAAAATTACATAAGTAAAATACAGTATTGTTTTTAACAATTTAAATCATTCGGATGTTATGGAGGTTGCTGCAGTTAATAAGATGCATGCAATTTGAAATTTATAGCCGAAAGATTAAGCATATGAGGGGAAATAAATATAAATTATGACAGTCAATATTCCATTTGTTTTAGTTTTGTCAATAATAGTAATATATGTATGTAAGGCTACATAGCAAACTTAGTCAGATGTTCCACCACATCATTGAAGCCTACTTATTTTATTCTAAATTATCAATTATTATTGTTTGCTTCACTCTAACTGTAAATACGTGTCATCCGAAAATCAATATTGGTAGCTTTATTAAAACATTACTAAAGCAGCCAAAATAAACTGTAATAAAATTATTATTTTTTTATTTTTATTTCTTTTTTCAGGAAATATGCATTTTATCTAACAAAAATTACAAACAATAGTTTTTTTCCTAAGTTACCTACATAAAAAGTTTAGTACATTCAAAGTTAAAACTAACTGCAACTGAGGGTCAAATCTATGAAATGCTCGGTATTTCAAGAAAAAACCTATAAGTGGGTGTACTTTTTCTAGAAATAAGCATTTTATCAAAAAAAGTTTCAAACAAAAATTCTTCAACTCAAAATCACCTACAAAAAAAGTCAGCTTACATTTTAAGCTAAAACTAACGGTAACGATTCAACAGAGCGTAAAACCTTTGGAATTTTCACGCCAACATTTTTACTATTAATTTTGGATAACACCATAATCCAATTATGTCTATAATACCTAATCTGACGCCAGTTTCAAATAAAAAACATTTGTACTTATATACTTAACATTTGTAATATACTTCAATCAGTAGAATAATACTGTTCTCAGTATATATAATTCAATGGATTCTTCAGATAGGTTTAAAATTCAATATTTCGTTTTAAATAATTTTATTACTCTAAAATCTACTATTTCTCGATCACAAATAATGTTTTACTTAAACTTTGAACAAGATTTTAAATATTCAAATTAAATTCAATATACTATGACATCCCATGCAAGACTGACTTCTTGACCATGTACATGTTGCAATAAAAAACATTATTTGTGATCAAGAAATAGTAAATATTGTTCTTTTACACAACCGTTTTGACCATAATCGTAGTAAAAAAATAAATGTAATATTAAATAGCAGGGATAAATTTATTGAATTGATATAATTAAATTATGCAGAGTTCTGATAGGTCTATTGAATCATATTTAATCAGAACAGTATTTATTACTATAGAGTGAACATATATTTCTTTAGTTGGATAATTTTAAAAATTGAAATCTACTATTTCTTGATCATACTATACATAATGGTTTTATATTATAATACGTACATGGTTTAGAACCCAGGTTTGCATATCATAGTTCCATAAAATATTTAATTTAATTTGAATACTTAAGACCGTATTCAAAGTGTTATAAATAATATAAAACATTATTTTGGATCCAGAAATAGTTAATTTTAGATTCATAAAATATTTTAAAACGAAATAATTGAATCTTAGATTGGTTCGAAGTGTCCATTGAATTATAAGTAATGAAAAGAGTATTCTTCTAAGGAATGAAGTATATTAACAGAATTTTTTATTCAAAACGCCTCAGATTTGATTTAACACTTTAAAAAACCTATATAAAAATATACACAAAATTCACTAACTGGACTTAGTGACTTATGCTTGAACGCACGAAATATTTGGCAAACGACCTAGCTCCTCACTGTTTCTAGGCACCGCTGATAAGCCGGAATACCTGGAAAAAGGTCCGGGACTCAGTTTGGGTAGTGTTGGATCTTTGGTGGGACTCAATTGGTACTCTTCGCCATCTCATTAAAATTAGCAGGACTCAATTCGGATACATCCGATGAAACATCTTAAAGACGCGCGTAATCGGTGATTCTATACCCATTTTGTTCTTCATCAATATTTTGGTAGGGACTAACAACAATGGAGCAATTATTTTTTTAAGTATTTTCTGTTTACGAATACTTTAGTTTCAGGCTAGACATCCAGGGAAATAAGTTAAAAATAACTTTAATGGTACGGTTTTCCCGTTATTAAATATTAAACCTTGCTTAAAAGTGTTCCAATTAGTATTTATCTGTTTGATGATTTCCTTCCTCGAACCGATTCGATATTTGAGTTTATCCCATCGCGTTTATAATAATGATAAAAGGCAATTTTCCTCAATAACGACCGAGAGGAATCTTTCCGGACTTTGACATGAACTGGACCATGATGGGAGAATTTAATTGCATATCCACTTTGTGGGACAAGCAACCCCGGCGTACCTTTGATATGCTCATGTCAACATTAAATGAGGCAGATGGCGAAAATAGCTGAGGCTAGTGAGGAGGAGGTTGTGTCAGAGGCCAATGGAATATGTATATTTCATTTACCAATGACTATGGTTTAGGTATATAGACTCAATTATTATTGGACTCCGACACACTTTCAAGTTAGAAGAACAACATAGTCTAACGAATAAAAGATTATAGAAATCTAGCCAAAAAGAACCCTATAACATTTAATTTACACATTTTAAAGTCACCTAAATCCAAAAAAAAAAAAAGTAAGAAATAAACTGTATCCTCGGCGCTTCCAATTTCAATGTCAATCTGTAGGTAGTGATTTCTAAAGAATTCGTAAACAAATTTTAAAAACTTTAAACTTGTTTCCTTGCCGGTTGTATAGACTAAATACAATCCAATGTTCAACAAAAACTAATCAACATTAAGGATCTTTTGCAGTTTTGTTAATTTACTGTTTTGATGAACTGTATTAGTTTTGTTTGACTCCTCACCGAAATAGATAGATTGAAAATAAAACAGAAATTTACACATGGTGTCCCAGGAGTAAATATCCATAATTGAGAGAGGGGTCGTTTAAAAGCAGTTCAGTGCCGCCAACCGCTTCTTCTTTTCACAATGCGTCTTGGAAATATGACTTTTTAAACGGTTTTTCAAAAAAAAAGATGCACTTTTCTCCATAAAATTCTAAATTTATCTTCTGTAACTGACATTTCTCAACTTTTGTCAACATTTTTTTGAATTTACGGTGAATTTTCTAAAGATAGTAGCCAATTCGTAAAAAAATATTGCTTAGTCAGGTCATCACAGCAGCTAAAGAAAAGTAAACAGATAAAAATCAATTTAGATTATTTTCAAAAATACCGAATAGAATCCAACGCAATTTCATTTCGAGATCATGGGGAATTCAAAAAATTGTCTTCATTTTATCAGCTTTCCCCCATACCCATACCCAACTTTGCGAAGGAAGTCTAATTTCGAAGAGATACTGAGGTTGGGAGATCAAAAAACTTTAGATACCTACAAAAATACGAGCACCTGCTTTTTTGTCCTCGTACCTTGGTTTTCGTTTCCACCAAAAATGATGGGTTTCAAACATGATATTTGTACAAGCGGTTAGGTATTTGTTTAATCACTTCAGTCAAATTAAAAACGTTTTATTTCGTGTTACTTCAACGGAGAAGCAGGAGAATAAGAATCTAGGGTAAAAAATGGTGGACAGAGGAAGATATTGTAGACTTCTGTTTTTACAAAAAGTAATTGAAAATAAAACAAATTTGAATAATATACACTAATTCCATCTTACCACCGGCAGTGTTAATGTATCTATTTATTAAGATATGATAGTATTTACACAGGACCCCCTCATAGTCCTGAATTTAGTTTTCTTATCATATAGCTTGCTTAATAAGATAGTGAGAACCCCTAAAGTCTATAATATATTTAGATTTAATTATAGTGATGATTCTGTAACTGTCAGACATCTCTCTGATCTAAAATTACAGTTAAATGACAGTAAAAATGACAGTACAAAATAGTATAAACAAACTATAATGAAAACAAATTAAAAACATAAGAAGCCAGAATAAAAAGCAACCAGAATATAAATAATATTAAGAATGATAGGAGGAGAGAAAGTAAGTATTTAATAATTCTTATTTATTATATTTTAAATGTTTTGTCATTTCACCTTCTTTATACCTTTCTTTTTTTAATATCTCTCTGATCTATTTTAGCCCTGAGGATAGCCTAAGTTTTTGAAACGAAACGTCGGCTTGTATTAGAACAAAACGATACGTTTGGTTTTTTTGTCTCTGACTGATTTCTTGATAGTCTGTTATCCTATCCACAATTTTTTCATAAATGTACTTTTTAAAATGTTTTCATTAATTTTTATCCTTTTTATACATTTTTTTTAAATACAATTTATAAACTTCATTAGCACACTTAGATAGCTTAAAGAGTCCTTTGAAACGGAACAACGTTACTAAGCCTTGGCATCTGGCTTTAGATGATAAAGGACCCAAAATATTCCCTGGACGCCTTAAGTCTCCCCATTCAGGAATCCAAGATTTAGTAGCTGCTAAATATTAATCCTTAGTAATTACTAAAGGTCATTAGTTAGGAGACGACTGACGTATAGCGGCTTGGTAATTGTGCCTTCTCTGCACCGAACAAAGACCATGGAGTGGAGGCACTCGAGGAAACACCTCGGAGGCATTCTGCTAAATAAGAATAATGTTTTCTCTTTTATCTTATTATAAATGCCAGCTCACTTCCTTCGCTGTCTTAATGGTCTTTCGACTTCTTCGTCAGTCTTTCTGTCAGTACTTCAACGACTATCTTATATCTATCAAGAATAAATAAATGGACAATAAAGCAAGAACATTCATCAAGATATTCTTGTTGTTTAGTGATCTATTTCAGTAATAATCGTTTATAAAAAAAAAAAAAAAAATTGGACTATCGGCATAGGTTCTTAAACTTCGCGATTTGCTTAAACCGTGATGTTCCTACGTGTTTTAAAACCTACTTTATTACGCACTTTTTTTTTTATTAATAATAATAGATAATGCAATAGTTCTTTATATGCATGGAAAGAAGAAACTCCCCATTTGAATACAGGACCGTTGATATCGGGTAAACTGAAGACGAGGTGAGCTTCACACCCAAACGCAATTTTGTGGCTTTGAAAATTTTGATCATACTCGGAAATGAAATTTCTTTTTTTGTTTTCGATGATTACTCATCGGTATTTTGATGTGCTGAATACAAATCTGCCATCATTTTTAGTGGGATAAGATCTATAAGGCCAGTTGACTTAATAATTTAAACACTTTCTTTAATTCATTTGACCAAAAATCGATTGTTTTTTAAATGTTTACATTTTTTCTTTAATATACTCTAAAAAAATAAATATTCAGCTGAAAAAAACATGTCGATATCATTTTTCAAAAAACACAAAATATAATATAAAGCATTTTCAGCATGTTTTACTTTTTTTTTCAGCTCCTAGGGCCTATTGGATAACAGATTAAAAAAAAACGGTAGAATATGGGTCGACGTTTTTACAACGTAGAATCACCCAAAAAAAGTTTGATTAAAATCGGCGACGGACACATCATGCACTCCCCTTGTAAGACAAAATTATGAACAAAGTTTCACGAATGAACAAATTTTGTTGTTAATTTGGTTACAAGTTGATGAGTATTTTGTACAAAACGCTACTTTTTTCTTTACAGAGCTCTTAATTATGTTACTTTGTGCATATTCCACGAGATACTATGACTGTCTAATGTAATTTAGCCAAAATAACATAAATGAGCTATAAAGAGTAAATTGGAAAAGCTGCGTTTTGTTAAAACACTCATTAACTTCTAAATTGTATCGCATTATTGCCCCAAACCCTTCAATTATATTTCCCCTCAGTTCATCTATTCTAATGCTTTTTGAGACGCGGAGTAAATATATCATCTTAACGTAATCTGAAGCACCCCTTCGCAGCTGGAGCCAGCACCCGTCAAGGCCAAGAAAAACACACAATGGTTACCAATAATTCTCTTAGGCAAACACCATGGCCCCATTCATCATGAGATATTTATCAAATCTGTCGCTTCACTTTCCGGTTTTCTAATTCCACTATGCGGATTCTTATATTTTATAAAAATGCAATATTTAAAAAAAAAATAATATTTATACTTCTGTTCGTTATAAACTTTCAAAAACGTAATCTCTGATATAGAATTTTAAAACATTTCAAATAGATATTTTATTTTATGATGGGTTTTTAAATTATGATAAAAAAACTATTACCACTCAACTGTATTAAATATTTGACTATATTATAACATTAACAGAAGCTTTCAGCGTATTAATTTAAAATAGTTTAAACGATTCATACATAACCAATACACTGATAATTTAATACAATAATCATTTTAAACGTCAAAGAGAATCCAAACAACAACATGTGCCATTTGGCTGTATATAGTCTACAATGGAATACAATTTGTCACCAATCAATGATTTTTTTAGTTCTCGTCATTAGAGTTGGGACCTAAAATTTGTAAAGTAGCAACTACTAATAGTGAATATGTAATTCTAATGATGAAAATGACCAAAATCATTGATTAGTGAAAAATATTATCATTATTATTTAATTTATTCTGATAAAAAAATACCTGAATAAATTTTATATGAATTAAATAACGGACATTATGGTTTTAGATATATAAATGAAAATATTATAACTTCATAGTGTTTGACTGAAGTACTCAAAACTTATTATTTTATTCTTTAATTTACTGAGAATACTCATAATTGTGAGATTCCAAATGAAGGGTGCAGTATAACTCCATTTTTGTTGATTTTGTTATTTTGGCGCAATATTGAAGCTTTAAAAAAAAAAAAAAAAAATATTGGAATAGTGTGTACTATTCAGGAAAAAAAAAAGTCTAAATGCCTGGTTTTTAAACAGAAAAAAATAGCTGCTCAGGTAAAAACAATATGATTTAATTATACAAATTAATACTCCTAAAAAATGTTGAAGAAAGGATTTTTACTGTTTTTCTCCTGTGCTCTTCAAATATTGTCTATTTTCTTTATATCCTCCGAACAATTGTCAATGCCCCATATTATGTTATAAACAAGACCTTGCACCATGACAATTTGTTCCTGACCTTTTTTGCATACAAATTCTTCTTATACCATCAAAATCTTACTGATCATCTTAACCACTTAGC
This sequence comes from Rhaphigaster nebulosa, assembly GCA_948150685.1. Classification (NCBI taxonomy): domain Eukaryota; kingdom Metazoa; phylum Arthropoda; class Insecta; order Hemiptera; family Pentatomidae; genus Rhaphigaster; species Rhaphigaster nebulosa. The sequence goes on along the minus strand of OX411311.1, from coordinate 50,332,244 downwards.
ACAAACCCTATCCATCTCCAAACATCCCTATCATCCTCCTCGTATGTTGAAACGACAGTGGCCCGAAACCTCTCGTAAATAATTTATTGCAGTCCTGGCAATGGCTAGCTTCTCCACTCGACTGAGCGTCTTTGGCTCTGGTGCCCTCACTCAGTCTCCACTGAGTTTCAATACCAGTAATCGGCTGGATGAGAATGGGGGGCAAAGCTTGATTCGGAGTTCACTGGGCAGATGGTAAATTTTCTTTATAATTTTAACATGTTATTTCATATTCTGCCATTTATAAACCGCTATTAAAATATAAACAATTTCTAACATATAATGAAACATTGAAATTTATTTTATACCTAAAGGAATACCTAAAGCTTAACCACTCCAAAGAAAAATGTGCTTTCAAAAACATTTCATATCAACATAATGTTTTTTCAAAGCTTCATGCGATCCTCCGACTCATGTAAAGGAAATAAAAAAAACTATTCAGGGAAGAAGAAAAACAAAATATAATAGTTGATCATAAATGATTATACTTCATTAAAATAATAATGGAATCGGATAGCATTTATGATATTTTAAAAATCTGTACGGAAATCGCTCTTCCAATCCATAGAAAGTTTTTCTCCTCTCTCAGAGATTGCTGGGAGACTATTTATGAACTGACTGGCATAAATAAAATTCTGTCAGCCGAAATGAATTCGAGAAAATCAAAAGGAGTTAAAAGTTTTCAGCTTGAGATAAGAAACTTTTCATGATTTCCGAGGGGTCTTTCCTTTATCGCCTTTATGATAAAGTTTTAACATTCTGTAGTAATTGTCGGAATGTCGGTCCGCTCATTCCCGGCAGTATGAAAGCGATATTTAATTTTCTCTCGTCAGGGTGAAGTAACTTTCCCTTTAATACCATCGGTCTAAATATGGAATCAGAAACTGTTTGGCTTCTTTTACAAGCTTAAATTCTTTTATTTTTTTTATCCCGATGAACAAGTAGTCCGTTGGGTGTGTGATCAAAGTGTCTTTACGGAAAAGAAGTCATGAATTCTAATTCCTATTAGAACATTTTAATGATTTTGTTTCATCAGCCATCGTAGGTGGAGTCTATTCGGTCTGATTTTTGTTTTTCTGGATTACCGTGAGTCCAGAAATATGAAAAAAAAAATCATCCCTCAGCCGTAGCTGACGTCGTCTTTTTTCTCTAAAAGACTTTAGCTGGTACCGTTGAGGCAGTGAGTGACTGCCAGCCGTTACCGTTTGTGTTTTTCGATGAAACTGCTCGCCGTGGCAGAAGGCGTATCTCTGAAAAGAATTGAAGGAGTATCTCTGATATTAAATTTATTACTATAGACAGTAATGGCTGTTTTTTAGGTTGACCATTTTTGTAATAAATATCATATATTTGGAATTAAATCACAACAGAAAATGTTTATTATTATGTGAATAGCAAATCAGTACATTAATTGGGTCTTTTCCGTTTCGAGTACCGCAGTTACTAACCGGTGATTTCTGTGACAATGTCTATTATTTTGCATGCTTAATTTTAAACATATGTTGTTATTATCAACTAACATTTGTTTTACTACTAAGTACTAAATTCGGGTAAAATAAATTTTTCTACTTGTATTTCTCTACACTGATTTTAAATTAAATTAAAAAAATTAAAATTAATTAAATTAATTTATTTAATTAATTAAATAATATGAATTAATAATGCCAAGTCATAACCTCATTGGGATCTGTGTCCAAATGGTCCACGATATGGAGCCTCTCCATCCAGGGAGTTTTGTCTGTAATTTGGAGGTATAGAAGAATAACATGTTATACTACTATACCTCTATGAACTTGAACGTGTTTTCAAGGCTATAAGTTACCATTTAAGACGTCACTATGGTCTAAAATTCTTGGGCAAACGAGTATTCTACAATTAAGTGGTATGAAAAGGAGTTACAAATGAAACCTCAAGATTTGGATATCGCATATATATTTTATGGTTTAACAGTGTAAATAAATGTTTATTTTTGTTGGTCACTGCATGCATTATTAATAACCTAAACTTTAGCATCATATGTGATAACATAAATCACCGGTTAGTAACTGCGGTACTCGAAACGGAAAAGACGCCATTAATTTAATTAATTGAATTATTTGCCTCACCTCTCCCTCCCCCACATATCCCATCTTAAAAATGACAATTCACACAACATGGAACAGCCTATATTTTCTATTCATATGCAGTACAATGGAACTAGTTTATTCATGAATTACAATTATATGTAGGCTGTACATGTTTCTTTTCGGCGAAATTCAATCGATAAAAAAACGTTATGGGATCAACTGAATATTCAGGGAATATATGAACAGCACCTGAAAAACGAGACTACCAAAAAAAGTTAAAAAACAATAAAAACAGTGAGTGTGCTTAGGATCACACGCTGGAAGTGTAAACTCCTTTGACCGATCAACATTCCCAAATAAATCTAAAGATAAAAGGAGAGAATAATAAGATGAAATAATTTTTTTAAATGAATATTCCATTCAAGTGAATTTAATTTTTTGATGAAATTGGTAGATATAATATAGAATAAACGGGGCCTAAGGCCAATAGGGATAAAACCAGTGTGTTTCTGGGACAATAAATCGCAGCACTGAAACATAATCTTCGGCCAAAAAAAAATTGAAATGAATGAGTATTGGAGTTAACAAAAAGATTGTTGAAGTAAGACGAACGCTACATAGACTATTTTATTTTTAGTTGACATCCACATGATGGTATAGAAAAATCAAACTAATTAGGGATCGATAAATTATTTGCTGATTCCATAATTTTGTTTTTATTTAAAACTAGTTTCTTCAGTTCTAAAAACACACAAAAATTCAAAAATAAGCAATTCAAATTACAGTTTGTTATTGTATACATATTAAATTAAATGTAATATAAATTATCATTATCAAACATTTATGAATTATGAATTTAATTAAGACAAGAAATCAAATACGTGTTGGTACTCACCAAGATTAAAGTAGATTACATCAAACAGAAAATTTTGATTAGGGATTGATAAATTATTTGCCACTTTTATAAATTTGTTTTATTGAAAACTAGTATCGAATGTTATACTATATAACTATATATAACTATATATATATATATATATATATATATATATATATATATATATATATATATATATATATATATATATATATCTTCTCTGAATTAAATTCATAATTCATATATGTTTTATAATACTAACTTATATTAATCTAATTTAATATATATAATAATACCAAACTGTATTTTGAATTGCTTGTTTTGGAATTTTTGTGTGTTTTTAGAACTGAAGATGAATCTATAACATTCGAAACTAGTTTTCAATAAAAACAAAATTATAGGAGTAGCATTTATCAATATATTTATCAATCTCTAATTATTATTTTTTTGTATCCCTGTTTATGGCAGTCGATAAGGACTAATCATAAAACGTTCAAGCACAGCGCGATTTTATTGATTTTATGGATCTCGGCTTCGAGTCTGCTCTAATTCATTTTGGGAATTTTCTCTTATACGCTGTAAAAAAGTGGACACTGAAAGGGGATAGGAACTTATTAATTTTTTTCCGCCGATCGCCCCACGGGGACCCATCGAGATGTATTCCCGGAGGTGAGAATTAAGCTTCGGGTGTGACAGGCTCTTTGATAAATGGCCTAAAAGCATGATGAAGTTAAGGGTAATACTTCTCCTAACTCGTTTATAACATCATCAACGTCAGGCCAGATTTCGGCCGCCTCTGACAAATTGATCGCGATTTAACCGTCACGTTTGTAACGTCGCCGCTTGTCCTGACCATGTGCTTTGTATGAGTAATGAAACCGCTATAATATCAGTGAGGTAGGCTGTGATAATTATTTTATCTTAAAAACAAACTAATGTTGTGACTGAATTAGTTCGGTTTCCGGAGGATTATTATGCTAGTGTTGCTATGTTTTATCTAGGTTGAGCTTGATATATATTTTGCTGATAATATATTAGTCTGTATATAGGGATACAACCATTGAGGATGGTTATCTCAAAATTATGTAAGATTATGAATAAATATGAGTTACTTACTTTATCCTCTAAATTGGATACCTTTCCAAGGACCTGATTTGTGGTTACCATTATTTAATAACGAACCAAGACCATGTTCCTACTTCTAAGTTTAATAATAATGCTAATAACCATAATGCTAATCAAATTTATTGCTATCATACTTAATGAAATATATTCAAATTAATAATGGTCATGGTTTCTAAAGAACAACCTCCTTCATAACATTTATCTTTATTCCTCAAAATTAAAATAATACAAGAGAAAATAGTAATTGTTACAATAAACTGTTAACCATGGAATGATTCAGACTATACCTAGCCATTAACTGTTCTAACATAAATCTCTTATCTGTAATAATTGGTGTTGATAGTTCCTCAGCATCTCTCAATCGGGTTCCCCTGCATATCTTACGTAATGGAGCCGGAGCCAGAGCATCTGTTATCTTCAGAGGGAAGACTAGTTGTCCTCCGTCAAGCGAGATCAGAGCAGAAGTCTCCTTTTGTTGCCTCCTCCGCTTCTGTCCCCCTTTCTTCTTTGTTCCCCTAAGAGGGGATCGAAGACGTTGTTGGTTGGTTAGATTCCCGGCACTGGGCGGTACCCTTATCGTGAATGGCCGACTAGTTTTATAGAGGGAGGAAATTCTGGGATTTCAGTGTATAGTTCCACCCCTTGTCCGGAGCGGGACGACCTCCTTGAATCCATTAGTATGCTTTAATCGAATTTTGTCCTTCACAGGCCTCCACTGTTTTTTCGGTACACCAGTCGGGATCCCAGATTGACTGGTTTCCTAAAATTGATTAAATCTTCCAAGACCGACCACCTCTTGCCTTTGTCACACTGCCCACTTCTCGTTAGGTTTTTAAATTAACTTAAAACTTTACATTTCTTATATCTTCGGGAAAGGTTGTGGTGACATCTGGCGTCGCCTGTCAGTTACCTCTCTACCTATCTGCACGTCCCTTATCATCTTTTGTTCGCACCTTGTGCTTGTTATATTTAATTTTTGCCTAAGAGTAATATTGTCCAATATCAACACATATTAGTGTAGTCATCGAAAAACGTTAAAGCTCGTCTGAGATTGATATTTTACAATCTCCATTGAGTAATGAAAGAAGGATGTGGAATATAATTGAATAAATTTATTAATAAAATAATTTTTGTTTTAATTTGCTATTCCGTTGTTCCACAACTGAGCACTTTCCCCTATTATGTTTTGTTGGGTGACTGCGGACAAGCGCTTAAGAAATAGAAAACAGTCAAGGATATATTTAAATTCCAAACTATTTTGAAGAACAGCTTCAGTAGGGTTTCGCCTACGCCAAAAAAAAAAGAAGAATTAAAAAAGGCCTATTGGTAGATAAACACCGATACAGCTGTACTGCAAAAGTTGAAAGACAACTGTATTAACAGATTAGAAATATTTTTATAACCCGTTATACTTCCTAGTGAACTAGCAAACTTTCGTGGGTGATTTCTGATGCATTAGCTACATACTCCTTAAAGGGCAGTACTTTCCAGCCTAGGGTTTATATTTAACGAGACAATTACGCACTTACCCCGAAAATGCACTTCACCTGTGGGGTGTAACTTAGTTTCTACTTCTCTCTAATTTATTTTTTGCACTCTAATACTTAGCGTTCTGGATTGAAATTAGATTTATAGAAACGTTATTCTAATTCACTACAACATTCAATTGAATAGTTTTCTAAAAAAAAAAAAAAAAAAAAAAAAAAAAATATGCTTTATATTATATATTATCATGGCACAACGGTCCTGCTAGAACCCGAGCCTCCTCCACCACAGCAAACCAATCTCCACGATCGTTTGCTTTCTCCCTCCATACTCGAACACCGCTTCAGATCCTCCTTCACATCATCCAGCCATCTATGACACCTAGGTCGTCCTCTCCTTCGCTTGCCATAGAGTATCTTCTATGGTATTCTCTGTTCGGGCATCCTCTCCACATGTCCTATCCATCTTATTCGGGCTCTTTTTAACAATGCCACAATGTCGGGTTCCCCAAACAGTTCCAGTAGAATGAGAGTATGAAGTAGAAAGAATGAAGATTATTCTTTCTTCTTCTCCATATCCCGTTCTCAGCAACTCCACCCCATATTCTTCTCAGTACCATTCTCTCTCAGGAGTTGAGCATACTTTCTAATTTTCTGGTCAAGGGCCATGCTTCACCCCCGTAAATAACCACTGGCCTCACTATGGTTTTGCAGACAAGGGTTTTCATTATATTAGAGAGTGATCTAAACTTCAATACTCTTTGCAGTGAGAAATAGCATCTAGTTCCTGCTGCTATCCTGGCCTGTATTTCACTCTCTACTTTGTTGTCGCCTGTAACTAGGCTTTCAGGTACTTGAACTGGTTTACGAACTTGATGCTTTAATCTCAGAATGTTAGTTTTCCTAAAAAAATGCTTTAGTTCAGAGAAATTTGAAACTCGGGGCTCATGTATTACCAGAGCCATATCGTATAAAGTTAGTCTAAACGAACAGCTTATTTGGAAATCCTCATGATTTACAAGTTTGTAATATTCATCCCCATGGGATACAAATTAGTCGATGATTAGTGGCCAGTTAATTCTTAAAATAATATAAGTTCACTAATGTATAATTTACAGGTCAGTTATGTTATTTTTATAGGATCAATTATATTTATTTACATCAGATCTTTATTCCTTTTATTAGATACAAAGCTCCTCCTCCCAAGATAATTGTCATTCTCTTATCAGAAGCCATAGACCTTGTAGATTGTTCGGTATTTACCGTTTATTTGTGTTGTATTAAAATTAAATCGTTTAAATAAGCCTTTATCGCTTGAGTGTATTTAACTGTCGTTAAGGTTTATGACGGATTACATCGCTCTCTCAAAATAAGATTAAATTAACGATATCAACTCTAAAGAGGTGTACTGTTAATGCTACTAAAGATTACATTGAGCTAGGATGTTTCTAGAACAAACAGTAAGAGATCCTGCTAAGCGGGTATTAGAGGGCAGATCCTGTTGGACAAACACTGACCCCCTCACCTTCCTGGACAATGAACTTGGAGTGTTCTGTACTTCCTCAATCTGGCGGTTTGTTCTAGGTTCCCTATTGACACTCCGCTATCTCTGCTACGCTACTCTTATAATATTGTTGGTGAAAAGCATTAATTATCAATAATTATATTGTAGTTATAGTTATACACAATCAAATTGTGTATTATCAACGCGTAATTGTATCTAATACCAACTGTACCTTATACCGACACACGTCACAATTATTACTGCATATCTCGTTTAGACGTATACGAATTCAATTGTTAAGCCATTCACGGTCCTACATGTAGGATTACACTAGATATCGGACTACCGTTAGACTGTGAATGGGGATGTAGTGCTACATAGGATGTTTGTTGGATTCTCCGATCGTCCTAAAGTCGTTCCCTTCTCCCAGCATCCTACCGCGTTGGATCGTGAGTGGTGTTATCGTCCTTCAACTACACATGTTTACAGCTACGTCATCAATGAGGTCGTTAATTGTTATCAATATTTGTTTACCAATTTATCAGTGTTGCTAGATTGGGATTTTTCTCCCTTGATTTAAGTCCTTTTTTTTACTCTGTTTTTTTTTTTGTGTTTTTTTAGAAAGTTTTAAGGTTTTTTTCATATGTATTTACTACTAAATGCTTTAATCATTTATTTCTAATCACAAACTGAAAATTAGAATGATTTGAAAAAATTGGTTTAAAAAAAAACATCCTACATTTTTTATAACTTTATTTCATACATATTTCCCCAAAAGTGCAGTGTAATAAGCTAATAAAAAGATGTTCTCATGGCCCAATATCTCTCATTATAGCGTCAATGTAACGTTCTATTGTTATTTCTGAATTAAAATATTAAATAAATGATTTTATTAAAGCTGGATGCCAAAAATTTTGAAATAATCATTTTGGATCCTTTTTTTGTCAATTAAATGTTCATCTCTAATTTATTTTCTTTTGTGTTTTAAGTTTGCTTTTAATCATTAATTTGACTCGATCTTTCAACTGATACATCCAATTTAAATTAAATTGAAAAGTAATAGATAGATAGATAGATAAAAGAACTTTATTCTGGGACTAAGTCCCTTAAGAATAACATGAATGAACAAATAAAACAGTAACATTATCTGGCCATAAGACTACAAAATACAAATCAGTTAATTTTTACAATATCTTCAGTAAAATAAATGAGCAAATAAATAAGGTTTTTTTATTGAAAAATATAATTAATTTGAACAAAACAAAAAAAAAGACCAAAAAAAACAAGAAAAAAGTAAAGAAAAACAGAGAAAATGAAAAATACAAAAATAATCAATTGATTTGCAAAGTTGAAGTTTGTACATAAAAAACTGTTATTCACTTCTGATCCAGATGTTAATCCTAAACTGAAATTTCTTCGACAAAAAGTACTCTGAGTAACCAGTACCGAGTAGATACTCGAGTACTCTCACCAGCCGGGATTAGATACGACTAGGAGTGGAAGGGGTAGCGAAGACCGACCTATCCCCTCCATACCCAGTTGTATCTGATCCCGTCTAGAGAGCATAATATTGGTTACTCGTTACTCAAGAGTACTTTACCATCTCTATCTGATACGATGAAAGACCTATGAACAGCATACATTAAGTGCTGTTAAGACCTAATCATGTTCTGTTCACTGATAGGTTTAGGCATTTTGTTATTGCCACAATGAATAAAATATAAATCGGATCATTAAACAATATATTTAGTTTTGTAAAATGAAATGTTTTTCAAATATATTACTTTTTATATGTATTTTTCTTATACAGTCTGTTGTTTAGTCTAGTTGCTGCAATCTGTTCACCATCGTTGCTCAAATATCTGACTACCAAATACTTTATCGCTGTAAAGAACACTTGGACCTTTCGTTGTTTTTAATTAATGTTTTTTTATGTTCATACTGCAATATGTAGAGTAGGTCACCTACATGTTACCAACGTACATGTTATAATAATAGGCAGTGTAGAAGGTCGATTACAAAGATACTTAACATTTCAGTGAATACTCTGAGGCCAAGATCAAAAGGTTTGCCTTATCAAGCATTAATTGAAGCTGAAGTGATGTTCAATAATGTAGCGCACAGTGGTCCAAATCGGCAAAAAATAGGATACAAAACTAAAATACGGTTTTCATGCAATGTGTGAAAAATTGAAAACAGATAAATTGTTGAGCCTTTTTTTATATTTATGGAAAAACTTGAGGTAACAAAGTTGAAATTCGTGATCAGCATTCCTTAAAATATAAATGAGCAAATTTTTGGAACTTAATTAAATTAGGTACAAGAACCTTCCAAGGAAAAAAAATATGAATTGGAACTAGAAAGGCTTAATATGTCAGTTTGTCACCTTAGAAAAATATTACTGAACGAAAGATTAGGCTGATTGTTTATGTTATATGAGCCATGGATCGATTATGGGATGGAGAAACCCTCTTGGGATACACCCAGGAACTAAGATGTTCCTTAAAGAAGGGGGAGGGGCAATCTGGTGGCTAAGCCTTGATGCTGACCATATCACCTCTCTGTGTAACTTTTCGTCAAGAAACGTAAGAATACGTAATTAACTACGCTGAGCCTTAGAATCTTCATTGGTTTTAGTTAAGGACGTTGTTATAACAATTTATTGGAAGGAACGAAATTATAAATTTCCGAACAATTTTTAACCGGATTTTCCTACTATATTAAATATTTTAATTTTCTCCAACTCTTTTGGATTTGAACTTTTAACTTACCTTTTGTGAATATTGACACTAGAAAAGAATATTTTTTTGTTTCTATTCAAATACAACGTTGTATAGAATCTCAATTTCTTGCCTCGAATGGTATTGGTATTGCTTTTAAATGTTAGTAACGCTTTAAGTAAATTTTTTTTACCACAATTTCACAGTTTGAAGTAGGTTCTCAAATCTGCAATTTCAAAACTTTTCAAATTATTAGAGGCGTGACACACGCCATACCCCGTGTGGACTTCCCTGGTTTTTACTGGCACAGGATAAAAAACGACGCTTTATAACTTCTGAGACGTTCAATTAAACCCAGGAATTGTCATTAAATTTTATGGCATGATAAAATAAATTGAAATAATAATTGGAAATCAGTTAGTCTACCCGGATCAATAAAATCTCGATCTAGTTAAACCCCACGAGATCGTATGAATAGATAGTGTAGTAAAGGCCTAAACGGTTGGGGTTCTGGGATTGGCTATCGAATGAACAACGGAGCCAGAGCTTTCCCCATTTTATTGTTTATCAATAAGAATTGTTCAGGTGGTCAAAATTGGTATTGACGGAGAGCAAGTTCTTATAGCTGAATAAATAAGGAAAACTACTCTGTACTAGAAGGCCTTTGTGTATGGTGGAAAGAAAGAGAAGATTGTTTCTTCTTGATGAGGAAAGATGGAGCTGTTCCACGAAGGCTGCCTGACAGAAGGTCGGACACGAGGCGGGATAGCATGATGAGGACTGAGCAACAGTGTTGGATGGGTTTAAAGAAGAAAAAAAATAGTGTTTTATTTGGAGCAGTGACCCATGTATATATACTGTGAGTACCTAGTCCTATTGTACCCATAGAATATATTGTCCTAAAGGAAAGATTGGGTTGAAAATAAAAATAAATATATCAAATTCAGTACTGGATAAAGTAATTTTAGTTAATTGGTAATTTATATGTTCTACGAAATACTGATTGGTTGTGCATATTTTTTCTGAATAATATAAACTGAAAAGTTAAGAATCTTGGCTAAACTTTTCTCGAAGAGTGTGTGTCCTGCAATATTTTTTTTAAAACTTTAATTTGGATAACTTTCGTCAAGTTTTCTTCATATCCCGCGTCTCTTTTTACTTGAAGTTTCCGTAAAAAAATGTAATAACCTCGTCAACTTTTTATGAAAGGAGGAGCATTGCCGATTTTCTCTTAAGAAAATATGAAAATTAATATTATAAATTATATATTTTATTTTCTGTGTACATATGTTTACGTTAAACATTTATAAAAATGTTTCTTATAAGAAATAAGTGATAATTGGCGTCTTGTCTGAATCAGAACAAAATAATCACTTATCAGAGAGAAATAATACTGCTGGTAGGGACAGCCGAAACTGTGTCCTGAATTAATCGATTTGTACATCCGTAAAGTTATTTTGAAAGGGTTGATAATGTGTCTTTATTTGTTAGGTGATGGTGGTTGTTGGAAGACAGCATGTTTTTTTTTGTCAGTCACTTACAAAGGTCGTATTGTCATCAGTTTTAGTATTTTTAATTTAAATTTTGAAATACAATTAAATATGAACAATATAGCATAGAATTGTTTGATATATATATATATATATATATATATATATATATATATATATATATATATATATATAAAACTGGTTTTCTCCTTATTATGTTTTTATCAAAGTCGCTAAATTTGGAGAACTATCACTCAGGTACCAATCATCTTCAAATATGTGAAATTAAATTTGAGGAAAATGTTAAATTGTTTGATTTATATATTAGATTCTTTTCCCAAGTCCAAAACAGCATTAAAAATCATACATTTACATAAAAAGCAATGGTATTATTAATTATTTTAACATTATGGTCAAGATGCAAATTCTGAGAACTTCATGATATATTTAATGGGAAATTTCACTATTATGATTTAAGCATGGTACGTAACCCCTTTGCTTTCACTCTAAAACGTTTTAAAGCGGTTTTTTAACGGTTCCTAAATAGGGACCTCTTAGAAAAACAACTAAAAGTTCTTTCCTAGTCCTCAAGTCAACTTGACTGGATTGGCCAAGTTTATAAAGCTGCCTGGTAAGTAATAGGATTGACTAAAGCCACCGGGTTCCCTCTCTGGAGTTTGCCCTTGGAAGATTATAGGAATTAAACTATTAGCTTTGATGGCTCGACCTGGATGGTATATGCCGGATCAAACATCAAAGACGTAGTGGACAACCCAAGTTCTGCCTAGATGCTGCCACTCCAGCAAATAATTTAGTCGTGTGTATAAGATTTATCTGGTGTATCAGGTAAGATACCAAGCACATTGTATCAACAATTTATCGCATTTCATAACTTTATTAAATATATTAATTTCCCAACTATTTATATTTAAATATTTTGATTTTCTCTGCTCCTTTTGTTTTAAACTGTTGGGAATTTTGATACTTAACAACAATAATTTCTTTTCCTATTAAAACTCAGCATTATATCGATAAAATCCATTTTTTCCCCCAATTATAATACCACGTTTTGTATCTATTTAAGGATATTCCACGTTGAATATGACCTTAAAAAAATAACTGAGCTGAGGGGTGTGAGAGAAATCATGACTCGTAAAAATAAACTAAAGTTACACTTATATATATATATATATATATATATATATATATATATATATATATATATATATATATACTTGATAAGACTTAAATAAACAATCATGCATTTCATCAATACGCCAAATCAAACAAACAATATTGCAAAAATCCTCCTGATATATTCAGTTTATCATTATAAAGCTAATTGCGTCTCTGCTGCCTTGAAAATATCTTCTTGAATTCTTTATTACCGCCATTATGACTATCAACTAACGCTAAATTTCTTAGAATACTCCTTTTCATTAAACTGCAAATTATTCGATCAATTAAATAATAGAGGTCTAAATACATGTCTGTAAAACAGAAGTATTGAAAAACATTTATTTTATATAAGTATTTATATATACACATTTTACATTTATTTCTTTTTTTCATTCATACACGTAATTCATAGCCTTTTCGTCTTTATTCGATTACACACCATTTTCTTTTTCTATCTTTTATTTATTTTTATCCATCCACTACTTTCTCACCTCTCCATAATTCTATCTTCCAGTTAACAAACAACCCTTTCTTAATCCATAATACAAACTCTAGACAATTGGAAAATTTATGAAACTAATCAAACATCAATATTTGAACGCACACATATATAGATTAACAGTATAGGAACAAATAAAATAAAATAAATATAAATACATATACAAACAAAATAAATTAAAAAAAAAAAACAATAGTTTTCCTTCCTCATTTCTTCTCTTTCATTTCGATGTAAGGAGACGAGCTCTCCTCCCCTCCCCATATCAGTCATCGTTTTATACCCTTGGCTTATACGTATATCCTCGTAACGCACTCCATCTCCAAAATTGGGAGCATCGCCGTTTCATATTTCCATTACTGTCTTATGGGTTATAAGAATGAAATCGCTGACTATAGCAAGAGCCAAGAGTTTTTAATGCTTTGTTTTGATCTCTCTGCTGAGAATATCTTCTTTGATCTTCTCGGATATTATGCGTTGGGTTTTCATGCTGTATACTTAAGCCATCCTTTGGCCTTAGACCTTCACCACGTGGGAAAAAAAAATCTATCAACCCGACAATAAACCTGCAAAACCTGTAATTGCTTTTGACACAATTTTTCAGGAGGCGTAAACGACAACGATCCTAACGTAAAAATGACTCCATTCATTCCGGAAAACTTTTCTTTCGTTACAACGATGTAAATCCTTTATTTTAATAAAAATGGGACTTAGAAATAGAAATAGAAACTTTATTCTGGAACAAAGTCCCTTTGGAATATCAAATATGTATAAAATAATCCATATTATATCTGGCCAAGGCCTATTAAATAAGAAATAAAAAAACACAATCAATATATACATAGTTATTATATATATATATATATATATATATATATATATATATATATATATATATATATATAATAACTATGTATATATTGATTGTGTTTTTATATATATATATATATACTCAAAGACCAAACGAAGGAGGGTGGTAAAAATTCTAAACTAAGATAAAACAAATAAAAATAATAATCAAATAATAAAAAAATAATATACAAATATATTCTATTAAAAGATGAAACGGATAGGAAAGAAAAAAGAAAGTAATAAGAAAAAAAAAAAAGAAAAGAAAAAGACAAACATAGAAAAGAGAGACAGAAAAATATTCAACTCAAGAGTGCATTATAGTTTTTAAAGAAGATGATATATATAATCGTAGATGATTAAATAGAGTAACAAAACAGAAAGAACTCTTCTAGTACACATAGGAGAAAAACAAAGTGTTTGAAAAGTGAAATGAAATATGTACATATTCACAAAAGAAGTTATTAATGGAACCAAATCCTTATTTCATAATACATCGTTGGCTGACAGGTTAGCTGACAGGTCTGACTGGATTGCGATGAGGAACTGGAATAGAAGGGTTTTAAACGTACATATGGAGGAGGCATGCTGGATCTCAAAAGGGAGAGAATTCCAGAAAGTGGTGGAACAGACAATAAAGGCAAACTTACGAGTTTTTGTTGCTATATTTTCGAATAGCATTTTAATTGTACATTAACAATATGAAACTCATTGTTAATTTATAACTCATTGCTCATTTTTGTTGTTGCCATATCACATCTAGGTTTGTCTATGTTCCTTAACTGCGTACAAGGAAGTATTGCAATCGCGAAAATTTTCGGTTTTCATATTTCAACGGAAATAACCATTTTGACCATCCCTGAATCCTTTTGACTGGTTTTGCCGTGAGGTATGCACAGGAAGTGGTACTTAACCTGAAGGTCATAATAAACTTTCATCAAAAATTATATTAAAATATAATGTAAAATATCGCAAATCTGGTAGATAAAACTTTTTTATCAATATTGATAATATACAAGATTATGGTTAAATTGGATAGCCGGAACTGGTTTTTATTTGAAACTTTTTTTTTTTTACTTCTTTTTCTTCTCGAAAGTAGGAATACGAATCATACTAAAAATCACAAATCCAGATTTTCATGGATAAGCAGGTTCGTGGATAAAAAGGTCCGTATTTACCGTTTTTAACATTTTTATAATGGTGAGCGCGCGCGTGTGTGTATGTGTGTATACAGTAAAATAGCAGTACAAGGAAATCCACATCAGATTGTATATAACTATGATCATTTATATAAAAAACAGTTAAAATGCAAAATAATTATTTTTCTCAATTTTTTTTTTAATCTGTCAGATTAAAAAGATATTACGAAGTTTGGTTATAGTTAATGTCAAAGATTTTTGTAGTTAAGTTTATATTGGATCTTTATCAATATGATTATTCTATTTAATTTTTAATTATTCCTAAGTGGCGTACAGCTCCTTGCATTATAATTTTTCTTTGTAAGTTGTTATTAAAATTCTCTGCTGGTATGGAAATATTATTAAAGAGACACTCGAGGCTTTTACACAATTTGTTCTTGTTATATACGTACATAGTATAAAGTTTGCGATTATTAAATTTTTTTTTTGTTGAATTCTTTAGTTTTATAGCGAAGGCGAATAATACTTTTTGATAGGCAAGTCCTTTTTAAAATAAATTAATTAGAAGTTTAGGACCAATATCCTTTTTGACCGATCTCGTCCACCATGAAAAATGGATTCCTTTCAAAATCATGATTGGATCCTATAGGGAGACCTCGCCTCTACGGTGTGATTATATTTTATAATTTTTTTTAAATCCTTCAGCGCTTTTCCACAGCCGGCAATGTTAAATTTTTAAAGGTGAGTTAAGTTGACTTTTGTCGTAAAAACTCCACTACGTTTTAACATAAGAGCCTTGTAATAAGGGGTCATAAATTTTGTATGGCGAGGTGTAATTATGATAGGCATCTTTAATGAGACGCTGCAGCTTAGTGTTCCCAACCCCAACGGGGCTTTTCCGCCACTTGGAATTTTCCAAGGAAAACTCTTCAGATTCCAATGAAAACAGATATCAGTTTTTGTAATGAGAAAACTTCTTGGCGTTAGAGGATTTTCAACATTTTATAGTTTTGTTTATTATGAAGCGTTCTCCAGCAATTCATCAAGACTTTATTTATTCAGTTATTCTTCCGGTGATGAATTATTTACTTAATATAATTTTTTTTTTTTTTATTGTACGATGGCCTATCGAATCTTTGTTTGGTTCTCCTTAACAATGTCGTAATGCAATGAAGTGATTTGCAAAAATAAGGCTTAGTTGTTTTCTCTAGAAAATCTGGCCATGTTTTACCTGCACATCCTATACCTCTCCTCTCAAAGTAATGGCAATTCGCAAATAGTTAAAAATCGTCTTTTTCTGAAGATAATGAAACACGTTCTATCTGTGAAACAGAGCCAAGTATCATATTGTATTGTGTCAAATTTTCTTCTAGATACATTCTTTTATTTATATTAAACATTCATCTTATTTGTAGTTACATACACATAGTATGCTTTTTTCAGAGAATGTGAGTAAAAGTTTTAAATAAACTCCCTACATATAGGAGGCAGATCGAAATGTTTAATTTTTTCAAGATTTATTCATAATAAAGTGCAATGTACAACTTCACACCAGTCAAAGGGCCGTTCCCCTTATTACGTAGGTTTGAAAGTTTTCTTTAAAATCCCTCGGTTCTGATTTCATTGGTTCATCAGAGTTATACTTTGCATACGTCCCTCAAAACTATGTTTAGAAACGCATTTTGTAATGGTTTACTCTCTGAGATTAAAATTTACGGAGATATCTCGGCATTTTGATTTTTGCGAAATCCACACTTTATTGACTAGTTTGTCTTGGTAAGTTGTTCATTTTGTATTGTATTTAAATTTGTCAATCGAGAGAATGTTTGGTTTTCTAACTCGAATATCGTCTTATCTCCAGGTTTCTGCTTCTTTGATCTATATCTAATGAACTCTCTAGTTTGCTAAGGACGAAAGAGGATATAAATTGTTCGCACAGTCTAGTTAGTGTCCGTTGTACCTTGTCAGTAAGAATATCATCCATGTTCAGCTTTAGTCCTATTCTATTTCTCTAAGTATCGAAGGATTTTTTGGATTTACGAATTTATATGAATAAAATGAAGATGTGTACTGGCTGTTTCGTGATAAGGTATGAGAAATTCTTGTCCTATTCTTAACCAAGTTTGCTCTATTTCATCCTTGCGCATGCAGCGGTCGGGTTTAATGAATGATTATTTCTGCCGCCTTAGTCAAATAATATTCTATGTTGTGATGGAGCACGTTTAGAAGATTTTCAGAAGAAGTATACCTTGTGTAACAATGGGGTGTTGGCTACTTACTATATTGATTCAAAGATTTAAACAAGCCGACAACATTGTGATGATTTCAGATGACCATAAACATCTGCAAATTACTCTCAGTGAGTGGCCAGAAGAAATGAGGATTAGAGAGAGAAATGCTTTATTTTCAGCAATGCTGCCCAAATACCTTGGGCTGCTAAATACACAGCATACTGATCAATCTATAGCTAGGCATTTAATAATATTATACATAATATTCATAACATTTTTGTTTCCCTTTCATTCTAGTTCTAAACACATTATAATTATCCCTACATTACCCATATTATATCTGTTCCTTTTTTTTTCGTTTGTTTTCCCTTTGTCTGCTATACACCTTCTATTACTCTCTAATCCATCCCTTATTTCTCTTTTCCGGTGACTATCAGCCATTTCATAACGTAAAATAACGCTTTCTCTTTTTTTTTATATATGCAAAACAACAAAGAATTCGAAAACTAATCGAATGGTCAAGTTTCAGAAACGCACACCTAAGTATCAAAAACAGTACAATAAATAATAACTGAATAAAAAGATAGGGATAAAAAACAATGTAATAAATATATTTAAAGAAAACATAAATAAACAATAATTAAAATAATAAATAAAAAATAAATAATAGATATCCAGTGAACCGCATTAGATACGTAAATAGTATTAATTCTAGTTAGAAACGGGAAGTGCCAAAATACCTGCTTTATTTGTTTTCTGTCCAATCCTATTTTATGGATTGGAAAACTGGAAGTTCTTATGAAACATTTGATATGAGCAGGTCCTGTGCTCAAATGCACATATCCGAAAAATGGCCGTGAACAGAGATATTTAAAGAAGGCTATCCCGAGATATTTTCTCCCCTTCCTGGCCCTTCGGCCATACGGATTGGGGTATTACTCCGGGGCATACGTATGCCACTGGTGCCAATAAATTTACCTTCTCTCCGTTTAAGCCCCTTTCTGGTCATGCCAGTATCGGCCAGTCCAAAACAATTTTATTTTTATTTTCCACCCTATCATGCATATAAGGTAATATGAGTTTTTGCTACAGTTTGAAGTTTCGCATTCCTGTGTAACAATATACTGCTTAAAGTAAATGCAATTGTATCAGTAGCTGTGCACATAGCTAGTTTGTTAGTTCTACGGACTAGCTTTTCATTACTCTTGAGTTTGGCTGCCATCGCCTTCTTTTCCTCCTCTGGAGGCCGTTACAAGACTTGCATAATTAAGAAAATACTGAGAGATAATACATGAAAGAAATATCTAGCCTGGATAAAAGTGTCCACACGCCTAAAAGAGTCTTCCTCTAGATGAGCTCAGTTGTAACTTTTAGGTACAGAGGAATTTCACTTAAAGTTATTTTCTTGTAGAAATTCGAGCCCACCGAGTAGAGACACGCATTGATTCAGCCTGAAGCTACACAACTAGTTCGTATTCCAGCCAAGTCCGATTTCCACAGGCTGCTGGAATATGAACTGGGAAGTGGTTGAGTTTAGGTGAAGTTCGGTTAGGTCTTGCCACTAATATCGGCAACAAGAAGCAAAAGGGACCAAGTTGCGAGCAATCTAAGTTGCTTGCCATTTATCGCGAGTCTTAATGAGCACTCCCTGTTGTCCAAAGTTTTCGCTAGAAGCTCACCTTTACAGGTTAAAAGTATGCATGGTCAATTGTAAATATGTTTTACTCAAATAAATGTTTTAATAGAAAATTTATATGAATTATTAATGACTTTTAGTTATTATTAACAAATCAATCAATATGTGCTAAATTCCTTAGTTATGAATATGATAAAATACAACCCTCTGACACACCACTTTGATTAATTTAAAAGGATTTTAAAATATTTCTGATTTTTTTTTTTTCATCCTTTTAGAACACGACTTATTTATTAAAAATTCTTGTCATATTTAAGAGCGGTATGCCATACATTTATAATTGCTGAAGACCTAAAGCCCATTAAAGAAAAAGTAAACCTATCTACATATATGAAGGGGGACGATTGTTAGACATACCCTGCCTTTTCTTTTTTTCTCTTACATCCAAAATTTAATAAAGTGAGAAATGTTTTTTATCTAGCTCATATTAATTAATATTCCTGTATACTGTTTTTTTTTGTAATGCTATGATACACTTATTATTTATTCTCCTAAACACTTTAATCCTTTATAGGTATTCAACCTCTAGCAAAAAATAAATTTTAGAAACCTAGTAATTTTGTCGTAAATTTGAACTTACTATAATTAAAACTAGATAAATATATTATTACTATATTTAAAAATCATAGTGTTTATAATTATATAAAACAGTGATATTAAGATAAGTAGTTGACAAATATTTGAAAACGAAAAGTAAACATAAAATAAAAAGTAAATTATATATTTTAATTAATTTTTAGTTTATGTGCGTGTAATTATATACAAAAAATCAAATTAGTTGGAAATGAGTATGTTACAATGTAAAGAAATAAAAAACCTCACCATGACTAATTAGTTATAATTAATTAGTCGTGTGGGGTTTTCATAAGATTTATATTAAGATAATTATCTTGCTTACTTCAATTTTTTCTAAGGGACTATGATCATAATCAGTTTTTGCTCCCAATAACTGTCATTTTAAAATAACGTTTCCAGTAGCTGAATAGTTTCAGATCAAATTGCATAAATTTTGTAACATTAATATTACAATAAAATCAAGTAACTGTTGCGGTTTAATTTTTCATCAATTTTTAATTTTCTTTAGTTATGAGTATCGGTTTTTAAAAATTTTTTTGCTATTATTTTAAATTGTCAGTTTTCTGTTAATAATGTTTTTTGAACTCATTTTCTAATTATTATTATAGTTGTATTAATGATTTCTTTGATCATCGGATATCTATTTTGTAAAATAAATATTATTATTTACTGTACAATACCATAGTGGACTCTTACCATGGTTCAAGAGATTATTAGTGTTTAATTATTAATTCAATCAATGTAATCTCATCTAATTGATATATGTTAATAGCTTAATTAATGCTCTTACCCGGGGCTACCCATTAGAGTAAAATAAGCAGGTTGATTAGGAATGGACATTCTTGAATCCAATTTGGACAGCAAAAATTGATAGCGAACTACAGGAAAAGGATAATGATTTTTTTAAAGAAAGGATAGGATGGTTTATGGAATCAAAGGCTTTAGAGAAGTCAAGGAGTATAAGGATGGTAAATGTTTTATCACCTATGGTGGCCTGAACATCACTGATAATTTTGATTAGGGAAGTGTGGAATAGCCCAGTCGAAAACCAGATTGAAGAGGATCAAGTTGATTGGAATCTTCAAGGAAATTGAAAATTTGGAATTGTACTAGGTTAGAAAGGATTGAGATATGGCAGTAATTTTCTGGGGAAGAATGGTTGGAATTTTTATTTATATGACGAACATTGGCTTTTTTAAGATAGTAGGAAACACTGTATTTTGGAGGGAGAAATTGTAGATTAAGTGAAGGACTTAGAGAATTTCAGAAAGCTATAATTTTATTAATTTAACGGGTACGAGATCTGAACCTGTATAATTATAATAGTATTTGATTGCATTATGAAGAATATAACGTGTGTGGGTTAGACCCAGGAAAAATAAAAAGTGTTATCGTTAAATGGAGTCCAGGAGGGAAAGCAGAAAGAGGAGAATGGAGAAGTCGTGGAGGAAGCAGATATAAAATTTGAATTTAATTCATGAGATGAAACAGAAAAGACTAACGAGGAAAAGGATCTAGAGCGTTCATAGAGGGAAAGCTTGTGAAGGAGCTGCCATTTTGATTTAAAATCAGGAGCAGAGGAAGTTGTTCGGAGAAGAAGCTAAACTGCTGTTTAAGTACCTTAAACATTTGTATATAATTGGTTGTATTCTTTTACTTTATCACTTTGAACAATTGCAATAGTTAATGAAACCGCTAGGGCTTGAACCCACATTACCAACCAATTAGCGTTTGTTATATTTCATTAGTAAACGTTTTTGACTTCCATCGCTAATTAAAGTTAATACTAAAAATGCTTCTATGTAACCAGAGAAGCTGTTGTGATAAAACTAGATAATTTTAATATTCATATTCTTTAGTTGTTTTTTAAAGGTATTTTTTTAGGTTTTTCATTTCCTTATTATTTTTCTTTGTTTTTTTGTAGTATTTGTAAATAAATAAAAGTATTGGAAAAGAACTACTTTTGTGTAGAGGAAGATGATCAGTCAAACATTTTTTTCTAGATGTTACAATGTTTACAGGTATTTTTGTAACACATATGATTTTGATTTTGAATTTTAACTAAATTCTGTAAAGCTTTAAGAGAGAGATTTTGCACCATAAAGCTATTTTTTTGCCAAAACCTAAAATTTGTAGAAAAATATGTTTTCTGTAAAAATAAAAAAATCCATTTCGGCTGTTCCGAGTGTAATCTGACCCTGCATTATAAGTACATTATGTTATTACATGTTATTTATGGTATAATATATCATCATTATTCTTAACTTAATACAATATGTTATATAAATGGTTAGCATGCTAAATTCAGGATTGTGAGCAGCCCAGTGTAATATCGTTTCTTGCTTGCTAAATTAATACGGTGGCGCTGTCTGGAGTAAGATGGTGCAACTTTATTTTATTTTACTAAGCTTGTCTTAATGAAACTTTTACTTTTTTTGACAGTTGATGGATAATTATTATATTTATTCAAATAAATATTACTTTGTTTTTTTCTTTTCATATATTTATTTAATCCATCCTACTTAAATTAGTGATATATCAATCGTATGTGAAAGTTGGGCGTAAGACTGTTTGTCATTTCTTTTTAGTTGAATTTAATTAAAATATATAAAATGAAAAAATATAATATTCACACTTGCTTACAATGTTTTTAATTTGAAAATAAAGCAAAATAATTAAATTGAAAAAAAACTAAAACAAATGATCACTTGACACTTTCAAACCTCACGCAGACACGTGTGGGTTGATAAAGCAATATGGCGGCCAGTGCATTTAGCACACAATCTGGACCCTATTTCATAATAAAGTACAGCAATACAAGTACAAGTGGTAAAATTAAAATTGGAAATTTTCGTTTTTAGAGGTTAAAGGTTACTTATCGTCATTAGATAATAATAATTGTATTCAATTAGTTTTTTTTATTTACTATTTTTAATATAATTGTTTTAAATGTTATCGTATTTTAACATTTCACTGTTAGTCACAGGCGTAGTAAGTCATAGGCTAACTTGTACTTTTCTACTTTATTATGAAACGGAGGTTGTCTATAAAGTAAAGATGTTACGTACAAGTTAAGTACTAGATGTTATATAGTCAATATATATTGTTAAAATATGATATATTGTTGATATATATTGTTAAAATGTTGAAACACGATGGCATTTAAAATATTTATATTACTTTATATATTTATTTATATTTATATTTTATCAGGAAGTTAAAATAAAAACGAACAAAATTATTATTATCTAATAGCTATAAGTAACTTGTAAACTGTGAATACGAACCTTTCAAGTTGTAATTTTCGACATATACTTGTACTTTATTATGAAATAAGGCTCAGGTTTGTTAAAATGAGTCTGTTATTTGATTTGTTTTCTGTTGTGATATTTAGCATCCTATTGTTGAATACAACTAGATACAATTAGCACCATTCCTAAATTGCGTGGGATTTAGAGAAACTAAAAATTGATCAATTATGTATCGTAAGTTAGCTTTGTAATTTAGCTATTAAGCATTTAGGTACGTGAAACGGGCCTAAATTATGTTGTCAATGACGATTTTTTTAATTATTATTTGACGATATAGTATAAACTTAATTTACCTATATTATTTTTTAGATTTTTGTTAAATCATATGACTTTTAAAAAAAAAGTTTGAATGGAGAATTTTATTATACATTACATAATATATCTTTTAGGATGCTATTGATTTTTTATTATTATAACGGTCACTGGCAGTGTTTATCAGCGCTATATACACAGGTAGTGTACGTATACATTCTGAAACCCCGCATAAACGAACTGTGGGAGATGGTTCTGTTTAGGCGGTGGGATAGGAGAGGATTATGTGGTAGTAAATAAAATTAGCTGTTGTATAATTTGATCAGGGAAGAATTAGTCCTGTTTACTGGCTGCATTATTCCGTTATCGCATCTACGGTATTAGTCACGTCTAAACAATAGAATTCAATCAGCTGGTTTGGACACGATTGACTGACCATTTCTCTCCATTAAGCCAGAATTTCGCAGTTATTTATGAGTTTTTAGATATTGAAAAAAAAATCCTTAAGGAGAGAGATAAGAACATTGCAATATTTTCTTTCTTTATAATTATTATTTTTGATAGCTTATAAATGGTCTATAATTCATTTTAACCTTTAAACCACAAAGTGCGGGTCGGGGAAAAATACGGACCCCGGAGGAGAAAAATGTCCTTTGTTACCTTAACTAAGGATCATCAGTAACAAAGTAGATGCATATTATAACACTAGTTTCGAACAGATTAGATATTTTCCTCCAGTTTCCAACTCTTAGTGCTGTAATGACCTAACAGGTGCTCACAACATCTGTTAAGTTGGCCATCTATATTATTTCTTATACGCAGTACAGCAAGTATTGTAATCGCGACAAGTTTCGGTTCACAAGATTGACCACCCCTGAATCCATTTTGACTAGTTTCGTTGTGAAGTCTATTCATACATTCGTACCTAAGAGCCGTATCTCGCATAACTCAAAAACGGTTTGCCGTAGAAAGTTAAAATTTTGTATTTAGGATTGCTGAAAAATCTAGTTGTGAACTTCCTTTTTTGGCCACTATATGATTACCGGAAGTGGTACTTAACATAAAGGCCATATCAGACTGCCATCAAAAATTATATTAAAATATAATGTAAAATATCTCAAATTTGGTAAATAGGACTTTTATAAAAATATATGTGTATTTACTAGATTTTTGTTAAAATCGGTGGTCCGAAAACAGTACTGAACTTAAAGGTAATAATAAGCTTACATCAAAAATTATATTTAAATTAAATACATAAATCATACGTTTCGGTGATAAAGGTTACAAACGCGTTTTGGTTTCCAATCCAATTAAACATTTTTATTACTTGTTTTAAGTGTTAAAATTGAGTTTAAAATACTTGTGTTCCTCCCCAATTGTGAGATGAACAAGTCTGCAGCAGGAGAATAAGATATAAGTTAAGTGGGTTCTTCCGCTTAAAATGTCGAAACTGTTG
This sequence comes from Rhaphigaster nebulosa, assembly GCA_948150685.1. Lineage (NCBI taxonomy): Eukaryota > Metazoa > Arthropoda > Insecta > Hemiptera > Pentatomidae > Rhaphigaster > Rhaphigaster nebulosa. The sequence continues at coordinate 50,307,754 of OX411311.1, read as the reverse complement.
GTTTCCAATGCTTTATCTTGTGACATTGACAATGCTGTCACGGAACACGAAGAAATCTCTTGGGAACTTGTTACCTACTGTAAGAAAACGACATATAATAACGGAACGAGGCCGCCAGAAATAAGAGCCTGTGTGTGTGTGTCATAAGATGGATGTCGTGACGGCGAGTGTCGTTTTTGAGATACTGCAATCTTCGGAAACTAGTATCCAAATTCAGGATCGCTTTTTGTGCCACCGTTTTATAGTTTCATAGACGTACAAGGAAGTCGTGTGTTGAATTAAAATAATTAGGGATTGATAAATTATTTGCCACATCTATAAATTTGGTTTTATTTAAAACTAGTTTCAAATGTTATACATTCATCTTCAGTTAACAAACAAAAATTCTAAAACCTCGACAAAAATTCAAAAATCAGCAATTTAAAAAAAACAGTTTGATATTTTTATACATATTAAATTATATGTCTTCAAAATATATATACTTATATATATTAAATTAAATGTAATTAAAGTAAATAAAGCATTATAAAACATTTATGAATTATGAATTTAATTTAAACAAGGGATCAAATACATAATCTACTCACCAAGGTTTGAGTAGATTATATCAAAAAGAACAGTTACATTGGTTTGTTCTCGCACTGAATTAGTAATGGAAGGTGTTTGGATGTAAATGGTACGGTTTAGGGGAAAGGATCGGGGTTCCTCCGGTAATTCCGGTGAGTAATTGTTTTTTCTTTTATGGATGAGAATAAATTTACATTGGACTATTGGAGATATTTATTTGGCCATTTAAGCAAAAATCTAGATTGGATTTGAAGGATTTTATTATTTCAAGTGCTTCATGTATATTTAATTTGTGACTGTTTTGTACGTGATGTATTAGTTTAACTCCTTTGATGAACTTATGATTTTTGGATGGAATTCTCTGTCTTATTATTATATGCACGTTTAAGTTCCTTTAATCTCTGATTTAGTTATCTCCGAATTTTTCTCGTATATTTGGCTGCACAATCATATCAATTTAGTTCGTATACTCCGCTTTTTTGGAAAGGGTCTATTTTGTCTTTAGGAGAAGGGAAATATGCGATAGAGCTTTTTTTTTTCTATTTTAAATGCAGGGCTTAATCCTAGTTTTTTCAATTAATTTCCAACTTTGGTGGATATAGGACCGTAATATGGAATCAAGACATATTGTTTCGGGATGGGTCTGTCTTCGGGAGTTGTTTGATAGATGTCTTTATTGTCTTGATTTTTTTTTTAAATGTGATTAATAGTGATTTTATTGTACCCGCTATTTTTTGCTATAGAATATATTATTTCAATTTCTTTATTATTTATAGAAAAAACCAATATTACCTATTCTGTTTGATATAATCTACAAAAACATTGGTAAATACCAACATGCATTTGATCTCTTGTCTTAATTAAAGTCATAATTCATAAATGTTTTATAATATTAATTTATATTACATTTAATTTCATATGTATAAGTATAGGTATTTTGACGACATTTAATTGAATTTGTATTATAATAACAAACAGTATTTTTTAATTTTTGTGTGTTTTTAGAACTGAAGATGAATGTATAACATTTGAAACTAGTTTTAAATAAAATAAATTTATTGAAGTGGCAAATAATGTATCATTCCGTAATTAGATTGATCCTTCTATACCGTCATGCATACGTCAACTGAATTAAAATAAGGTAAGTGCGTTTTCGGGGTAAGTGAGCAATTGTCTCGTAAAATCCAAACCGTCAACTGGTAAGAGCTGCTCTTTGCTGCATCAGAAATCAACCAGGAAAGTTCGCTAAGGTGAATTATAAAAAGTTTTAAAAATATTAGTTCCAACCTACAGTTGTATCTTTCAACGTTTGCAGTACAGATGTTTCAATGTTTATTTGCCAGTAGACTTTACTTTTTTAACGTAATCGGAATCTTCAACAGCTGTTTTTCAATATACTTTATGTTTTACATTTCTCCCTGACAGTTTTCAGCAAATCATGATAGTAAGGGCACGTGCAGACCTCTGTTGTGTAACAAATGTACGTGGTGTACACTAACCCTTGCTATCACATTTTGTCGAGGCAACTACAAACTACCAGATTTAAATAAAACTACTTTTTTTTCAATAAATGTATTCAATTATATTCCGCATCCCACTTTCATAACTAAATGAAGGTTGTAAAAGGTGAATATCAGACGAGCTTTAATATTTTTCCATGATCACACCAGTATAATCATTCTCCGGAAACCGAACTAATTTGTACCTGCCCCAAAAGCGCTCTTGCTTGAATAATGAGTATTCACGATACTTGTACGCACTTAACTCTGAAGGAAGGGGCAAGTTCATACTAAGTACTATTAAATTAAATGGTCAATCTCGTCAAAATGGTCGTGGTTGTAACATAGGCTTGAATGTAATATTTAAACATCTATGGATTTTTTTTAAAAAAAAAAACTAATATAAAAAAAAAATTACAGTCCTGTAAAGCCGAACTTTGTAAAATGTAGTTTTCTCTTAAATCGATTTTACATGAGTTAATTTATTTATTAAAAACAAAGGCAATGACACTTGTCATTAGATATAAGTATAGGTATATATTAATATTTATATATAAAATAATTAATATATTGTGCATAAACAAGAATTTAAAAGGCTTTTTTGTTCTACAAATACCATACTATATTAAGACACAGTAGAGTTGCTTGTGATGGTAGGTTTGTTCAGATCGTTTAAATCGTACAGAAATGCTTGTCTTCGTCAGTTTGTATTTAAATAGGAAACTATTAATAGGCTTATTTCAGCTCAGATAAATTTTGCCGTGTAAAGTTCCTTAAGGCATGCTTGGTCGGAAACTAATTGTGTAGATTGGATAGGAATAGTTTGAGGTGTTGCTTCTGAGTGGCATCTCTCCTTCGTTGTCCGGGTTCCTTGCTGTGTCTTGTTGGGACAAGTGTTTAAGATATATATACATTCAGGAGCACCGTTCATTTAATAAATATTTTTACTATTATTATTATTTATATTATTTTTCATTATGATATTAATTAAGGCTTCTAATGTCGACGGAAAATCTAACGGAGAGAATCTCAGAAGATCATTTCCAAGCTGCCTGAATTAGAAAAGTCGAAAAGGTCGAAAAGTATTTTTTCTATTAGTGCTGTTGTTTTCGTCACCTCTTGAAAGCAACCTGAATGTTCCTTATGAACAAAGAAACTGTTTTTTTATGTTATTTAAGGAAATTTCAATATTAAAAAAAAATCGTTGTAAGCAAATAATAAATTGTTTGTAATTTTTGTTCTAGAAACTTTGGAATGATACATTTTAAGAGAAATTTTGAGAGACATAAACTGTGATATAAAACTGCCAAACATTAACAATCTGCCATAATTTAGGGCAATAATTAACGGTTTTTTAAATAAGTGTTTATACCAGTGTTTCCCAAAGTTTTGACAGCTACGTACCTCTTCTGATTGCAAATACTTTAATAACAATCGAAATATTTTTTTTTTCCTTTATCAGTACAAAAAATAAAATAAACGAAAAATAAAATTCATTCATAAAAGTTAGTAAATTAAATTACATTATAAATAATATTCATTAGGATCAATGAGAAAGATGAAATTGTCAATTTTGAGAAGACAGATCTTCATAATTTGGTTCATAATTTATATATAATAATAATATTAATGTTTAGCTCACTGGTAAGGCATGTTACCATGCTTCCAGATCCGGGTTCGAAGGCGGTTGTGGCAGATAATTATTTATTCTGTTATCAGCCGTGGGTCGATCCTATGGGATCGGGAGACCGTCCTGGGAATCACCGAGCCTCTATAAAGTGGGTATCCTTAATTGGGGGAAAAACCGGGCGGTTGAGCGTGATCTCTGTCAAATTATCTCATTGCACAACCGTTGGCTTAGAAACAGTACGGTCCTTATCTAGTACTGAACCCCAGACCTTCTTTGGATTGTAGTGGTATAGTTTTTTTGTTTTTTTTTATGTGAATAATTATGTAATAAGGCAGGATTCCAGGAGATCCATGAGCTTATCCCTTAACCGCGTCACTACCATTCAATGCCAGAGGAGATTGAGTGAGAGTTGCAGAAATTATTGGTGCTTTTGAATTATAGATACTTGTATTTGCAGTTGAAATCAATAAAAGAAAGTCGGTTAAATTTTATATCGCTGGAGTTAAAAGAAGGAATTAATAATAACACAGGCCTACACTCAAAATCTATCCGAGTTAAAAATTGTTAATTCCTTTTCATTTCGATGTCACATAAACGAATATGATGTTTAAAATGTTTACTTAGCTCTCATTTCCTTGAAAAACAGGAATTAATTTTATGAAAGAGAGAAATTTTGCAATGTTATATTATATTAATAATATAAATAATATAGTAATTTTTTTTTTTTAGAAATGAAGTTTGTCAGCACTGAGTATGCCATACTTTCCTTCTAGACTAGCCATTTTGTTTACATAAATGTCCATTTCCGTGCACCTATGTGCTCTTAATTCTCAGTAATTGTGGTGCTGTGAATGACGAGCATGGGGAGCGCTACCATCAAGACATTTCAGCAATGGAAAGAAGATATCAGGGCAAGTGGAACTCATCTATGTTTGCAGACTATTGCTGGAATGTCATGAGAGATGCTCCAGAAGTATATTACAAACGAAAACCAAAAAAAAACAGAAACGATCAGAGTGAATAGTGCAACCAAAGGAAGAAGTATATATATATATATATATATATATATATATATATATATATATATATATATATATATATATATATATATACCTTTGAATCAAGAGCTAACAAAATATTTCTGGTGTCATATTCTTGTATTTCGACGCAAAATTGGTTGGAATTGATTATTTTTGTTCATGATAACTTTATTACTTCCTTGCACGAAGTAAATAATATCGGGAATAAATAAATAATCAATAATCGCGAAAATTTTCGGTTTTCAGATTTTAACGGAAATATCCATTTTGACCATCCCTGAATCCATTTTGACTAGTTTCGTCGTGAAATCTATACGTACATTCGTATCTCGCATAACTCAAAAACGGCGCATAACGGTAAACGGTTAACGGTTATAGAAAGTTGAAATTTTGGATTTAGGGTTGTTGTAAAATCTAGTTGTTAACCTCCCTTTTTGGTCACTGCTTGATCACCGGAAGTGGTACTTTACTTCAAAGTGGACATAATTGATTTCCATAAAAAATTATATTAAAATACTATGCAAAACTTCTCAAATTTAGTATTTATAATTTATGTATTGATTTAAATAGCATACTAGATTTTCATCTAAATTGGAAAACCGGAAGTGGTACTTTACTTGAAGGTCATATTAGACTTTCATCAAAAATTATATTAAAATATAATAATATAAGCCATCTCATATTTGGTAAATAGGACTTTTATATCGATATGAATGTATTTACTATATTTTGGTTAACAATTGGTGAGCCGAAAAGGGTACTTTACTTGAAGGCCATAATAAGCTTACATCAAAAATTATATTTAAATTAAATACATATATCATATATTTCGGTAATAAAGATTACAAACGCAATTTGGTTTCCTATCCAATTAAACATTTGTATTACTTGTTTCAGGTGTTAAAATTGAGTGTAAAATACTGGTTTTCCTCCCCATTTGTATGTGTATGTGTGTGTTTGTCAATAGATGGATGTTAGGACGCCGAGATACTGTAATCTTCGGAAACTAGTAACCAAATTCAGGATTACTTTTTGAACCACCGATTTATAGTTTTATAGGCAAGTCAAGGAAGTCATGTGTTGTCCCCATCAGATTTTTTTTTTGTAGACCAGTGTAATCACACTGCGGACCAACATTTTGTTCTATCATGGATGACAGACAATGTCATTGGTGTTAAAAAAAAGTTTGTGTAAGTTATTGTAATTATTCTAAAAAGTATTGCAGAGTAATAAATATACTTATTTATTCAACTCCTTGTTTCAATATCTAGACCAAAGAGGACTGGATGCCGATGAAGAAAAAAGAGGAGGGAGCATTGCAGTGACTATCAACCGGCCTGTACGCTATTCATCGCTGTATCATTCAAGACCTTTTCAGCCTAAATGACCAATCAGGCTTTGAATGAGGCCTGGCTCTCTATAGGACCGCTGTTGGTTCATCAGCTAACAATCAATCATTCGCTAACGGGCTGTCCAAAATAACCGGCCAGCTTTGTCGAAAATATGCCTGGAAATCTCGTAGTGAGATCATTTTCATTTTGAATTTTCTCCTTAGTGAACTGAAAGTTTTTTGTTTTGCCCTTGATCAGTTGTAAGGCCCTATTATATACATATATCATTAAAGAGAAGGTTCTACATATATTGAAAAATGAATTGTTAAAATTTTGAATGGCAAATATGTAACTGAAGATTAAACTAAATATCTATATTTTGCATATATTTTTTTATACAAGACAATTTTAGATTGTGGTTTTATACATGACAATATTAATACAAGACAGAGTTTCCAATGTAAAAAAAAAATATATATATTTTTTTTCCGTTAAGACATGTTTAACTAACTTTGTAACATAAACACTCTGTGAATATTTAAATTAATTCAATAAGTATATCGATATCACCAATGTGAAAAATCGCATTTTTGGAATTCCTTAATTTTATTAATTTAGTTTTATTAAAATCGTATAAACAAAAATCTTGGCATCAGGGAAGTAGAAAGGCCCAGAGATAAAAAATATATTCGTAATAGAGAAGTTAAAAATAGTATTAACCGAGCAATCCAGTCTAATATAAACGTTAAGTTCTTTTTAGGTCTTTTAAAAGTATCTGCATCCACACTGGTTAGTTAATCGTTGTGGCGACGATATTGCCGGCTCTATTTTAAATTTATGCAATTTCAAAACCAATGCTTCTTATACGGTTGCATGTGGTTCACAATATACACATCCTTGCATTTCTGATTATATTGTTAATTTTGTGAGGTTGTTATTTATAAAGTTGTGAGTACGTTAGAGAGAGTATCGTGGTAGTAGAGTGAGAACAAGTAAGCAGTCTTCGTCACAGCTGGCGTTTCTCAGGAAGAGCAACATCCGCCGGTAGCTTAGCTCTCGCTTCAACCTTACTTTAAGTATACATGGTATATACTCTCTTAACCGTCCTTCTGCTATCCGAAACTCTCTCTTACCCGGCTCCTAGAAAGAGGGAAAATTCATATAATATAGTTAATGTCTTTTATTAAAATAAAAAAAAAAAAGAAATACATCTTAATTGCAAAGTAACATCATTTTCATATAACAGTATTAATCGTAAAAATTTTATCGTTAGTTAACATTTACATCAAACTCATCAGGCCGATACTTCTTCATTGACGAAGTTTTTTACGCGGAAGGGTATACCTGCCTATAAAGTAAAGCACAAGATGTTATATAGTTTATGTATACTGCTAAAACACTGTTCAAATGTTGGCGTTTAAATCGCATTTAAATTTAAATTGGTCATAAAATGGCATTTAAAATAGTTATATTAAAAAACTGTAAGTTAAAAAACAAATGAATAAAATTAATATTATCTAATTACGATATGTAAGTTTGTAACCTCTAAACATGAACCTTTCAACTTGTAATTTTGTACTTTATTATGAAATAGGGCTCTGGTTCACATCCGGGTTCAATACAAGTAATAATAAATGGAAATGTTTTGTCGCATAATCGAAATTTACATCGTTTGATACTAGTAGAAAATTAACTATTGCCATAGGTCGTAACTTTTTAGGTGACTAATATAAACAATGGATCTCTTTACCATGGGCTTAATCTCATAGTCCTCTCATCAGTTTTATAATTTTGTTTTTAATAGTGAAAACATATGATGAATATGAATTTTAATACCAGTAAATTTTGGACATATAAATAATATGCATTGATTATGTGTTACAGACTATTAGTAGTTTCTAAATACCGGGTCCATATTCTCAGGTCTGGCATCAGATGAGACTGTGGATGAGAAATGAAAGAAACTGAAGCAAGCCCACACCGCTCAGTTCTTACATCAGTTTTCCTGACTAATCATTTGAGCCACCATCTATTTGTTCGCTTCGAATTCGTTCCGTATTCATTGTTTTTATAAAAAAAAAAAATTAACAATTAAAAAAACGCAAACATTGTTTTGATGACAATAATTAATGCTATGAGTTAAATACAATTGTTAGAGATAGATTTATCAGAAATTATAATAAAGTGCGTTCAGTGCATTTTCTCAACGTTTGTATACTAAATTATAACCTACATCAATTAAACTATTTATAATTTTTTTTTTATCATTTCATTTGGAAGTGTGTTAAAAGTTTAATAATGTGTTAGTTATTATTGTCGTAAATAGTATGGGAATCCATCTCCCAAAAAAAAAATAGAAAAAAAAATAGTTAGGGGTAAAACATGTACTAAATGACATCAACCTATAATTAAATTACTCAGAAATTACCCAAGCAGCAATGAATAATTTAAAATTAATTTTTGATTATTTAAAAATGACCCAGGTGGTTAAAAAATTCAAAACGTTAACATAAATAAATAAAAAAATATTTAAAATTACTTTCACGAGGAAAAATAACTTCAAAATAACATCAGATTTTTAAAACAAGTTTTATAAGTTGTTCTTATGCAGAAATAAAATAATATTATATTTTTTTAACAAGGTTATAATGTCGAAGAACAAAAGGAACTAAGCTAGGCGTCTTGAAAAGCGACGAAACGTTCCGTTTCGTTTTGGAACTGTAAGTCCTTAATCCAAAGTTAAAGCCAGCTCTGTCACTCCATCATTTCAGTCTTCCTTTCTCACTCTCTGCTAAAATTTGATCAGTTTTTCGGTCCTAATCCACAGTCTCATCTGATCAAATGGATTGTCGATGGATCGAATGAATCTGAAGTTGTCTTATCTGAAGTTGTTTTCAGTTGACATAGTTGGTATAGAATAATCAATCTAAGTGGGGATTGATAAATTATTTGACCCTTCTATAATTTTATTTTTATTGAAAACTAGTTTCGAATATTATACATTCATCTCCAGTTCTAAAAACACACAAAAATTCAAACTGTATTTTGAATTGCTAATTTTTGAATTTTTGTGTGTTTTTAGAACTGAAGATGAATGTATAACATTCAAAACCAGTTTTCAATAAAAACAAAATTATAGAAGTAACAAATAATTTATCAATCCCTAATGAAGTTGGTTTTATTATCTCATGTTTATTGTTATCATTATTTCTTATTCTTATTTTTTCGTGTTAGTTGTTTCATTGGCATGCATTGATTCATAAACTATAATATGATTTCAAGAACTGTGTAAAAATGAATTTCATCTAGATCCGCTTTTTGATCCAAAAAGCAATTATTTCAAATGTACTTTTCGAAGTAACGTATTATGACCGGTTTTTGTCATTTTCTTCTCACTGTGTGGCGAACAGGACCAGAGAGGCCAGCCACAGAGTCTATAAACGCGACTGCTATATTTTAATGCATTTTATCTTTTATATATTTTAATAATATTTTACGTTTCCTTTTACTGTTTTATAGAGGTTTTTGCTTTAGTTACTTATTAATAAAGTTTAATAGAAGTTCTTGTGTCTGTTTCTTGTTATGATGTTTTAAAATTTGTTTAAAAATTTGTTTTAAATTTTTTTTTGTCATCTTACCCTGCAACGATATTGAATGATAACGAAAATTAAAATTTTTAGGAAAACTCGTGTTTCGTCCCTTTGAATATAAAATTTGCGAATGAAAAAACTCATTTTATTAGGCAAGCTATTTAAGAAGTTCTCATTAAAATTTCAGTTCTTAACTCCATTCACAGTGACCAGGAAAAATAGCAAATGCTTAACCTCGTCACCTTATACCCCCCCCTCCCCATATCTAACTTTAATAATTTAGCCTTTTGAAATTTAGTTTTGATAAATTATAATACGATTTATCATACAGATGAGGTTTATGGATAAATATTCTACGTGGAAGGTTCTACACAAACTTTATATTTGGATTCTTTCGAAAGAGGTTCTACCCTTTCTGCGTCCCATACATATTAGGTATCTTATCAACCCCTACTGGGCCCAGTATATCATCCAATCAGATGGCAGCCTATATTTTCTCATTACTATTGTTCGCTGGAAAAGCCTTTTGGCAGACGTCGCCCTGGTCATATAAATTCTGACTTATGTGGAATCCCTTCCACTGTCCAACTCCGATCGAGAGAATACAATCCGAAATACTGATTATATTATTGTTTTTTTAAGTTGAAATTTTCAAATCTACAATATTTATATATTTTCTATATGTAAATTCTAGTATCGAATAGCAGTTAACTGCTTTCGTATACCATTTTTATTGTAGTCGGTTAGTAGATAATATATATTATAAAATTTAGTCAATAATAATAACAGATAAAATAATTAACGGCCAATATATCTACTGTTGAATTTAGATGATAATTGTAGTAGATACGGCAATTAGCATCTGTAGTTGAAATTGAAAGCTACAAACACTCCAAATTGAAATATGTAGTAGCATAAATGATTACTAATTTATTACTGCAACTTCCAGGCATTTCTGAGACACTCATTTTTCCAGTTTTTCCCCTTATATGGATATCATGATTTATATATTTTTACATTCTTGAACCACACAAAACCTTTTTTACGTTTTTCAATATGACGAACAAGTAATTTTCTCATGTATCTCGGTGTTCGGCCCAAATCTTTTCCTTCTAATATTTGGGGCGGGACACGGATTTAGGTAGTATTAAATTGTGATAATAAAGAAAAGTAATTACTGTTTTTACCGCTACCAAACCCCAAAATCAATCCCAAGACAATAGAGAATTTTGCTATTCACTCTATCCTAACAACGAACAAAACTGCTCGATATTTATTCCATTTATTAATTAAGTTGAATTAACAATTTGATAGCTTGTTTAACGTTGCTTTTTAGACTAACTATAAGTGTAGATACTTATACTTAGTAGATACTTTCCTAGTTTTATTGTTAATTTATACTTACATTTTTTATTAGTAATCAAAATTTTGATATGTTAATATCGGACATATATGTATACTATTTATCGATAAGTTTTTTACGGTTTTAATTTTCAGTTTTTTTAAGTTTTTAAGTTTTCTTTTTTTTTAAATTAATAAAATGATACTCTAGAGTTGATTGCGTTTTTCAAAGTCATAAATCTAATCTGTTATATAAATCTGAAGAGTCTGTATGTTTGAACACTCTAATTTCAAGAATTACTAATCCAATTTGAAAAATTCTTTTTACGTTATAATCCAGTGCTCAAAAACATTTAATTTTCCTGGTTATGGTGGAAAAATCTGTAAAAAATATGTTTTATTTTTAATTAATTTTTATTTTACAATATACGTTTTGTATATTATAATATCTTAAGCTGAAAAAATTAGGTTTTACCAGCCTCTTGCTCAATGAATACGATGAAGGTTTACTGAGGGATACCAGGACAATTATTGGAATGCATCACTTAACATAATGATATTTTTCGATTCTGAGTAATAAAATTCATGTTTTACATAAAGTGTTTGACAAAAATAATTTTAAAATATCTCTTATGATCGAAACAAGACTATTTTCCCGAATTGCTGAGGAAATTGTGCTTAAAATATATTTTTTCCGTATTTTTCCAACTTTGTTTAGAAAATTATGCCCTGGATACCGGACTATTCGATAGACCGTTTATTGAGAAAGGCTTCAAAATTCATAACATCACGCTACGACCCGCAGGATTTAAGCAGTAACCATAAATAAAATGGTAAAAGAAAAAGTGTCCAACTTGCGTACGAGTCGTTGTCATGACAACTTCATGTCAGTGGAAGCGGATTGACTTTTATAAAATAAATGTGGAATTATTATGTGAAATCATTACTTTGTAAATAAAATGTAAAGATCAGGAAAAAAAAATGGTGAAAACGCGAAACTTATTTAAGTGAAACTTAATCGACGTTAATAAGAATGAATTGTCGTTTTGACCCTGTTCCTTGTTGAAAATTTAAGTAAGGACTGAGCGACATGTTATAGTTTAGTGCTTTAAAGTTTATTTTGCATTTTAGGGCTTAATCCAAATTTAACAAGGGTGAAATCACGGGGCAAAGGTAGTTATAAATAAAGTTAACATAATTTTGGTCGAAATCACTGCGCCTTCGAATTATGTGTTTATATTTTTATTTTTATAAATGTTTTTTATATTTCATAAATAGTATTACTGTCATTTTTATAATTGATTAGAAGTAAACACTTGTATTTTTTTTATTTGATTATTTATTAAAAACAATGCATTTTACTTATCGGTAAAAATAGACAAGAGAAAAAACCCAACACTTTTTTAAATAAAATAAAATACAGGCTTTGTTATGGGTACATTGGATTATAATATATATATATATATATATATATATATATATATATATATATATATATATATATATATATATATATATATCGGTAGGTATTTTACTTCATTTCTGACTTTCCATTATTAAGTAGGCATATCGCTAATATAGGCATCCACTAATTGGCAGTTTTTTAAATTTAATGGCGCTATAAAGTCAATGGCTTCTCGGGTCACATTTTCCTGCTTTCTCCACTCGGCTTTGTCAACTGCAAAGACCTTTCATTGGCAGGCTTCCAACTACTTCAACAAAGCATCAACATCGTCTCCCGTCTTAGAGGAGATCTTCTCTTAAACCTTATCTTTTCAGGCTTACTTAAAAGCGGTCTTCCTCGATCCATTCCGCATGATCCAAAGTTAGTCCCTTAAATTGGATAAAATAACAGTCTGGCGCATTTATTATGGAATTCTTTATTAGTCCAATTAATTAATTGCATATATATTTCATTTAGTGTTCGTATCTGTTATATTTCCATTTTAATAAAATATCTTCTGTCTGCATTAAGGAAAAAAATCTCGTTAAAAATTTAACTACTTAAAAATAATTAAAGAAATAATCTGTGGTTTATTTTTTTTTCTTTTTACATGCATTAACTAATGTTTTTAATATATATTGGTTTGTATGTATCATGTATAGAATTATATTTAATTTAAATAACATAATTATAGTTAAACTAATCTTATTATTTATTAATTGCTTATTATTATTATTATTTACTTAATTATTTACATTTATAATTTATATAATTTTTTTTTTATAATTTATATAATTTATATTTATAATTATTTACTTATTACTCTAACATTATGTTAGAGTACATTACGTTAGCATTATTTTCAATGGTGTATTGACAGTAAGTATAAAGGTAATAAAAACACCGTAAGTATATGGGTCATTATCATGTCCAGTCACTTTGAAACCATATTGACAAGCCAAATATAGACATAATTGCAATATTAAGCAAACTTTATGTTGTTTATTATAATCTAAATAAATGACTGTATAAACAATCCAACCTTCAGTAGTAAATAATTTAAAATAAATTTAAGTAAGGTTCGGCTGTTCCGTTAAGGTGCATTTAGACGACCGGATCAGATCAGACCAGACCAGACCGGAGAAAACGGGTCGTGTAAACGCTCACGCACTACCAGATAAGGGCGTGGCTACTTGCTAGGGTCCAGATCACACCGGATCTGAGAAAACGGGTAGTGAGCAAAAGTTAGGCGTGGCTACTAGTTTCCTCCACCTTCTGGCACAGCGGTCAGAAGCTCCGCCCCTTCCATCTGACAAAAAAATATATTATAACCTTTCGAATTTCTTTGAGGTATAACTTATTATGTTCAGTTGACATCCGCATGATGGTATAGAAGGATCAATCCCTAATTAAATTATTATGTTAATAGTATACCCGAGCTTAGCTCTCGCTTTAGAGGTCTACTAGGATACTCGAATGAGAACTCTCGCATTACATATCTATCCTTCTTCCAATAATCCCTAATACATTTGAAGTACCTATAAGTGATATTAGGGAAACATGTTTATTCGTATAAACAATATAGGTAGGTAATATTACCAAGAAAATTTATTTAACACACACATTTAGTGAAGCTACATAGTTTATAATGACTACGTTGAAGTAACAGTTTACTTTATAAATAATTAGTAATCCCTTCATTTTAATAGTTAGGTAAGCATAAGGCTCAGCTATACCATTTTCTGTTTGTAGTGCCTCAGTGTAACAGTGCCCTGTTAGTGCTAGACATGGGAAAGAATATATAATCCCATCTATCATGAATATATTATCATCTCTATCAGCAACCAAAAAAAACACTTTTTATTACAAAATAAAGTTTTCATTCAGTCTCAACTTGCTTCCATTCTTGTCATGACAACGGCACGTATACAAGCTGGCGTAGGGCCCGTGCGGGCCTATACCGTGCGTTATCCCCAAAACGGTAGGTTTTAGGGCTTTTATACGCTGAACCAATACGTTCCATAGGATCCACGCGTTTATAAAACTCAACTTTAAAATCAACTACAAAACTCAATTTATTTCTTCTCGATCCGTCGCCTCTCAGTCGTCAAAGCTTTGAACGCGTCCAGTTTTTACATCTCTTTCATTTAAGCCCTAGTATGAATTTAAGAATGGAAATGGTAAAAGAAGACCTCATTGTAAAATTCGAAACTTCATTCCAAAAATCTATTCCGAAAAACGTTGAAAAAGAAGCTCATTATTAGGAGGAAGAGGTAATATGCAGTCTTGCGGGTATTATGGAACCCCTTAATATCTTGGCGGTAAGTAGTAATGAGATAACAGTAACTGCCTCAATCTGTAGCCAAGGAGAGCTAATGTGCAGGGTAGGTTGTTAGTTTAGTTTTCACTGGATGTTTATGTTGAAAAGTTCAATTTTCTTTTAATGTCGCTTATTTAACATATCAAATCCAACTCAGCGATTTTTTATATATGGTGCTGATTATATGGAACCGGGTTCCTTCCACTGCTTCCCTCTCAGAAATAGCTTCAAGAAACACTCTGGAGAAACAAAAATAAAAAATCTGGAAGAGAAACTACAACAAATGAGGATATGGAAGAAGCTAGAGGTATCACTGGTTGAAGAGAAGGAAGGGGTACTGGTACTGGTACTGGTATTGGTGGGGGGAACTAGTCCGGCAAGTGGGCCTTATGGTCCTTTTTGCCAACCCCTGACGGCTACTTTTACGTCACCGCCGCGTACTAACCAGAGTGGGAGTGTCAAGATTTATTTCGCGGGATCGCCACGAAATAAATATTAACCGACCCAGGTGGGAATCGAACCCACAACGTTCCGAACCTGGCACTCTGGGACTCTCGCCCCAACGTACTCGGCCGTCACGTCCTCAAGGAAGGGGTAGATTAGGAAATGAAGCAGGGTTCACATAGTAAAATTAATTTTTGACTTCAAACAATTGTTCTATCTTATTTTGCCGAGCAAATTTTTTTTTTAAATATTTAAAAAAAATAAATTAAAAGAAAACACTAAGGAGTTCTATATCACCCTCACTTCAATTCAGAAGCATCAATTCGAATTTTTTGATAAAATTGAATTTTGCTCATTTGAAGCGCAACTTGGAAATTGGTAGTATATGTGAATATGTAAAGCTAGTAAATACCATAGAGAACAATACGATTTTTTTTTAATTTCTAGCACTGATATGTCAAAAACAAAGTCGGATTCCACATCTTCCCTATCTTGCCCAACTATCGAATTTGAAATAAAGAAAAAAATCGAATTTTATGGAGTGGGATTAGGCTGAATCAGGCTCTCTCGGTTGTTTTCGATTTTCTTTGGTTCTATTCGATCCCGATAACTGCTGCAGGTAGTATAGACCAGTTTAGTTTCTTGACTGGTATCTAGATTCATAAATGGAAGATGGCAAAAAGGCCAAAGCAGCCGAATTGACAGATACCTACGCTAAAGACCTTTCTAGCAAGAATTTCTTTTTGAAATTTAAAGTTTCTTAAAACATGCGCTGGCAATAGAGAGAGGCTTGGAAGATGCCACTGCTTCATCCACATTTAGTTTAATTTATAAAAATAAACTGGAAGTGGTGTGTTCTAACCTTTAGAATATTCCTTGATATCCCACTTTCTGTTTCTTCTGGAGAAAGGAGTTTTAGCAAGTTGATACTGATCAAAAGTTATTTAAGGAGCACGATTGATCAACAAAGGTTAATAAACGAGCTCTTTCCATAAACTATGAAATACTGAAAATTCCATATACATTTTTCAGCAAATAATTATCGGAAAGTGAAATTTTAATGTTACTATTCGTAAATATTCTCATCCTTTTAATATTTTATTTTGTTCTTTGTATTTTTGTTGTTTTTTTTTGTTGTTTTTTTTGGTAACGCCTTAATTCAGTCAATAAACTGTATTAATGCTATGGATATGATATACATTTCGAATTATAAAACTGTTGAATTTTTTATTGGGGAAGAGGGATATAAGAAGGGGCGGCAAAAAAGCCTAGATCCGGCCCTGCCTGAGGTCATATGGTAGATAAGTACTGTTACTGTGATCTCTCAAAAGTGTGAACATGACTATTAGCAATTACTCAATAATTAATAATAATAATAACATTATGTGTCGTTAGACGTGTCTTTTGTGTAATAAGTCTGTACCCTCACTGTGAAAACTATTTAAAATATTATGAATTGTCAAAACACCCATGTAAGTTACACCAGGCCGATTTGGAAATTAAGCAATATTAAAAAAAAAAAACATGCTTGTGAATACTAGTGAATCTGTTTGGTCAAATTTGAAAGACGGAATGGTGGGGGGAAGGAGGAGAGGGGTACAAGAGTTTTTTTTTTAAATTAGAAATAATGGAAAGGTTATGTTTGAAACACTTCGAAATATCACTATGTGACTTACTTCCAGATTTTTTATGTGTTCCGAATGCAGCCGTTATTAAGGGGTTATTAAATTAATTAATTGAATAATTATAATTAAGCTTTAAAACAAAAGCTACGGGACAGGAGCGTCCGGAAGAGTGAACAAAAACAATTTCATCCTCCAATATTTTTATAGAAAGACACGATGCAGAGTAGGAAGTGTGGGGAACACCGGATATCGGGAGGAAATTCCATCCGTTGACCCGTTCACGTCACCCCGCCCATATCTGGTCTAGTCTAGCGTTTACACGACCCGTTCTGAGCTCCCATTTTGTTCCAGCAGTTCTGCCCCGCCCATTTTACGTAGCCACGCCCATATCTGGTAGTGCGTGAGCGTTTACACGGCCCGTTTTCTCCAGTCTGGTCTGGTCTGATCCGGTCGTCTAAACGCCAATCCGATCGTCTAAACGCACTACCTCGTCCAAATGCCTACTTTAGCGCACTACCCGTTTTCTCTGGTCTGGTCTAATCCGGTTGTCTAAATGCACCTTTAGTATCACTTCGCACTTTCCAGATTTCAAAAAGCATTTTTTTTTTCCAAATAATATTTTTTTAAGTAAAGTCCGATTAAACTTCAAATCCTGAGATATAACTCGAAGTTCAGCTGTCCCAGAAATTGGCCATTCCGTTACGTCAATTCCTTTACGGTGCGTGAAGTAGTTGGAGGAAGTTGGAGATAGGATTGGAATCCTTTCACCTCTTTATATGCTTGCCCTGTCTCAGTGCCTGTGCTAAGTTTTACGTGATTGTGTCAGCGGCAATAAATGTTTTCATCTAAGAGCTTGATTTACTGCCTATTTACGTATGATTAACTTTATTTTTATTTACTGTCTCCTACGTTAAACAAATTTATAATAAATCTGAAAACCTGTTTATGTATTCTTATTGAATAAAATGTGCAAGTTATTATTCAATAGTTTAACAGATTGAAGCTTCAGCTTTTCTCCTTTTTTTTAGTTTGTAAATAAATGTTTGCATTTGAAGATGAAATGTCTTCTACAACCAGCATTCAACAGTCAAGATCTGGAATGGCCGAAGATTCAATCTAAATGATGATGAACCATATACAATATTTACAATAGTGTATTGGCATTTTGCGATGTGTTTTCTCTTTCTATATAACTTTTTTCTTCATTGAAAAACTGGTAAATTCGTTAGGAACCCTATACGCAATAAAAAGTATTAAAGCTGAGCTATGAGTGGTATACGTTGAATTGGTACTGTAAACCGTTAACTGGAGCTCGGAAAACTTTTTATTGGGAAAATTGGGTTCGTTTCTAACTTCCTGTAGGTCCTCAAATAAGTATTTTCAAAAGACGACTTTTGAACCTCCAGATTACCCATTCTACGTATGATTCTTCTTTACATAAAAATAAACTAATGTAAAAATAAAACATGATGACTTCCTCAGAATTAAAATTTTAAAATATTTTTATGAACTTTTTTGGTTGGGTTCTTGAAAGGGCGTATCAATTATGAACAATGATTTGGGTGAGGGTTTCCTATCTAATTACCCAATCTTTGGATATCCTATAGATTGCTCGGTGAAATTAGTAAATTGCAATAACGTAAGCAATGCTACACATGCATCATTCAAAAGCATCCCTCCTTTGTTTTTGCTTATTTTTCCTTGGAAGATGAAATGATTTCGGTGGATAAAATGTTGGCTAAACAATTTCCATAACCTTGCTCTCATCTTCATGAAGAAATGCAGATGCATAAACTGCCAATTATGAAATTATATAAATGTTGAAAGAATAATTAATATACTAATGTTAGCCAAATACCGGAATATCTCAAATATGAGAAAATAAGATAAATCTCGGATGTGGATAAATGGATTATTTTATTAATTATATTTAAAAAATAATTATTAATTTTAATTAGGTTTATTAAAGTTCATTATCCTATTCGTAAGTTCGAATTGGTAATTCTATTTTAAAGAAAAATCATTCTTAAATGTCTTGGTATTTTCTCTTTAAAATAAATAACAAACTACACTTTATGGTTGAATATCCATATAATGAAAATTTAATGGTATAATAATTCATCTGCACAAAAACTGATCAGCTTGATTCTATTTTACATTTAATTTTATTTCCGGTATTTCACATGAAGGGTGGTTTTTCTTCATTTAATTCATCAATAAATAATAATAAAATAAAGTAAAAAGAAATATTAAAAACTAGGTTATTTTGGGGCCATAGATATCATTACAGCACATATCACGTCATTAAATTCAATTAAAAATATTTTCCAATATAAAAAAATCGTAGTTTTAGAAGTACATGAATTTGCGAATCATTGTCAAGTTGGGAACTGACTTTGATTTGAGAGCCTTGAGGGTTCTGTTTTTAAACTGCCCAAAAATAGATTAATTATATCATTATTATTATACGAATCTTCGTTAACACTAATTTTAATTCTTAAACCGAAGTTATCAGTTTTTCAATCTACTGCATCACTCCTTGCTTCCGTTCTAATATCGCATCGTTCACGCATTCACGTAGTTATGTCACAAGAGAATGCGCAACTACAATGCGTATCGCTCTTTCTGTACGCTACCAAAGAACGCTCAGAGGCAACAAAGAGCGAAAGTATAAGATACATATAAAAAATTAATATAGTTTGAATACGAAATAAAATCCAACTTTGATCAAAAGTACACTCATATTTAAAGCACACATATAAACGATTAAAATTAAAAAGAAAAAAAAAGTACAAACATCTTTTAGATTTAACCCTTTTAGTGCCAACAAAAAGGATCTTACATATGCGAAGAATACCGGACCAATTTGACGAGTTTGCTTGGGAAAAATCTCATAAAAAAACAAAATTAGAATATTAAAAAAATTCAGAAAGGAGTGTATTACGAAAAAAAAGGAAAAATAGAGTAATGCAATTTGTATTTAAATATTTTTTGAAAATTATACGAATAACATCAATATAAAACATGATTAAAAACTAGAAATTAATTCTCCTTTATAAAAATATTGTTATGCAGAGAAGAAGTTAAATCCATAAAAAAAAATTCAGTTGCTTTGTAATGAAAGTAGACCATTTATAAAGTTTTATAAATTTATTTTGAGATAGTGTTCTCTCTTAAAGCGAATTGTAAGCTGTCATTACATAAGCAACGATATATTGTCCTCTGCACTTTTTGGAATTGTTACAATGAGATATCGCCATTTGACACTAAAAAGGATAATCAAATATATAACAATAAACAAGTATATAACAATACCTCGAAATGAATTCTTTACTGTATATATTCAAAATTTCCTGTATCAGGCCGTTATGAATTTCAATATGCAACGAGCCATTCATAAATAAACAAATCATGTTTCATCACTGTTGTGTTTATTCAATTAACCGAACTAGCTCTTATACCTCGCTGGGTCTAAATAATTCGAATTTGTTACAAAATTTAACTCATTCATATCCATCGGAGCTATTCAAAATTAATCATTTTATAATAAAGGAAGGCGGTGGTTATTTAATAATATGAATAGTGTTATTAATATAATTTATCAAAAATATTAGTTGGGTTGTGTGGGATAAGTGCGCACTAAATTTTACAAAGTTCCACTTTACAGGGCTGTAAATGTTTTATTTTTGAAGCTAGATTTTTCCTTTATTTTATTTTTTTTAATTTTCTTTAGACGATTATGTTTGAATATTACATTAAAATCCATGTTTCAATCAAGTCCATTTTGATGATATTAATAATTTAATTAAATAGTACTTAATACGAAGTAGCCTATGCCGTAAGGGGTAAGTGAGTACACGGTATCTGGAAGACTCGTTATTCAAGGATAAGAGGTTTTGGAGCAAGTGCAAAATAGTTCGGTTTCGGAGGATTATTGTATTGGTTTAATCACCGAAAAAAGTTAAAGCTTATCTGAGAATTATGGAAGTTGGATATAATTGGAATATAATTGAATAAATGTATTGAAAAAAATAATTTTAGTTTTAATTCGCTTGTCCGTAGTTGCCTCGACAAAACACGATAGTAAGAGTAAATACTGAGCAAACATTTCACGCAGAGGTCTGCAATTGCCAGTTTGGAGACTGCAGACAAACGCTTGAAAAATATAAAACTGTCAAGGAGAAATGTAAATTACGGAGAATTTTGAAGAACAGGTTCTGTAGGTTCCACTACCGCAAAAATAATAGAAAAACCAAGCCTACTGTTAGATAAATACCGATGCAGCTATACAGTAAAAGTTGAAATACACAGCTTTATTAACAGGTTAGAACTAATATTTTTACAACTCGTTATACATTAGGCAACTTTCATTGATTTCTGATATATCTGTGTTTAAGCTTCATGCTTCGTAGCGGGCAGCTCTTACCAGTTGAGGGTTTGGACTTAACGAGACAAGTGCGCACTTATCCCGAAAACTCACTTACCTCACATCATCCCACGTTATCAATGGTAATAGTGACTTTGATAATGATATATCACTATTAATGACTACAACTGATTTGTTTCAAACATCTACTTGTTTTTATCAATCAGTGCATACGAAAAAATGTAATTTGTTTTCTAAATTATGGATGTAATTTTCTTTAAAAAAATTAATACAATAAAGGACGACTTGAAGAAACTCTTATACGTCTCAAAGATTCGGATGCTAGAAATTTTATTTGATTAATGACAAAACTAATAATAAAGTAGAAAAAGGATGAGTTACCTCATTTCACCAGAATTTATTAAAATTAGCAATTAAAACTGAGAACTGCTGAATTTAAATTACCACAATAGTAACTTTTAATAATTGAGTCGCTGACACGGGAAAAACACCAAGTAAAATTATAACGAATTTCCATTTTTTCATGGGAAGTACAGGAACCAATCAGGTCAATGATGTGGAAATAACAGTCAAATCATTCGGCAGAATAGTTTATTCTGAGACACACACACACACACACACACACACACACACATCTCAAGAGATTATTAATATGTTAATAACATAAGATGTTATTAACTGCGATATTTCATGGATAGTATCGATAGTTTTCCACTATATCGCAATAGTAGTTCGGCATATCAATAAAAATTACTAACCTTTAAAAGAAGGGGAATTGAAGTTTATATTGAATTGAAGGTTAGGCAGAGATGTTGTTACAATTTTTTGGGTAGGACAAAATCCAAATTATCTCAACTATAATCAAAATTTAAATTTTCCCAAGTATATTACATATTTAATTTTTTTCAAATATATTGGATATTTTAATTTTCCCACTTATATTATAAAATAACGTAATTTTCTCCCACATTTTTGGATTTGAACTTTTCACTGACCTGTTGGTGGTGTAATAACTTTTTTCCTATTCAAACACATCATTGTATCAATAAAATCTCAATTTCTTAACTCAAAAGGTAGCGATGTGATTTTAAAAAAAAAATATATCTATATATATTGTATCGATAATTTTTGAATATATCGAAATAGCAGTTAGATGCATTGTTAAATAAATCGATATTTCGCTATATCGGGCCTCGATATTTTATCTTTTAAAGGAACACACACATATAGATATTTCGATGTTGATATAATTAAGATATTGTTTTTATAATATCGATATTTTTGTACCGATATAATTAATGTAATGCTTTTATAATATCGATATTTCTGTGCCGATATTATGAAGATTTCGGTATTGTTAACCAATAACAATATCGATATTTTGCTTTCGACACCCCATCCCTAGAACGCTGCCACTATAGATAGAAATGCAAATTTTTCGAGTTAGGCGCAAATAACATTTTCTTTACATCATAATTTTTCTACATTCATTTTCCGAGGGATGTACTTTATATACAAATATTTAAAGAGCTTTGAGAAGAAGACTTTTGGCAAGTTTCATCAAAATCGTTCGAGCCGTTTTGGTGCTACAGTACTTAGAAAAACAGGTTTTTCTGATATTGCATAGTTTCTATTGTAATATGGTACCCGATATAGCGGACAGCCATTGGAGGACAAACCCTACTTAACAAAAAAATTACCAATATCAGTCCATCCGTTCATGAGACAATCGTGGCACAGACACGCAGATATGCCAATTGCCGAAAATTCTTTTTTTCAGCTCAGAAGGCTCTGAAACCAATACATCCTTTGAAAATTTTTATGAATACTCATTTTCTGAAATTTTCACTCGATTACAATACTATCCTTACCTAGCAACGGTAGGAAAATAAAAATAATCTCTAGATAGGAACATGGAATTACAGTGATGATATGATTCTAGACTTTTCACGAGCCGGAAAACTACTTCTAACTTTTTCGTTTTTCCTCCAACTGCCGAGCTCATCTGCTATCAGACAGAGTTCCAGCACTCTGTACAACTTTAATGTTTCACAACGCTGAGCAGTTTCGACGACCTTGGGTGAATTTAATTTTCCTTCCTGAACTTCTGTGGCTGGAGTGGACATTCTGGATTTTCCTTCTGAACTGCAGGAAACCGCTATGTTTTTAGAGGGATAGGATTTTATGAAGCTGTGACTGTTTATTTTTGAACAGCGTTTTTGAAAAAAATACATCTTTATTATTATGAATGAAGAAATATACATTTTCTTATTCATCGATATTCCGGGAGTTTGCGTATAAATATTTTCTCCTTGATAAACTTTAGAAAAAGCTGATGCCTTTTGAAAATCTGTTTAATACCAATTCGCACCACAGTAGTCTAGCTGTAGTATATCCCCCAGAACTAATGCCCAAAGATTTTTTTAAGCTTAAATTATAAAAATATAATGTGACTAATTATTATCAACTTACTTTTCCTTCTGCAAATATTTTAATAATAATAATACAATTAAAAACCTGCGATTGCCTGACAAAAATTTTTGGACTGGGAGTGAGTCAGAAGAATCAAATTCGCGAGATTGCATTCCATGATCATAATGATTGGATCCAAAAACAAAAATTGAAACTCTTCTAAGACAAACCATTTGCTCCTCAAATTCAGTGGAGCAAAACGCCTGTCCAACGCTCTGAAGACGTTATAATGAGTTATTGTTAATTACTTGGATACCGATAATGACCCGTTAATTATTTCAGTTATTAAGTTAACGACTCTGTAGTTGCATTCAACGAACTGTATTTTGTTATCCTTTATTTATTTATTGCATCTTCTATATATCGTTAATTTTTTTTTTAAATATTATTTTCTACAATTCACTCCCTGTCAAAAGTGTAGATAATTAGTGAATTTGCTGACTAAAAATTCGGTATTGTGGAATAATAGAAGAAAGTAATACACAGTGGCACCTCTCCTTTCTTGATTTTACATTTAGGTCAGGAGATTCATCATCCAGCTCCTTTTCAGTTCTGAAACGGGTAATATCGGACATATAGGTTGAGGCCTTTCCTTGAATAAGAGAAATTGAATGCTTAAAATTTGAATTTTTCTAAATAGTCTTTGTTTTTTCTAGAAGAATCATTATGAGCGAGTATTGTTTAATAATACTTTTATCCATAGGGATAAAAGTAACGTTCTATATAAATATTAAAGTAATACTATAATCTTCGAGAAATTATGCATTATTACCTAAAATTAATATTATCATTAATCCATTATGTATATTATATATACGTGTAGTTCAAACATAAATAATGAATTAATGATGCTATCACATTCAGGAATACTAATTTGAATAGAGTATAGTATTTTCAGTTTCCAATCCACTTTCTCTAAAATTGTCATTTCAATGTATCCCGGTGTCTGTTGAGGGTAATAGTTTGTATAAATCATTTAGGAAATTTAGGCAATCCCCTACAAGATTGGTTATTATGCATTTTTCACTCAGCTGCACACAAAATAGTTATTAAGGCCGAACCAAATCTAATTGTTTTTGCTTATTTTGTATATTTTTGCAGATTAGAACGGCCTCGTAACTCAGTAGCTGTTCCGGATCTTTAAAAATGTTTCATTCAAAATTTGCAGTAAATTTAACTTTCTTTAAAATTGATTTTCACGACATACAACATAACTTAAAATCAAAATAACTCCACCTCTTGTAATCCAAAATGATATCTCTATTAAGATAATTTGCCAATTCCCAGAGATCATATTGCCAATTTTGAGAGGTGCACTTGACCGAATTTAAAAGTTTGATACTCTATGGACGCAGATTTTGTTGCTGTACAACTTTTAACTAATGGGTTTTTTCTTAGAGAACTCATTTCCAAGCTGGAGACATATATTATTCTGAGACATATACTATATTAAACTAAGAAGTTTTCAACAAAGTAGGGAAAAATCGCCGTTCGATGACCGTGATTTTTGATCAGACCATTTAATCGAATTATTATTTTGTGGTACTCATACAAAGTAGAATTTAATTTTCTTATCATCATCATACTATAAATTTGTCTTTCGAATGCACCGTTTAGGAAAGGTCAAAGTTCACAAATTTCGAGGATTTTAGATACCAAAATTTCACTCGAGGCCAATCCATTTTTGTTTATTGTATGTTTGCACACATATAAACAAGTCCAAAAAATAACAGCTTCTTCCCCCTATCGTTTGCATCATACAAACCTTCTACTGACTGGTCTATGAAGCCTGTTTCCTTTTCAGTCAAGCTATGACTTAATCAACATTAATCAAAGCTGAAATTTATTGTACCTACGCGTAACTTGAAATTTAACACACAACCCATTCAACTATACCGTGGAGGATATTCGTTTAACTGATTATATATCTAGGTAGAAAAATTTAGACTGAAATCTGCCAAATAATGAGAGAAAAGTCTCGAGTATGTTTGGCGTTCTAGGTAATGCAAATAGCTTCACGTGAACACTTCTAAATTCCTGTTTGAGATGCTCATAAAAATATTCAGTTTAGAGTTCTGTGTGTGTGTGGTTAGGAAATTGAAAAGGTATTGCTTTCTTATTATTTTAGATAAGATTTCTTTCTTTCGACCTTTGGTAGGATTTTCTCTTTTATTTACTTTTTATTCTATCACGTCTGAAATAACTTCTAGTTTTTATTGGCCTTCTAAAGTACCTCAGATGATTATGTTCATAAAAATATTCAGTTTAGAGGTAAGTGTCTTTAGAGTTCTATGTGTGTGGTTAGGGAATTGAAAACGTATTGTTTTCTTATACTTCTACGTAACATTTCTTTCTTTTGATCTTTGAGTGGGTTTTCTCTTTTATTTACTTTTTATTCTATCACGTCTGAAATAACTTTCAGTTTTATAGGTCTTCTAAAGTACCTCAGATGAACCCAGGTTACCCCTGATCACCGGAAAAGCAATAAAAAAGGGAGAAAGGTAAAACCATTGGAGGTCTGACATAACCGAGCTGGCAAAACTTCAACGATTTACCCATCTTCTATCCTCTTGAGGGTTATTTTAGTGCCGACATATTCTATACCTATAAGACGAAGCCATACGGTCTCAGAAAATATAATCTCTATCCCCCTCTCCATTTCCTACCTTATCAGTTTGAGTGGATCCGAAATCTAACAGGTGGGGTTTAGAGTTTGCTCTGAACATTTTATCTCTTATATTCGTATTTTTTTTTTGTAGTTATTACTTACTTTTCTTTGTCATTTATTGTTTAATCACAGAAGACGAACATCATCTGTTCATTCTTGCAAAGGGGTGAGCCATGGTAGTGCAGGATAGAAGTGCTAATTATCATATTACTGTAAATTTGAAACTTGATTGAAAACTTCATAAGACTAATATTTTGCCTGATAATCTATCAACAACAATAAGAGTAAACAATCTTATTTACCTTGGGAATCATTATTATAAACGGAAGGAATTAAACAATTTTTATTTTTGGTATTATTCTTCTTTCTTCAGTCGTAGGGTAATAGTAATAACATCTGGAAAGATTCTGAAAATTGGAACCAATCACTTATTTACTTAAAAGAAACATGTGAACAAAGTTTCTCTTTACAAATTACTTCCATATTTCTGAAAGAATATCAATTTAGTTCACCTTTTCTTATTAAAGACAGAGTGTTTGTGGCAGTCTTTAAAATATTCCGCATAGGACTCAAATAATTTAAAGTGACCAACATCGAATAATCGACTTAAAAAGAACTGGGATGAAACAAAGGCAAATCGCTCGTGAGTTAAACGGATCCCAGGATGTCGTTAAAAACTTTTTGAATTCAGACCCAGAAATTTACGAAGATAATAGAACTGGAAGACCTCCAAGATTTCCGGTCATGTGAAACGAGCCGGTTTGAGGGGAATCTCAAAAACCAGTGCTCCTTCTGCGCATTGTAAGACAATTCAACGGAAGGTGTACCATGCAAAAAATATAGAATTCAGATTTAATAAAAAAAATTACCTTACGCAATTTAAGAAAATGAATATTAAAATAATTATATGTGCTAGTGGTAATGTATGGTAATCTTTAGTTGATTTTCGAACGTCTCGTTTAATTTAGAAAAATCCTGTAATCTCACAAATATCAAACATGTCAAAAAAAAAGTTTCAGGATAAATTTAAATATTGATTTGACCCCTAGTTCCCTGCCCAAGTTGGAACCTGTCTATGACCGAAAATTTCTGAGGAATACACTATTTGAGCACACCTAGTCTCTATAACGTGGGCATATAGTATACCCTTCAATGGGTTGGGGATTAAACCTTATATGATCACCTCTTTGTATAACGGTTAATCAAGCTAGTACTTAATCTTAATTATACCTTTGAACTACTTAATCCATTGATTGTAATGGCATGTTTATTTTTGAAATGAAATTGTAGATACAACTGTTGAGGAATTGTTCTGTCAAGGATCGATCCATGTAAAATAAAATACATTCCTAGTATTGGGAATACGATGCTTATATTTTGAACTTAGAGAAGTTACATATAAATTTAAGTTTTATTGTTAAATGAAAGATGATAAAAGCCATACTAAGATAACTGTATTCCTCAGTGTTTCCTTTGAGTCGCTTTCCGGAAAAGATGTTCTCGTTATGAAGGAAGTAACCTTGTTAAACTCCAGCTTTCCCAGCCAGTGCGTTTTCAGAATATAATTTCCTTTAAACTACCTCGCCAAGATGTGTTTTTATTTTAAACTGTTTTATTTGCATCAGTAATCCATTATATGTTTAGGACATATTTTATTTTATTGTTTTAATGAGATTTTAAGATTGGTTGTATTCTACCTTATTCAGTCTTACAGTCATATTATTTGGAAACTAGTATACCCGAGCGAGAACTCTCGCATTACATATCTTAATGAATCCTTAATGAAATCGAAGTATAAGCGATAAACAATATTATCAAGAAAGTTTATTTAACACACACATTTGGTGAAGCTTTATAATAGTTTTTAATGATTATGTGTTATCAAGTAATAGTTAATACTTACTAAGTAATTAACTTGCCCTACTGGAAAGTACCCTCTCAGTTTAACATTTAAGCAATAAGACTCTACTATACCAATTTCTGTTTGTAGTATTCTATCATTTATGGAAACATAAAAATAATATTTTATTTACAAAACGTTTTCACAGTTATTAATACGTTTTTGTTATCAGTCTCAACTGGCTTTAAAAGGTATTAAGTTGCTATGACAACGGCACGTATGTCAGATGGCATGAGACCCGTGCGGACCTATATCGTGCGTTATCTCAAAAACGGTTGGTTTTTAAGCTTTAAAACGCTGGACCAATACGCTCCCGCGGAGCGTATGTGATCTTGATGCCCGCGTCAAAATCTCTAAAACCCAACTTATCCCATCTCGATCCGCCGACTCTCAGTCGTCAAAGTTTTGAAACCTTCCAGTTTTTTCATCACTTTTATTTAAGCCTTTGTAAGATTTTATGAAACAAAATTGGAATTAGTCACATCTCCGTGAAATTCCCTTTCTTTTGATACCTCACTCGTCAAAATCCATCGCTCCTGAGAGCCGGAAAAGGGATCTATACTACCGTAATAATATATAGTAGTGATGTTAAGAACAGGAAGTTATTTTAAAACTTTTTTCCCCCTTTTTACTTCCTTGTACGAAGTAAAAGAACTATTGTAATCGCGAAAATTTTCGGTATTCAGATTTCGACGGAAATATCCATTTTAACTATCCCTGAATCCCTTTTGAGTAGTTTCGTCGTGACGTCTGTACATACGTACGTACGTTCGTATTTCGCATAACTCAAAAACGGTTAGCCGTAGAAAGTTGAAATTTTGTATTTACGATTACTGTAAAATCTAGTTGTGAACCTCTCTTTTTGGTCATTGCTTGATCACAGGAAGTGGTACTTTACTTGAAGGTCATAATTGATTTCCATAAAAAATTATATTAAAATACTATGAAAAACTTTTCAAATTTAGTATTTATAACTTATATATTGGTTTTAAGAACATACTAGATTTTGGTCTAAATTGTAAAACCGGAAGCGGTACTTAACTTGAAGGTCATATTAGACTTTCATAAAAAATTATATTAAAATATAATGTAAAACATCTCAAAGTTGGTAAATAGGACTTTTATATCGATATGAATGTATTTATTATATTTAGGTTAAAATTGGTGAGCAGAAAAGGGTACTTTACTTGAAGGTCATAATAAGCTTAAATCAAAAATTATATTTAAATTAAATACATAAATCATATGTCTCGGTAATAAAGGTTACAAACGCAATTTGGTTTTCAATCCAATTGAACATTTTTATTACTTGTTTTAAGTGTTAAAATTGAGTGTAAAATGATTTTCCTCCCCATTTGTGTGTGTGTTTTTCAATGGATGTCTTGGCGCCGAGTGTCTTTTTGAGATATTGCAGTCTTCGGAAACTAGTAACCAAATTCAGGATCAATTTTTGAGCCACCGATTTATAGTTTAATAGGCATACAAGGAAGTGTTGTCCACATCAGATATTTTTATATTAGTTGGAGTTCGAACCAATCGTTTTGAGTTGAATGAAACGTGTAATCAAAGTTTCTCTTTAGGATTTCTTTATAAAAAATAAATAAACCTTAAATTGTCTGAACAGTGCAATGAATGGGACTAACAAGATGGTAACTGATTCTATACTTCACCAAATAACATTAAAACATTTGAAATCCTTTTTATAGTTTTTGTGAAGTATTTTCTTTAATTTAGTTCGTTCAGTTATAGTATTTATAATTATTATAAAAAGTTATTTTGATCTCAAAAATATGGTTTATGGCCAACGAAGTTGTGCAATTTTTTTTTCTTTTTTGAAGACGTATACATTTTTGAATTTCATCACTGAAAATTACCCATTTCCTGAAAATCACACATCTGAGGAATAAATTTTGTATAGATATAATAAAATAATTAATTTTTATTTATTATATGGTAGTTATTTCTGGTTCGAAGCATTTCGTTACAAACGGACAGTGACGAACTACGCCAGAGCAACCTGATTAATTTTTCCATATGTGGGAAGTTTCTGTGAGAATTCGTGGGTCGGGCTTATCAATGGATTTGTTTTTTTTAATATACTATTTAAGCTCTGAAAGTTCATTTATGATTTGCGATCCTGTAATTGTGAGCACAGTTTTAATATGTTCTTAGTATTTCTTATTTTTTTTATTTGTTACTTTTTTTACCGTTTTTACATTGATGCTACGTTTATTTCTCAATTTATACTAACAGTTATTGAGCCAAGGTGCCATTAAATTCTCCAATGTTTCCTTGAGCTCTTACTTGATTTGATCGTGGTTCAAAAATAGCAGTGATTCTGGCTAATCGAAAATGTCTTACACACCTTACCTATTTACTTTGACAATCAATCTATTACAAGGGCTAGCAGTATATTATTACCAGTGACGTTAACAATATTATGAATGATTACCTAGTAGCAACAGTGTTGGTCTTTGACGTCAGTAGATTGCTTGGTGGTGTTAAACGTAGTGTTAGGATTTTGCCCAGGCACTACTCTCTTGATTCCAGCAGCTGCTCATCAGTTATTCTCATGATTTACAGTGTAGGTGGAGAATGCAGGATCCCCTAAGGGAGTCTTGGAGCCATTTTTTTACAGACGCGCTAACCAGTCATCCACAAAGGCGTTCACTAGCATTATGAGGTTTTTTTTACTTCCTTGTACGAAGTAAAGGATGTATTGTAATCTCGAAAATTTTCGGTTTTCAGATTTCAACGGAAATATCCATTTTGACTATCCCTGAATACATTTTGACTACTTTCGTCGTAGCGTCTGTACGTTCGTATTTCGCATAACTCAAAAACGGTTTGCCGTAGAAAGTTGAAATTTTGAATTTTGGAATGTTGTAAAATTTAGTTGAGAACCTCCCTTTTCTGATCACTGCTTGATCACCGGAAATGGTACTTTACTTGAAGGTCATAACTGATTTCCATTGAAAAGAGAACATGTTCTTAAATTCTTTATATATATATATATTGCTATGTTTTGTCTAAATTTGGTTGACATATATTTTTGCTGATAGTATATTAATCTGTATATATAGGGATGCCATTGGGTAATCATTGAGGATGACTATCCCCAAATTATGTAAGATTGTAAATAAATATGAATTGCTTATTTTTTCCTTTAAATTGGATACCTTTCCAAGGGCCTGATTTGTGATTACCATTATTGAATAATTATCCAAGATAATGTTCCTACTGCTAAGTTGAATAATAATGCTAATAACCATAATGCTAATCAAGTTTATTGCTAGCATACTTAATCAAATATATTCATATTAATAATGGGGGTAGTTACTTAAGAAGATCCTCCTACCTAACATTTATCTTTATTCATCAAAATTAAAATAATAAACTGTTACAAGAGTTTAACTATGGAATGATTCAGATAAGACCGGTATGCCAACCGGATGCCAGGGTTACTGGTTTCCTAAAATCGATTATGCCTTCCAGGACGTACCACACTTGCCTTTGTCACACTGCCCGTATGTTTTTAAATTAACTTTAAACTTTAAATTTCTTATATCCGCGGGTAAAGGTTGTGATGACATCTGCCGTCGCCTGTCAGTTACCTTTCTACCTACCTGCTCGTCCCTTATCTTCTTTTGTTCACCTTTTGCATGTTTTTTATTATTTCGAATGGACCTCCTAAGGACCACGATGTTCAACTTTTCCGCTTGGAGAGGGACTTGATGCTTGCCCAGTATTCACGCATTCTCTGGCTGTGTTTCTCCCTTCTCTCCTTTGTCCAGAGGGTGCCTGTTTTCTTACGGGATGGTGTATCCTGATTCCTCTTTCGTTTGATTATTCTGCTGAGAGGTGATCGGGTTCTGATGTCGTCATCCGTTATCCCCAGCTCCTGCAAGTCTTTCATCACTTCTGTCAGCCATGGTGTTACTATCTTCCTTTTCTTCCAGTAGTTGAGAAGCCGATTGGTCATCCTTGTTGGGTCCATCCTCGTGATATGTCCATAGAAAGCCAGAGGCCTCTTCCTGGCCACGTCTGTGAATTTTTCAGTACAGCTATATAGCTCCTGGTTTGGTCGTCTCCTGTACTCTCCAACTACTTTGATTGGTCCTAGTATCTTTCTCAGGATTTTCCTCTCCTGGACCTCCAATTTATAGGGCTTCTGGGCGGATAACTGTCTGGTAGTGTCTTAGTTTGGTGTTACGAGAAAGACACTTCTTGTTATAAATGTTCTTGGTCAATCGATATGCCAATTCTAATTTGTTAATCCGGGTTGTTAGTACTACCCTTTCTGACAGATTTGGTTCTAGCCATTCTCCTAGATATTTAAATATTGACTTTCTCAATTTGGCCCTGTTCCAACTGTAGTTTGCTGGGAGTATCACTGATGTTGGGGAGTTATTTTGTCTTTTCTAGTGACACCTCTACCTTTGCAGCCTGGCGTTTAAGTGCATCGAGCTGTTTCACTGCTACTTCTACTGACTCGGCCAGAAGTGCCAGGTCGTCTGCGAATGCCAAACAGTCCACTAGTAGTCCTTTTCCTTTGTGTCCCACGTAAATACCGCTTGGCATCCGCTGTTCATCCAGTTCTTTCCGCCACTCTCTGATGACCTTGTCCAATGCACAGTTGAAGAGAAAGGGCGGAAGTCCGTCTCCCTGTCTAACTCCTGTCTTTATTTCAAAACTTTCCGAAAGTGTTCCTCTGAACTTCAATCGTGATCTGGTATTACTCATTGTATTTTGCATGTTATAGATATAATTTGTGCCTAAGAATAATATTGTCCAAAAACAACACCTATATATATATATATATATATATATATATATATATATATATATATATATATATATATATATATATATACATATATATGATAATGAATTCCAAGAAAACTCTGATTTTGTGCTCAAGATAAGTTTTTCAGATAATTTATTGTTGTAAATAATTTATATTTTACGGAGTTTCATGCTTTTAACACTCCCAACATCAGGAATGGTCCGCCCGGACGCTAGGCCATATTTTGTGTTTACCATTATCATAAAAACTGAGATACATTTATAAAAGAACTTTAAATTTTTCCTTTAACTATCTGTTATGAATTCAAGTTATCGATATGAAAAAATTCGCAGCATGCGATTTATGGCAATTTTTTTTCTCTCACTAAAACCACGGTTTGAGTCCCTCTGGACACTACTTGGTATTTTACCTCTATAAATTTTCAGGTAAGATTTCAT
The DNA here is from genome assembly GCA_948150685.1 of Rhaphigaster nebulosa. Classification (NCBI taxonomy): domain Eukaryota; kingdom Metazoa; phylum Arthropoda; class Insecta; order Hemiptera; family Pentatomidae; genus Rhaphigaster; species Rhaphigaster nebulosa. Next base: position 50,274,252 of record OX411311.1, on the reverse strand, counting down.
TTTTATTTTCCTTACAATGTTTACAGTAATCAGCGAAAGCACCATAGTGAAACAAAAGTATATTGCATGAAATTGTTCAATAATTTTAAGTTTCTTTATATGGCCTAATTCAACAAAGTGGAAAAGGACTGCCTAATCCGTACGAAAACATTTTATTCGCCTTAGATCTGCAGAGGCTGAAAACACATTTCTTTGATTTTTGGTTTATTATTTTAAATATTAGATTAAATATTAATATTATAATATTATAAATATTAAATATTATATTAAATATTAGACCGCGGCTTTTTCGTAATTGGATTTTATCGGAACCCATTCCACTAATCGTTTTTTTTATATTTTGTTCTGGCTAAATATTTTCTAACTTTCTATTTATGAAATTGTATTTTTCTATCTTCATAAACTTTTGTTATTTCATTTTGGTATTTTAACGTTTCTTTCATTAAAATTTATGTATTTGATAGGCTTCACTGGTACTGGTACCGGTATTGGTGGAGGAACTAGTCCGGCCATAAAACCCTTTTTGCCAACCCCCGACGGTGTCCAGGTGGGAATCCAACCCAAAAGGTCCCGAATCCTCGTCCCAACGTGCTCGGCCGTCACGTCCTCTTTTATTGGTTTTAGATTTCAGTGATTTCGATTTTGCATTCTTAAACCAATTTTCTATATCTTTGTAATAATAAATAATAAACAAAAATTGTTCATTAATATTTCATCAATTCTATTAATTTATGGATATCGGATGAGTTTGGATCAATTTAATATAGACGACGAGTTGCTGCCTTCTTCTGGATCCAATGTTGAAATGTGCAACGACGACGAGTTGCTGCCTTCTTCTGGATCCAATGTTGAAATGTGCAACGACGACTGTTTGCTTCGACCCGTACACTAAGGCTTCTTAGTACGAGAAGAGGGAAATCTTCTTCTTCAAGGCTCGAAATGTCAGTACTACTTGTTAGTATGACCATCAGTGTCTTAAACACAATGCAGGTCGTGATCACATCTTCGACAATTTCCGGAACGCCACAAAAAAAAGTTTGTTTTATATTTTTAACATATTTTCACCCTCTCTGTTATGCCGAGAAATGCAAAACTTGAAGATTCTGTAAGAAAGTTTTGAGGAACCCCCTACTTTAGGCGTTATTAAATGGCTTGCTTATATCCTGTTCCCACAAGTTGTTCCTTAACACTTTGATCAACTTTTAATACCCCTTGTTATCAGTTAATGTTTCTTCAGAGAGATTAAGTAAGCTCGTGGGTGTTTAACAATCAGTCCTAGAAGGCATATTGTTATGGACTTGAATCAACTAATAACCTAAATATCCATGAGATATTTAAAAATATGTATATATTGTATTAATTTATTTTTATACGGTTTATATGATTACTTTTTATCAAGTTTTACTTATTTATGATAAGTTTATTAATTACTAAATGTCTGCCTATTGTAATTATACAGCTAATAACATACTACTAAATAATTATTAGAGTAGTTTTATTAAATTCGTTAACACGTTTATTCTTAACTACAAAAACAAAACATATATTACAAGTTATTAAATGATTAGTGGAATCAGACCATCTGTACGTTCACATGGGTAAGGCTAATATGATCATTAATTGGACAACAAAATTGAAAATCTCCGCACCATCCGTTTTGCGGATTTATTGTTTAATCTGTACAACATGTACTTATGTGTGTTTATGCATACATTTATTTATGTTATTTAATGCTTAAGTATGTTCATATATATATTGCTTGATGATACTTTTATCTTTAGTTTTTTATTTTATGGAGAAATTTTATTTAATAATTTTTTTATTTATTCATTTTTTTAATTATAAATTATTCTATTTAATTATAAATTTACGATTGAAACTCAGGCTGCTTGTTATAAAAAATTAATAGATGTTTAATAAAAATGTTTATAAGTTGTATTAGAATTTATTTCTTATTACGAACGAAATTATGATTAGTTATTATAATATTATCTAACTTTCCTATTTATTATCATTATCCTGCATTATTTTATTATCCTTGAAAAAGAGTTATATGTTAAGTTGCCCATTCTATCTTGTTCAATAATGTTGAAACTTACGAGGTATAATATCTTTTAATAACACAGACCTACAAAAAAATTTTTTTGAAAACTTTTTTAACTTTGATAGTTGATCTTTATAGATTTTTATATGCTGAATCTAAATCTGGCCTTAGTTTTTATGTATCACCCATAGTTTTCCAGCAATATGCTTTGTATTATATTGAATAAAGCCCTATCTAAACCCCTCTGCGGTATACAGGAAATTAATGAAACACTATGTTACATCATAAGCATGGTTTGTATTTACAGTGGCTACTTAAAACAGTGATATAATGTGCTAATACAGGTTTCACTTGTCAACTGGAATTGGTCTGTAGTTTCTTTCTCTTTTTTCTTTGGAGCATCTTTTGTAGCGTTTTCTACGGCGAATCGCTTGTTGAACTATGAAAAAACTTTTATACTGAAAATACCTTATTTCTATAGTTTTTAGGGTGCTTAATCCAAATATGATATTAAAAAAGCTATATAACCCACAATTTCTTCACATTTTATAATTAAATTTATTAAATTAAGAATTGAACAGCTTTAATAGTTAAAATTGTGGGTGATACAGCTTTTTTAATATCATATTTGGATTCAGCACCCTAAAAATTATCGGAATAAGGTATTTTCAGAAAAAAGTTTTTTGCATCGTTGGCCTGTGTAATTGATGATCAATATCTTATAAGACTGTGGTGAGCGAGCATGTTAAGACGTCACCTTAGCATTCTCGAGTCAGGAACGGTGCAGAGTCGAATCCTGCCCGGGTACGTTTTTATTTATTTCTTCTCAAAGTGGCTAGGATAGGTTGATGACCTGTAGGATAACCTCTCCTATCTGCCATAGTGTGAGTTCATTGCGACGTTCAATCCGTTAAAAAAATAAAAAAAATATATTAGACAACTTTATAACTTGTCTGCAAAATTCTATGTGTGGAAACCTTTAAATGTGTTCAACGTATTCGTCCAAGCATTACATTAGCCTGCGATGGTTGTGTTTGTTAGTTTTTGATAAATGATTCTCATTTATCGGATTCAGTCCTAAAAATGACCTTCATTTTCTTCCGTCACGTCAGGATTTTTTGTGACGCAAAATTCAAAACGTAAAAAAATAGCAGAAATATGTTACTTCAAAATAGACTCAAAATGTTTTTCTCTTATAATTTCTTCTTTTTTTTTTTTTTTTGTCTCATTCTGTGCAATCTTATAGCTTTTTTCACAGTCTGAGATAAACGATTTCGTTAAAGATTTATATCTGACCATAGACATTTCAGCATTGCTTGGTTCGAGGCTAAGAGAGAAGTAGCTGCCAGCAGCTGGCACCTCATACTCCTGGTTTAGGCACAGACAAGAGGACTCTCTTCCATATTTGCGATATATTTATTTCCAGATTGCGAAAAATCCAGACGTGATTGGAAAAAGTGAAGGTCATTTGCTGATTAAGCGCTAAAATACATAAGAATTATTACCCAAATTTTGCAGGGTTGTGTTATTTTGTAAAAATTACAGATAACATACTTTTTCACGCGATTTTCACGTTTTATCAGGAATTAGTCTCATTAATTAATGTTTACCTAAATTGTTGTACAATTTTGATGTATAGTAAAATTTTTCTTTTGCCAGTTAACTAGAGACTTTGTGTAGGGCACCGATGCACTTAAATTGGTTTCCCACACAAGTACTGCTTAACGAACCAGAACGAACCAGTCCGTTTTCTGTTAGGGTCGTAGGTCAACCACACACGTGTCTATGATGTGGTTTATATAAACAATTTACAACCAATGCAATAAGCAAACTGATGATCCACGGTCCAACTATTTCGAAACCGGACTCAGAGTGAATCAGCTGAAACAAATGCAATACGAAACGAGACACTGGATGAATTATTCAGAAGAATGCAAGCTAAACGTTTTATTTTCCATGTACATTCCTATGTTCGGCCATCACGGCCTCAATACTGTATGGGGTAATAATTAGCTTCATTAAACAATTGCATGCCATAACTAAAACATTGATACCTACACACAACAGAAATTCTTATTAATTATTAAAAATAATGTAATGAATTTAAGTATAAAAGTTAAATATACAACGCCTAATTTTATTTAAAACAAGAACTTCTAATTAAAAATATTTAATAATTTTATATTATTTTTTCAACTATTAAAACCTACAATACTATAAAAACATAAAATATAAATATTATAATATGTTAAAAACACGAATGCAAGAAGAGAATAAAAGTGTGACTATCTGTAATTTTTTATTTTCCTAGTTCAATAATTTGGGAATCAATTTTTTTTTCACCTTAATTTTACTCAGTTTTCTTTATTAAAGAATTTATGTTGTAGTATTCAATGACTACTTTTACAATGACAAAAATACTTTTGCAGACGAGAAATTAGAAAAATATATTTTGTGTTAAAATAAGATTTTTCTAATAATGATTACAAAGTTGAAAATAATAACTTTAGCAAATCCTTGTTAAATGGATTTAACTTGCTTATATGACCAGAAGCAGGGATAGAGTAAAACTGTTTCAGCGTTACCAGTTGCTGAGCCCTCTGCATTTCCACCTAGATAATTAATGGTAAATAGTGAAATAAAGTTTTGGTATGATAATTAAAGTTTGCTACATAGCTTGGTTAGGCGTACTTCATGCTGAGCGTTAATATTCTGAATATGTATGAATGTGATTTTTGTGGTAAATGCTCATTGTTCTTAATTATTTATTTATTCTTAGCTTGTATGAATGTAACCCGGTTAGCGTTGTTATTAAATCCCCACAAGAGTTAAATTTTAATAAAATGTTTTTCTATAAAATTTTGAATAAAACATCAAAAACAATTCAATATTGAACAATAGAAAAATCATCTTTATAAAGAATAATCAGTGTACGAATCCTCACTTTTTTACTTGATTTAATTACTATTGTTCTATTGTTTATTTTCCTGACAATGGAAAAAGAGATAGTTTTGGTGACGATATTTGTTGACTATTATTTGTCATAAAACTGTTTATCACAAATATAAACAAAGAAAGGTGTCGGTTGTAATGTCGGTTAGACCTTATGCCTAAAGCACTTCAGTTTACATATACTTTAGCTTTACTTTAATAAGAGATACAAATGACATTAATCGGGGACTAACAGAATCCTTTCTCTATTGAATTCTGGCAGAACCATGAATATGATTCCCAGCAGGTTTGGTCTGGAACTTATTCAAGTATGCCTCTTAAGAAGAAAATCCAATGCCTTTTCAAAATGCGGCATTGTGTTTCAGACATTTTAACTAAAGGGGTATCATTAAGACACACAATAGAACTCGAATTTTTCATTTTAATTTAATGCCGGCTCATATTTGGCCGGGGAACAGTTTGAATAATTTATCCATTTTACAATTTTGAGCCATATTACTTCATATTATTTCCTAAATAGCATTTGCTAGCATCTTATTTTCTGCCAATTTATTACATTTAAAATGGTGGCTAAGGATTGTTGCCTTAACCCTTTATAAGGCAAAATTATTGAGCATTTCACAAATGTTTTTTTTACCTTCATATTTATTATTTTAAGTATGGGTGGTTGGTTTTTTGGTGTTATAAGGCGTAAAACATCCGGGTCATCTATAAAGTGCTACGATAAATTATACAAAAAATTAAACAAAAATATAATAATAATGAAATAAATAAATCAATCACAGGATGTATTTTATTATTTATTGTATGATCGTTATATTTGCTTCTGTTAATTTACCTTGGCAAAAAAGGATATAAATGGCGGCGATGGGGACTCGAAATTGAACTTATCGAAACCTTCCTCCTTACAGGAGCTGCTTCAAAATTGAGACATAAATCTACCTTTAAACATAATGATATTTGCATTTAATATAAAAGTAATTACGGAATAGCAGCTTAAATAAAATTATAATTTTTAAATAATAATAATAATGACACATGAATTTGTTTCTATATTAAAATCTTCAAAATTAAATTTTGAAGTAATACAAAATTATTATGAAATAGAAATACTAAATACGAATGAAAAGAAAATACAATTCTCGTTTATAAAGCAAATGCAAAAAAAAAGTTTACAAGAGTGAGAATTATCTAATCTATATTAAAAATTATTACAGAGGTATAAAACAAAATATCTATGAGTGTTTCATTAAAGAACACATTTTGAAAAATGATTATTATTTATTCAAACTTATTAATAACTAAATAAAAATTAAATATATTTATACAAATATATTTTCCAACAACAAAATTAAATATTTGTAAAACATTTATTGATGAAAAGAGAAAAAAAATGAATGTTTAAAAATCCGAGAGTAGACTGCTATGAATTTAGGACCTTTTAGTTTATAACTGACCACAGTACCTCCATTTGCTCCTTCCTCTATCGAGTATGTTGATTCGCTCGCCCTTCAGGATTGTATAAAGATTAAGAATAATTTATCATGATTATGTGAGTACTCACAGAAAAAAGTTATAAAGAAAAATCTGTTCTGCCCTGCTGATGTCCCAAAATTTGGGCGATGCATAAGTGCAGCCCAAAAAGAAATAACTTGGACTTCACTTCCGTCCTTTTAAAGATATATTTAGCCGACTGAATGATCCGAACTCTGGCCGGAATTAGCCGATAGAGTCCGACTGATGCGTCTCTCACTGCGTTGTGTCACCATTTCAATTTCTAAGTTACCAACATAGACTTGCATGTTTACATGTTGGCCACATCAATATTACTTTATCTGCCCGATCACAACCGTTCTCCAAGGCTATATAGATGTTTTGGCTTAATTCTATTTCATTTAATTTATTACTGTAGAATGGAAACTGCTGAAATATGTGGACTAATGTTAAAGATCCTATTGCAATATCGGTATCTTGGTAGCGTTTGATTGGTGATTAGGTGGAGATGAGTCAATCTCGAATGTCCATTCCTGAGCCGGTACGGGCCACTTCCTCGCTGTGGATGCTGCGACTAGAGGATTTCTTAGGTTTTACTTATTTCCTTATAAGTTTGAGTTTGGTGGGAGAACTCTTATCCCACATTTCCTACCATTCCTTGTGGATATTCTCTTTCAGTGGAAGTAAGAGTTCTGATGATGCTAGTAGGGTTCTACCACGACCTGGGAGAATGCCTCTTTTGTTGCTTTATAGGCCATTTCATTTCCTCTTTTAACCAACATGTACAGGTAGCCATTTGCAATGAGCCGATTTTCCGTCATCACCCATGGATTTTTCTTTTTCCAAGATTCGTTGGATTTCTGGATGTTCTGAGTGCATTTTAATGCCTCTAACGTGTTCAATGAATCTGCCGCAATTACTCAATCCTTGACTGCAGAGGAATATTATAGTGCCATTGTAACAGCATTCACTTCAGCAGTGTAAACCCTAGAAAGCTGGCGCAGTTTGAATTTGCGTGTGGAATTCTTGATCACAAAAGCAGATGAGGCTGCTGAACCAGATTTGAATCCGTCTGTAAAAATTAATTGATGTTCCGACAACAACGTAGACAATCGTTTGAGACGTATTTAGGACTTAAGTACAAACCCTAGATGATCACTGATATAGACGATGTACCAACTATTCTATACTTGCTATTTCGATGGTAGGAGGGGTCCTTTTACATATTTTCTAGTCTTGTTATCATCTAGTATATTTCAAAAAAGTATTTAAAAAAAATCTATTTGACGTATTTGGTCCTGGTACAGCGTGTATACTAATTACCTATTAAGGATTAAAAAGAGCGCAAAACAAAAATTTCTGATCTCTTATTCTAAATAAATTAAATGCTAGGCATTTTCAAATTGCATTCAAATATTTACATTCACTTGAATTCATGTAATTCATCTATGTATTACAAACAAATATTTATATATTTAATCATTTAATAATAATTTATATATTTATATTTTTAGACTCATTACTTAGACAAATGTCACTATTATAATGATTTTTTATTTACTGATCACACCATCTCTTATCCGAAATTGCGCATTATCAGGAATACCTTTTGACTCATTATTCCGTACAAACAGGGATCTACTTTAATGTACAATTTGAAAAAAGAAATGCGAAAACAAGGTAACTAACAGGGAAATCTCAGTTAAGTTTATCAGCTTTAGCTGAAAAGAGATTTAGAAAAATCAGATGAACGACAAGAGGAGATATAAATGACAAAACAGATTACTACCGAAGGGGTTGGTTACTAAGTGACTGGAACGAGGCTATAAGGGGCTGGAGAATTGTCCAGACAGGATCGGGGACGGGATACCCCTGAAGACTGCTAACAATGGCAGCTGTCCGATCGGGTCTTCTTACAGCTTGTCTCAGCCAGAAATGTATTTGTAAGTCCCTTCTAACAAATCTCATCCAGTCTATCTCAACCGATTCCTTTTCGGCTTCTTTTACAACCATCGTCATCTCCAGTATCTGCTATATGTTTGCCATGGTCCTATGTTGATTTATAAGTAAAGTTATTGTGGAAGATTGATCATTCTAATTTATTTTTGCATGGCTCATTTTATCATTTTATTTATTTTTGCATTGCCATGAAATTAATTTTACTTAGAACTAATTTATTTTATCAATATACCTGTTACTAGGACGTAGTTTCACAACAAATTAAATATAGTTCACAGCTTAGTAACAGCTTAACAAAAATCAGTTTTTAGAACTTTCAATTAATTTATGATTGGATCAACACAAAACAAAAACTAAAATTATGAAAATAATGAGCTCTACATTTCTTGTCCTCACTCCACATCACCTAATTAGTGATGAAAGTGGTTTAAAAAATTCACGAAAATTGGCGTACAACGAGACGTTTAGCGCTTTAAAAATTAAGAAAAGAGAAGAGACTCACCTTTGATTTTTTTTTCTTGTACAGACGGTCACTGAATTAGTGGCATATGTTTGATATCTGAAAAATTAACAGAGTTAGAGACATTTTGCCACAACTTGTTTTCAGCTGCGGAGCAAATCTATAATGGCCGCAATGAAAAAAGTTTGAGCATGAAAAACGTTTTAACACATAGCTTTGAACACACCAAATAACAAAAAATTACTGGTAAAAAATTATAAAAATCAGAAAAGTCGAACAACACAACTTATTCAAACTGGGTGATTTCAAATGGAGAGGCCCATAAATGTTTTTTTTTTTTTTGAAGAGTGAAAATGCATGCATACATGTATAAAAAACCTATGCTAATAAAATCAGGTAGGCATACCAAATAATTTTAGCCCTTTTATTGCCAACGACGATAAATCATTGTTCGTAACATTTGCGAAAAGTGCCTGATGTTATATTATATTATTAAATAATATTACCATTTTTTTATATATGATAGACAGTGTTTGAGTCTTAATATTCGCGTTGTTACTTTTATATTATGATTGCTAAAATAAGACTAACCAAATAAAAATAGTACATCATTCTCATACAGTTCAACATGTATTTAGATATATCAAAGTATGTATTGACTCTTAATGTGAGATGTGTCTGCATAAAAAGTTTAATTTCCTTTGTAGTCCGTCTACAATTCCTTTTGGCATGAGTGCCATTTTTCAATGTTAAATTTTTTTACGAAGGTGAAAATTCATGCATATAAAAATTTCCTTCCCTCTTAGGTTCCTAAGCTCAATACAATAATTGTTGTTAATTGTCTAAAATATTGGTCTAATTTTTTTAAACATTTATTTTCATTATTTTGTTTTGTTTTTTAGGTACTGTAATAATCTTTTAAATTTGAATCTGGAAGTTAAAATTGGTCTTTTAAATAAAAGCTGAAAAATGAAAGTAAAACCGTGTGCCCAAAATTCAATATGCTCTTTCTTTGCTACTAATGGTCCCGTTTCGACGATTCTTTTTTTTCTTTTGTAGGGAATTAAATTGGCTTTTGGAACGTATGATTTTCAAGTTATGCTCAAATAAGCCTTCTTTTTCTCATATTTGTTTCCTTCTTTTACTACGGCTACTGTGCACAGAGAGTTCTATTTGGTATATGAAGATCAGAGGCCGAAATAAAAAAAAAATTACCATACAAAAAAAAAAACTGCACATCGAAATTTGGACCCGATTGTCATACTTTCCTGACCTATTAGCAGTAGGAAAGTAAAAATCTATATTAATAAAATTATATCAAACAATTTTAAGAAAAATTATTTTTATATAAGGATTGCTAAAATATTTTTTATAAGAGTCAATAGATCAAAAGTGATAATTGCTTGAGTCAATTGGTCGGGATCACTCAAAGAGAAATGTAATAAAAACTTCAATTTTTATTGGACTTGTCGACATTTACCATAGACCTAACTTTGTTTGTCTCTTGGGCTATTACTACATAAAGCTACTATCTACATAAAGACTGTGGATTAATAATATTCATCCAATACTTGAACTTTTTACATCTATAAAATTGGTGTTTACTGATGCTTTCCTATTAGTATATCTTTTCTACTGCCATCAGTCGTTTATTTATTTATTTAACGTATTATTAACGCTGCTAGTTTTGGAACAATACTGGAATGTATCCGTTACTGGAAGGGCATGTTGTGTACGTAGGACAGCCCTGTCAAATCTATACTTATGATAAATGACTCTTTGGTAGACCGTGACCCGGTCCAGTTTCTGCTCATCTAGACCATCTAGCTGTTTGCTTCAGTCTTTCAAAACATTAACAATACAACGACAGGGAGCCTTGGTGTTATTTAAATGTTATTCAGTAGTATTTTTTTCGTTGATTATTATTCAGAGGAAGCGGCAAAATCAATGTAAAAAAAAAATTAACATTGTGATAATTTTAAAAAATAAATAAATATAAAGTAATTTGGGGTAAGTGCACAATTAATTACATTGCATTAAATACAGACCTTCATATGACAACAGTTAACGAACACATTCGGATCCGCTATAATACTTACACGGACAATCTACAGGTTTCAGCCGTAAAAGGCTGAAAAGCAGCTGGATGAGAGATCTCCATACCTAACTTCAGGCTATAAATTAAGACAGGAAGAGGTGGAGCTGGGAATTACTCTCATGTCACAAGATCCAAATATTTTGCTCCCAAATTGACTAGTAGCAACTGACAAGTTCTCTGATGACCATTTCAAATGGGATCTCTGACAACGCTATTGCCAGAAAAATTGGAAACTGTCTGGGAAATTCAGGAGTTGCTGGGCATAAATGAAGCAGCAGACAGGGCATCAAACCTTGCCAGAAGGAAAGTGAGCGGGACCACAATCATAGACTTAAATAGACTGTTGATTGGAGATGTAGAAGTAAAAGAGCCTTACATGAACAGTGGCAACGATTGAGGAACCAATCATCGGCAAAGCTTCAGGAAATTAAACAAGATATCCTTTCATGGGAAACCTCTTACAGAAAGTCCACATCTGAAAAGATAGTCCTGACCAGACTGAGAATCGAGTATGTATAATGAGAGGTCTGGAACCACCAACATATATCATATCACATTATAATTAAAAATACCATAGTAACAACATGCAAACTATACGTTCCGCCATTACTGAAGCACTAGCAGATAACGAAGAACAAATTAAAAATATAATTAAATTTGTAAAATATATTAAAATTTCTCATATAATTTAGTTATTGTAGTTCATTATTTATTGTTCATAGTTCATAATTCATTGTTTTTTTTAATTCATAATTCATTTAGCACTGATATTTAAATTTAATTAATCATAATTCATTTTTCATGGTTAATTCATTGTTCATTTAATTTAATTGTTCATTGTATTTAATTCATTGTTTATTTCATTTAAGAATTGTAACAATGTAGTCATCACTATATGCACAGTGATCATCAACATATTGTATATACTTCACGTTTTGATTATTATTTAAGCCGCTAATGACCCGCTTGGGTAGATTGCGGAGTGCTGTAAAATAAATAAATATAAAAATAATATATGTCAGGAGTATCATGTACGATCCACCTATGTTAATGTCCACTAACTCGAAATTATTTCAGCCGTTCAGAAAATTGATATTATTGCATCATAACAAAATTAAGATTAAAAAATCTTAAAACCTATTTGCCAATGGCCGAAAGGCGTGCCAATTCCGAACTCTTGGCACAATGTGGGTTAGTCATCCCTTTATATATGTATTCCTAATATTAAAATTACTATACTGAATTTTATGAATCTTGGAACCTTTTTTAATAAAGCTAATACAAAAATACAAAAAGTTAATAAATAATAATTGTGATGAAAAATGATTAAACATTTTTTTTTATCATTTTGTTTTTACATGTTAAAATGAACGTGTGTCTCTATACTAACGATTGATTATTTAATTTAAAATAGACAAAAAGTCAACATATACGCATTAGCCCAACAGATTTACAAATCAGCATAAAAGATTCATTAAGTAATATGTTTTCAGTAAAAATTATTAAGAATACTAACAGAAGATCGTTATAACGTAAATAACAAAACCCTATATACTGAATTACACCAACCCACCATTAACGACACGCATTTCCGTGTTATAATTTTTATTTTAGCATTTATTATAATATTTTAAGACTTTTCACGATGAGTTTGCCTCTGAGAAATGATTTGAATTGAGTCGAGTTCTCACCTGGGGTATCATTTATTTGTATTCCCCATCGCGACGCCGGGCCGCTCACCATCAAGGACGCCTCACCAGTCAGCCCCCATTAGCTAGTAATCGGCTCTGAGAGACGGTATCTCCGGTAGACATAACATAGCTTCCGCTGTAGTCCGAGAATACATATCATTCTCTGCAGAAAACCGGCTGCTTTATAATACTGGAAGGAGACGGAAAGGTTTTAGGATTTAGGAATCGAAGCGGGGCGACATCTGAACAGATAAGCCATCTTCGTAATATATAAGAACTGAATCACGAATTCACTGTCAATATGCAATTAAATTAATTAATACCATTTAACACATACTAACAGTATTGCCCCTTCAGGGATATCATTTGATGATCATTCATTTCATTATTAACATGAGATGGATAGTTATTTTCACGTTAACTCCTCTTATTTCGACCTACATGAAAAGGGTTCCCGGTCATATGGCCCTGCACAATATTGAACAACCGCCAAAAATAAAAAAAAATGCACATGAAACAAATTGCAAATGTATCATATTATTTGTGGTCATTTGCTCAAGATAGTAATTATTTACGTGTTGATATTATTTAACAGATTATACTTTGACTGCTAACCTACATCTTCGTTACGAAAGACTTTTTCCCGAAATATTTGTTGCTCTACGTGACTATGAAATAATTGCTACCTACACCTAAAGTTTCATCGAAAACGGTATTGCAGCTTGAGTTGTTGGCAACGGAGGAATAATTAGGGAAAGAGTACGAAATTTTCTGAAACCTCTTTTTCTAACTCGAGGTTCCTAAAACAAGTACCTAAATTATATTATACTCGAAAAATCGTTAGTCTAAAATTCATTCATTAGATTACAAGAAAACTGTGTAATAGTTGTGTTGAATATCGTTCGTTCTTAACTTAATATATTAAAATGAATTAGCAACTTGAGCAGATGCGTAACAATTATCCAGGTAGGTGCACCCTTTCTCTGTTGAAGTTTCATATCCTTGGCAGTGTTTCAAGTCGCACTTCCTTGACAGTACAAAGGACATTAGATGAAGAATGGAGTCCTGTTGAAAGAGATACCAGTGACCATATTTTCATGAAATCAAATGCTTCGAAAGTGATTTGATAACTTATTGATCCTATTTAATGATTTATTAATATTTATTTAGTTGCCTCTACACTGTTATTGGAAAAGTACTTCCTGAACATCTTAAACCATTTATCAAACGATTTTTAATTTTAAAAATTCCAACTTTTTTATTATCGCTGATTCTTTGTTGCATAGATTTTATTTAGAACGTATAATAATATTAGAATGAATGATAGTAGCTTAATTCTTTTCAGTAGCCATTTTCCGCGAATAAAATAGACTATTGCACAGGGTCGAAGGCCGGCGGTGAAGGTCGGGAATGCGTTTTCTATTCGTTTTTTAACCCCTAGAACACGATTATGGAGGTTTTGGAGATGTCATATATACATATATTATTATTATTTCCCCAAAATTTGAGGGTATTTTTTATTTTATTGAAAATATGGCCTTAGTGATGGAGCTCTGCTGCTCACTGTTTTTTTAATTTGATAATGAACTAAATTTGTCTAAGACATCTAATTATGCACGGCAATCTTAATCATAACCACTCTCAGCCAATTTGTCTTCTATCTCTATTGAGTTAAAATATAGTCATATTCTATTTTTCCATAAAAGATCAATTTAGCGGTTGCCTATATTAATCTTCTCCAAGGAATGCATATTTTTAATACATAATAATTTAGCGATCTTCCTTTAGGTTTTTAAATATTTGTCAGTACCTATTTAAAAACACTCTAACGCTAAGTATATTTAGGCAAAATCTGTGTTAATTCTTTTAACTGATATTTGGATGTTTTTATTGACTTCTGAGATTGCGTGAAACATGCTTTGTTTTTTTCCTCCATAAATCAAAAAAATCAATATTCGATATAAATTTAAGAAGAGATCAATTCACCCTTTACCTGCTCAATTCATTCTTATATATAATGCCCTTATACCACAGGTCATGTGGTTATCCTGTGTTGAGAATATAGATCCGCTGAAGCATTGCGTTTCATTAGCACAATTACCATCAGAATTGCTGTGCTAGGAGTTGTGCATGGACAGGGAATTGTGCAGCAAACATTGTAAGCAATCAGAAGGTTCTACCATTTGCTTGTCAAACATTCGCTTGATACTAATAATCCTTACATTGGGCTTCATCGGTTCAACATTGATTGGAGATATGCATGGAGCAGATATAGACACTATACACTCCTATTTTATGGAAGATAAAATAACAAAATTACTGTATGAAGAATGTATGGTTCCTCGTGTAACAGATATACTTTTTTTTTTAGAAGTTATCACCATGAAAGGAACATTCATTTAGGCAAACTTTCGATGGATTGCAAAAATCAACTAACGAACAATTCTTGAAGAAACTATGGTCACATTAAAAATGACATTGCTAATCAGGCAATAATGATAACTGCATTAGTTATCTTGATTAATCGATTAATCAACTATGATAACTTTTTACTTTCTTGAAAAAAAAAAATATTTTCCTTATTTATATTTTATTCACTCAAGCCTCTCAAGGATATAATAATGTAAGCTAGCCAATGATTTATTATGTTACAAGAATAATGTCATTTAAAAGCGGCTTGCTAATATCAATTATTTACTTCTGTATAATGAATATTTCTGAATGGTAGAATATGATTATTACCAGTAAAATTTATTGGCTTGCATATTTCTATTGTACATGCAATATCTGATTTGAGATTATGTTCTTCAATCTATTACTTTATATTATATAATCGATCAAAAAACCATGGAGAAACAATTATCTAGTTTGGAAACAAAAGAAGTGAACTTTAAGTTGGTCTCTGTATATTTCCTAATTCTTTTGTACTGCTGGAATAGAGTTGTGATAATTTAAACAGTTTTATTTCATTGATTGTTAGTATATATTAAGTAAGGAATGTAAATATATGTATCTACATTTCAGAGGACCAAATCATAATGGCCAAAAAAATATATATGGGCCTTTTTATTTCTATGAGTCCTAGATTGGTGTTTATAAGATTTTTTTTGCAAATAATGCTCTTAGTAAATAAATAAAACTAAGAAATTCGATAAAAATGGTGGCTACGATATAATAAATATTTAAAATTAAAAAAAAAACATATAAATATTATATTCAAATTTGGCACTGCTTTATGTAAAAACATAAATATAGCAAATTTTTATTATTATTATTTCTTTTTTACAGGTAAGCAGTCCGGAAGTTCTTTCACCCCAAATCGGAAAAAAGAGGTAATAACTTTGAGTTTAGTAACCCATATTTATGCTAATTAAAATATTATAAGCTAATGGTTCCATCCAATAATATTTTAAACAGCTCCGAGAAATATTTAATTTAAACGGAATAAAAATAAAATTGAATTGATTCAGTTCATGTGATTATCATGTTCTCTAAAAGTCTATAAAAAGCGTTGAAGAAGTGTATAGCATGTGTAAACTTTATTATAAGGTGGTGTATATTCCACATAGTCTTCTTGTATACAAGTCATTCCAGAGTTATTATACAAGGGGAACCCAGTCTCATTACCTATTCGCTTGTCGAATAGACTCGTTTGTGAGCTTCGAAGTTTAAAAATTAGAAGAATAGTTGTGCTTCTGAGCTGTCCATGGGGCTTTTTATTTTGACTTTTTTCGTACCTTTGCCTGAAGTATGTAAATAATTCGAAGTATCTAAACACTTTAAATTTAATACTCTAGGACAAATTCAATAACTTTTCAACCACTTAAAGAATGGAATGTATTTTAACGAAAACGCAAAAACATATTGAATTGGCAGATCTACTAGCGGAAACAAATTGTTCCAACACAAATAGCGATGGCCTCCAAGTTACTGGGTGACTTGTTCTTCGGAGTTTACTGAGTATCCAGTTTAAGGAGATGTTTTCAGGTTCGAAGGATATCCAATTCAAACTTTTTTTGTCTTTCATCCCAAACATAGCTAAATGTCGTAGGGCGGAGTTCGCTCTTCTTTTGTCGATACTGGTCTACCTATAGTAAGCCTATATATAGTCTACCTAATAACTAAACTAATCCCTCTGGTGGTAGAAAGTGAAGAGGAAATGCTACGGGTATGCGTCCGTTTTCGCGGACTATTATTCTGGATACGAAAATCTTTGACCTAGCCCAAGAATTCGACAATTGATTTGGTAAATGTCGTGATACATTATGTGAGGACACGTTCTGCACAATAATGAATCTATGAGAGAATAATGGAGTAATATTCAAATATATTGTTATTAAAATATTAGTTATAATTTAAATGAATTGCTTTTATAGGTCAAGAGAATCATCAAAAAAATTAATTTTGTCTAGCTTCTGTTTTTAAAACCGGGATTCAAAGTTATATAGAATTTATAACGCAAGAAAATATTTTAATATATTAAAATATTTCGATAATAAATAAATGGATTGCTTTTATTTATCAACTGATAAATGTCATAATTATACTTTATTTTATTACTCAAACTATAAAAATGGATGGGAGATAACATGTAGAGAGGAAGGTCCAAATCAAGAAAACTCTCTAAGTCTCTAAAATAACAGAAAAATCTAACCTCTCAATATTTCGCCAATTCGATATTCGTGTGCAGAACTTAACATTTACTGTATCCTAACAATTCTTTTATGTCTCTTTGTGACCTTTTGTTCTTCATATGGGCCTTCCTATCCTGTGCATTTCCTCATTCATTTTTTTTTTTGTATTTGTTATAATTATCTGATTTTTTTCAGGACAAATTTCTTATGCATTATTCCTTAATATTGTTATAATTTCTCTATATCATTCTCTCTCTATCTCACTGAGTTAAATCCACAATTTTTATTTCGTCACGATTTTTATAACTTCATAAAAGAGTGTATATTCTGGATCTGGATACCATTGTCACAATGTACTTTCCTGGAGTTGAAATAAACCGTACATTCGAGGAAAAAATATACTTTATAAAAAACTCTTCAAACAAATTTTATATGTTGTCATTTCCTGTCCCGTATATACGCTAGTAGTACTTTTTTATACAAATGGGATATTATGCTTATTCTGTAAAAAAAAAAAAAAAAACCGATTTTTAACTTTGCTAAACAAAAACATGTCCTCAAATTCACTGTAAAATTTGTGTGTTTTTTCTTTCTTCATAGCCTTGTTTTCCTCTTCTGACATATAAAATTCCTGGAAATTTATTCTCTTTCTGTATCATTATATTATGGAGAGATGTATTCTAGTTTAATTTTTTTTCATTTACATATCTTTTAAGGGAGATAATTTTATATTTTATGGTGATATTTGCTGAATTCCGAATTAGTGGAAAAATTTCGAAAGTAAAGATCGAATATGCAATTATGTTTCTGCTGTTAAATTAAATGATTCTGCTGTTAAAAAATCAGATATTAAAAAAATAAAATAAAAAAGAACGTAACTTATAAACCAAAATTACTTAATATCCTATAATCAATGCGTGGAAGGAGTTTACTTAAGCTTTTAGAATGAATATTTTGGAGGATCTCAGAAATCTAGTAGCGTCCATTCTTTTACTTCAGGAAAACCAAGTAGTAAATAACCAAGCATGCCGGTGGAAAAAAAGTTTATGTAATATAGGTGAAACCAAAAATTCCCTAAGTGCAATAACCTAAAGGGCCTATACCAACACAAATACACAATTCCACCTGGAACTCGTTTGCCTCAAAATTAGCATAACATGCCGTATCCCTTAGCCACTTCTATGAGCTTGATAATCCTTGTTCTAACATATCTATTTGTTTTTATTCCACAATGTTAACTTGTTTTACATTATAATTATTTGAAATGTATTATTATTTCTTTTCTAAATATATTATTATTTATCTTCAATTCACTTTTATTATTTATCTCTTTTCTATATAATTACACATAGAAATTTTATATTTATTTTTTTATATTATTGAAATGTAAACTACATTTGGAGATAAATAGGTAGAGGACCATATGACATCGGGTATCAATCTTGGGACGGATATCGATTCAATATTGAAGCGGCCTTGGCATTCCGCTCACGTATATCCTCCGGAAATATATAAGAAGAGGATTGATGTTAGCTTTACAAATGGTTTTTAGATAAAGGACATAAATGGAATTTGTTCGCTGGGAAACGAGGGCCGTATCGGACGAGCTTTAATATCGCCCGTTGGCTCTAAATGTAAGGTGGGTACCGCAGCGTTTATCTGTAGTGCGGGATTCGGGGTAGCGTGAAATTAACATAAAAAAAAACGATTACAATGCGGAGTTTAATACCCTCACATTGCATTGATTATTTTTACATTTTGTGTAAATGTTAATTGTTATATCTTTAAATTTTTATAACGTTACGAACTATTCACTTTTTCGATACCGTGACGTACCGGATTGGCCTTATGACTGCTTATAACTTCAAAGTTTTTTTTTGCCAAAGATAAATTACCTTCAGTAGATTTGGAGAAAAATAAGTCCTTTAAAATAGTAAAAAACTATTATTTTTTAATTTTAAATAATAAAAGGAATCACAGAAATTGAAAATTGGGTAAGATTTAAACAACTTTATTCAGGCTAAAAGCAAAATCTGTTCTTACTATCAAGTAATTAATCAAGTCATTAACAAACTTTTTTTCTTTTTTCTTTACTTTACAATATTGAATGATTCATAGCATGGTGATAAATGGATACATAAATTATCCCTATAATTTTTAACTATTTTCGTTTGACTCACCCTTGAAATGTTGAAAAAAACTTTAAATCGATATGAAATATGGTAGGAACTATACATTTTTTTATAAATTTAATTTTTTTTTTTAAAAATACAGAAATTTTGTTTGGGAATTTTTAATCATACCTGTACCACTACAACCCGTGAAGGGTCTTGGGCTCAGTACTTGGGTAAGGACCGTACTGTTTCAAAGCCAACCGGTTGTGTAAGGAGGTGATTTGGCCGAGATCACGCTCAACCGCCAGGTTTTTCCCCCAATTAAGGGTACCCACTTTATAGAGGCTGGGTGAGCCCCCCCAGGGTCGATATGTGACTGAATACAGAATAAATAATTATCTGCCTCAGCCGGTCTCGAACCCAGGACCTTGAGATTAGTAGCGCAGTGCCTAACCCACTGAGCTACCCCGCTCTTTTAATCATACAGGAATATTAAATAATTTTTAAACCATTTTTTTAATCTGAATGTTAAGTCAATCAGTATTTGGCATTTAGTAATAGTGGAAAAAACCCACTAAATCAGTTGACATCCGCATGATGATATAGCAGATCAGTCCCTAACCTCACTAAATTTTGAATCCCAACGAACCAATTCAAATATTTAAGCAGGTGGCTTTCGAAGGGGAGAAACAGCGAAAAAGACATTGATGAAAAGCTCATCAGAGGTAGAAAGGTCATACGGACTTTAAATTCTGTTCTCTGCAATTAGGACGTCAAGCTTCAAACGAAAAAGAGACTCTACCATTAATTTGTTCCAAATGCTGTATGCCTCTGAAAGCTGGACTGTTCCAACAGACTCATCAAGAAAACTTGTATCAATGGAAATGGATTTTCAGAGACGTAGTTGTGGAATATTTAGACTAAAACACGTTCAAAATAATACCATCTGGGAAAAAGTAAAGGAACCCCTTAAAATCCTATATTCTATTGAGACAAAAAAGCTGAGATGGTTTGGGTACGTCCTGAGAATGCCTGACGACCGATGGCCTTAAAGGATGCTTAGTACCATGGGAAAGGAAGAAGAGAGGTCGTACGGAAAAGAGATGGATGGAAGGTATACATGAGGCAATGACAGCAAGAGGACTCCGAGAGGAAGATCCCTAAGACAAAAAGAAATTGCGGCAGGGTTTATCAGGCAATGGCATATGACCTTATGTTGTAATAAAGTCGCTCGTGTATATAAATTTTTTTTTTAAATTTGTAATTTATCTTTAATGTTTAATAGAATTTATTAGTGTTTTTATAATTTTTAAATCATTCGTTTAAATAAAAGTGTACCACGAATGAAAAAAAAAAAGTCACAATCAATACATTTTTAAGCTACAATTTAAAGCTTCAGGACATATTCAAAATCTTGTAGCGTAGCTCATTTGTATCTTGATTTTTTAAGTATGTACTCCTTTCGTAATATAACATCATTTTAATTTGCAATAATTCTAACTGAATTCCTGCTAATATCTCAACGTATTTTTTTATATAATTCTACTGTGGGAAGCTGCCCCCTCCCTTTCCAATATGGAAATAAAATTAAAATTTCCGCAGCTAACCTTAGCAATTAAAAAAAAAATGTGCATAGCACCATGGACCCTCACTTCAATTTTAAGAAATTAAATTTAGAAAATTGGCTCCTCACTTATGTTTCGAGCTGGATACACCCTTGGACTTTACTAATCTAGTCTCACACGAATGCGACCGAAAACAAATAGATTACAAATAATCTTATTCTCTTTTTTCCTACTTTTTAATGTTCCTTTTTGGTACAATCTAAGGATATATTTATATGACTTCATAAAATAAGACAATTTATAAAAGAAGAAGGATTAAAATCAGACAATAAAGCAATGTAATAAAATAATAATATAATGTAATACTATACAAGATATATAATATTGGTATCTAAGATATATATATATATATATATATATATATATATATATATATATATATATATATATATATATATATATAAGAAGATATTATAACAAATGTTAAAAAAATAACATACAACAGAAGAGAAAAAAAGGGCTTTGAAAAAATATATTAATTGTTATAAACCATAGATTTGATTTAAATCAAATCCTAAATAAAAGATTAATGGGAAATAGGTTTTAACTACCGGGTCACACAAAGGAAGGCACGACAAAGTCCACAAAAGCTAACTTGCTGTAAAATAACTCGATCTCCCCCCCCCCCCCCCCCTCGGCTTTTCACTTTGGTGTCCTAGAAATTGGAAAGCAGAAACCACCCAAGAGAGATTCATACTAATCCGATTGAGCTGAGTCGGGAAAGCAATTTAGACGGAACTACCACCGTTGTATATTCTGCACAGGCGAGTTTTATTTAATAAAGGAACTGTGTATATGTTTCACTACTCGGCCGGACAAAGCTCGTGGTGGACAGATTAAACACAAGTCACCACTTCATCACCAACGCCGACCGCGTTAGGATTTGGCTAACGTATGTTAGCAACGCCGGTTCAGTGGAGACATGTCTTTCTGACTAATTGCTCTGTCCCGTTATATCACAAGAGGGGGAAGGGTGGGAGATTTCTCCATAGGGTTCAGTTCTGAAATAGTGTCCATTCTGTCCCATGAGGATAAGTGAGTAGTTGCGTGATTAAAAATTTATTAACTCTAAAATTAAGCTTACAAGAGAAAACAAAATGCCGTCTTCCATCATAATCTCTAATAACAGCTTGTTATTTATTGAATTGTTTTTAATAAAACTGGACAGGACAAGGAAGAATGAACAGGAAAGGTTCGAAGCTTATTTAATATTATAAATAAGCTTCGAACGTTTCCTGTTATTACGTTATGTTATTACGTAACGGGGTTATCTTTGCTTGTTTTCAAGTAATCTATAACAAAATATTTCACATCAGTTACAAACCTTATAAACTTTTACAATCATTATATCATCATTAATTGTACACATCGATGTTGGTTTTTGAAAAAGACTTAAGCGCTAAAAAGTTAGGTTTCAATTGATTTTGGGTCGTAAGCACCCTATCGATTCCCACTCACGATAAATCGAGAAAAAAAATTGTGATGATCTAAAAATCGAATATTGATGCAATAAGCACCATATACTAACGACTCTCAGTCGTCACTCTGGCCATAACCAGTTCTAGAATACTTTAAAATATATTTTAATTATAAAGGTTTTACCAGGTTAATAAATTCCTACTCTATACAATCAAGAATAAAATTTAAAAAAATGTATTGTTATTTGGGAAAAAATGGTTTCATTTGTTTCCTGTAAAGTTTGCTAAATGGCGCTTACGCGCCTGATTGCAATTTGGAGTTTTTAAAATAATATATAATAATTCTAATCTTAGTTTATAACAGAAATAGCGGACATAGGAGAAAAATAAACAGAAAGTAATTAAAGAAATATGAAGATTTATACATCGTCATAAAAATAAAGTATGTAAATTAAGATAATTAATATTAATTTTTATAAAATAATTCAGCATTACTAAAATTGTAATGCTTGGAAAAAATAACAAAGTTTGTAATGTAATATTGATATATTTTTAGATATCACAACTTAAAGGTGGGTAACGGTCATAAATTTTAAAACTGATATTAAAGGCATTGGTCAACAATATGTAGATATCATTGACAAATTGATATTTAAAAATAATGAAAATGGTTATATTTTTAATTAGGCATAAAAATTAATTGAAATTAATAAGAAGATCCTATAGTAATGGTTCAGATAGATCACTCATTAGCACAGAGAAATAAGAAATATAGGTGAATATATTCGATTGTAATTAAAGGAATAATTGTGTTAGAATGGATTGAACTCAGATGTAGTGATATAAGGTAATATGTTATTTTAACAATATTTATTTTAGAACCATTAAATGGACAAATAAGATTCTTCTTATGAAATATGGAGTAATGAGGTAATAATGTTGCATGTATGAGAAAAATTTATGTTGAAATGACTGATAAAAGGTAACATATTAAAAACTTATGACATTTGATTATTCTAGTGATTTTGACAAATTTTCTTTCGGGCCTTGCTTTATGGAGACATGAGTTATTTAACAGTCATACTTGTACACAGAATGTTTTTATTTATTGATTAAATGATTAATGATGATTTAATCGTTGTAAATATTTATATGGCTTGTAATCGATGTGCAATATCTTGTTATATATAACTTGAAAATGGGCCAAAATGAGGCCGAAACGTTGTTATAAATGGTTGAATAAAATTGGAGGAAGTGTATAAGGGATAACAATGTTCCTGGAATATGTTCATATTATTTAATTTGAATATATAATACAATTAATTTTAATTAGATGCCACCACCATAATTATTATTAAATATTTTCGACGTATATGAATTTACAACCGTAGAGTAGGTAACCCTAAAACCTAATTAACAAAACCCAATAATAATTTGTTGTTTTTTTCCTGATCCTAGCGATAAGATAATACAGAGATCCGAAGGACTTTATGTTCAAAAATAACAGCGACATGCTCTCTAAAAAAATATTCTTATTAATGACGATGTATCCAGATTAAAAACACGGTCGCGATGCAGACAAACTCAGCTTTTTCCTCTCTTTCTCGTGATTTAAAATATAAACAATTTTAACTCTAGACTTCGTAATACATTTAGGTGTATGTATTATACTGCACGTTAACATAAGGAACATTATCTTAAAATCTGCTTGATTGATCACTTTCAAATTTTTTTTTTGTAGTAATTTGTAACTATTCTGAGGCTTTATTTTTTTAGTGCCTATAACCTAAACGATCTGTAGTAATATTTTTTCTTAAGTCGTGTGTAAAGCTTAAAATTTTCAAAGTGTTTAATTTTTTTTAGGGATGTAAATATTAATATATTACTATTATTTTTTGGCTTTATTTTTGTATCCACACCTGTCAGTTATGAATAGAGATGGAGGGAAGGTTATGCTAGGAAAAGCCAATTTATTTATATTGTAGAAAATTTATACATATATAGTTTCGTTCTAAAAACAAATAGCTATGGAGAGTATAAAGGTCCTTTAAAGACCAATTTAGAGGTAAAGAAAGAAGATAACCTAATATTGTATATATCATTTAATGATGTAAAATTAATTTATCTGGTAAAAAGAAAGAATACATATTTTGTTTGTAACACATTTTTTAAATAAATATTTATATAAACTTTTTTATGTTTATATTTAACAACATAGTTCTGACATAATAATTATAATATCTTATAATTCGAAAAGGTTATTATTACTGACCTATGATCTTCATTTTTGGCTGTAATTAGTAAGTCATCAATATATTTTAAAATCATTGTTGGTTTTCAGTTTTGTATATATATATATATATATATATATATATATATATATATATTCTTATATATATATATATATATATATATATATTCTTCTCTTTCCTATATATATATATATATATATAGGAAAGAGAAGAAGAGGAATTAAGAAAGAGTGAATATATATATATGAGAGAAAAGAAGAGGAAGAAAGAAATAATTGGTGAAATATTGTTTAACTGAAAGTGATAAGAAAAGTTAATTTACAGAAGAATTAAAAAGAAAAAGAAAATAATTAGTTCAAATAAAACGAAAGATTGATTCGCTCAATGGACGATAAACGTTTTTAATATATATAAATAGAAAATTGATTCAAGAAAGTATAAAATATTTAAAATAAATAAAACCAGAAATTCACTTAACAACGAACCATTTCCAAAATAAGAAATCATAAATTCAAAAGATAGCAAAAAGGTGAAAAAAATGAAAGAACTGGTTACGAATTATTTATATTGTATGGAATACAAAAAAATAAAATTAAACGTTCTATGTTGGTGATTAACTAAATATAGGTTCACTCTATTATTAACAGATTAAATTAACAGTGAATGAAATGGATAAATACTTGGAGTTTAAGAAAGATCTGATGGTTATAATTAACTGAAGAAACAGTTGCAGATGGTTGGTAGCTGGGCAAAGACGGTGAAAGGTTCATGATCAGTAGGTTAAATTAATAAGATGAATAATTGTTCAAAACGAAGGCATGAGATATCACTAATATAAGATCCACAGTGCACATAAAAAACAGATGGTACTGAAGATAAGGAGGAAAGGTAACATCACAGTGAGCCTTACTAACCTTCATGAGTAAGCATTCCATTGAGGTTGCTGGTGCAATAGGTTTCAATCAGCCTTACTTGCTTTTTAAAGTACACTATTGTAAATATAAATATAATTGTATGGATAAAGATGACTTCATTTCCCAGTAGTCTTCTTTTCTTCAAAAGTGAACATAATAAAAATATAATTCAGATCAATAAAAGTAATGATTGGAACTGGGGAGAGTTAAAGGAATTTAAATCAGGATGAATTATAATGGTTTGAAGCAGGATACCGATTAAATTAATTTCCATTGAAAAGAATGGCATAAATACCGTGTATTTTGGGTTCGGTATTATTAATGCTTGTTTATTTGGACCTTTTTTACTTCGCTACCGCAAAATACTTTTCGATAAAAACATATGATTTCTTTGGTACTGTTTACATACTTGTTAATAACTACCGTTACGTAGTTATAACAACTTTTTCAAATAAAGAAATAAATTGGTACGTTTTTTTTCACCAATAGCAAATAAAACTGACAAACATTGGAGTAATTGAACCACATTTTCTTCACTCTGAAATTTAGCAGATAATTGAAAAAGATTCATTTTTCTTTTTAGTATCTAAACACTCCAGAACGCGTATAATAAATAACCCGATCAGTAACAGTTGAAAACAATTTAAACCAAAATCATGAGTTTTTATTGAAAAGTGATTTGCGGTAGCGAAGTACAAAAGACCCATTAATTTATTTTTAGTATACTTGTCAGTATGACCTATTTTTTGTAATAACCTAATAAAAAAAAAATAAAAAAATAACTTATTACCTCATAAATAGTTTAATCATCTAACAGATTCTCAAATTTTTCGGAAATATTCATTAGTTGACATCCGCATGATGGTATTGAAGGATCAATCTAATTAGGGATTGATAAATTATTTGCCACTTCTATAATGTTTTCATAGAAAATTAGTTTCGAATAATTATACATTCATCTTCAGTTCTATAAACACATAAAAATTCAAAAATGAGCAATTCACAATATAGTTTGGTATTCTAATACATATTAAATTAAATGCAATATAAATTATACGATACAATACAATTATTCACCGGAATTACTGAAAAAACCCGACCCTTAAACCGTTTACTTAGAAACACCCCACATTTTTTCCATTGCTAGATCAGTGCGAGAACAAACCAATACAAACTTTTCTGTTTGATATAATCTACTTAAACCTTGGTGAGTACCAACATGTATTTGATTTCTTGTCTTAATTAAATTCATAAATCATAAATGCTTTTTAATACTAATTTATATTACAATTAATTTTGAATGTATAATAATACCAAACTGTATTTTTAATTGCTTATTTTTGAATTTTTGTGTGTAGAATTTTTGTTTATAGAACTGAAGATGAATGTATAATATTTTCATTTTATATTTTATATATTTTCAATGAAAACATTATAGAAGTGGCAAATGTATAATATAACATAGTTTTCAATAAAAATATAATTATAGAAGTGGCAAATAATTTATCAATCCCTAAGTAAATATTCATTTTTATCCGTTATAATTATTTTTTTTTAATAAGAAAAACTCAGTATATATGCTAATATAGTTATATGACTATAAACATTTGAACGAATTCAGACAATTACTTTCTGAGGAAATGTTCCTTAATTGCCGGAAATAAAATTTTTCATAAAACGTAAATAAATAGATAATCAGGTTTACAACTTACAGGTTAGACATTTTTACAAAAGTAAATTTGGGTTAGAAAGATCTTTGCAAATTTATAGAGAAATATTCATATAATGTATACATATTAAATGCATCATTCTAACCTAAAAATGTTTTCATATTTATAATATTTCATATAAAAATATAAAATTTTTCATATTTTTTTGCCTTCCATTTAACAGCAACTTTGTCCTATAGTTAAAATGCTTGCAAATATCTTATGTAGCAGTTCTAGTAGTAGGTTAGTTATTATTCAGTACATCTTCTGTATCTAGGGTGTTAACAGCCGTGCAATGATGTCGTCTATTTCGGAAGAAGGGCGAACAAACTGTCTGCGAGTAAACAAAGAAAAATTTCCTTTAAATAGTAATGATACCTTATTTGGAGTCGTTATTCAGTTGCCAGAAGATTGGGTTATTACTATTCTAACAGGTTCATGGAACACTCCTGTCACAATACAGCTCCAGCGAAAATTATTAATGTAAGCTTTTCATCGTCCTCGAGTTTCTGCGTTATAAATTTATGATTTCCCTTATGGACTGACTAACACGACATAGAATGCTAATAAAATGCTTCTGTAATACGAGATTTATTATATAATGGGCGTAATAAGACGTTTATTAAAAGCTTAATAGGCAAATTGAACCATGGTTCGATATAGTCGTTTAAGTATCCAAATTGGATACATTTTTCTTATTTTTTAAAATTTAATTAATGGAAAAGGACTTTTGTCGATATTAAATTTTGTCATAATTGATAGTATCTATATTTTTTTTTTTTTATTGCTTTGCAAAACGTTTATTGAGCGCAGTTAAAAACTTTTTTCAACATTAATATTAATAATACCTTATTTATATCATCGTATGTTAATAGCACGTATATGAATCCCAACTCTGTTTTCTTTTATTTTTGGAATTTATAATGGTTTGCCTCTATAATCATACAAATCCCAAACATGTTTTGGGAAAATTGTGAAATAAAATGCCTACACATTGTGAAAATTCCCTATAAAAACATTTGGTTAAAAATGCTCAAATACTTCCCTCTAAGAAAGTGTTTACCAACCCGTGTAGGTCTGCGGACCACTAAACCAGAAATTGAACAATGTCGGACTATCCCCACTCCCGACTTGGGAATTAGTTTGCTTAAAATGCATTTTGAGGCAATTTCGTTGTACATTTACCTGTTACTTCTTTTCAACTAACATTGAAACTTCAGATTAGGTAAACAATTAAACCATGGTCCGCAGAACACTGGTTGGGAATCTCTAATTGTATACAACTGCACTAAATTTTTCATTTAACTTAATTTATTTAATGAAATTTACAAGTGCTTTACCAAAAAATTAGAAGTAAATGTGAATGTACTCTGATATAATGACATGACACATACATGTAGAGAAAGTACCCACTGGTAGCATTCCTAAAACAAACTCTAAATTAAAATTTAAAAAAATAATAATGAAAATGGAGTACTTTTTAATTATGTAATGATCTGTACCAAGTTTCTAATATTGATCATTAAATTTTCTATGAGTAAAACAATATATTTAGTTTTCAATTACTTTGGTATCTAACCTATTATACCAAAAGTTAAACTTGGTCTGCAGTACGTTTAAGCACAATTTATTAAATATATATATATATATATATATATATATATATATATATATATATATATATATATATAAATATATATATATATATGATATACATATATATATATATATGATATATATATATATATATATATATATATATATATATATATATATATATATGATATATATATATGATATATAAATCATTTTATGTCTTATCAAAAATAAATATATTACCAAATCAATATAGAGATCTCTATTTCAATATAAATATCATCTATTAATCTGAAGGAGAAAAATTAAAAATTATTTTTATATTTCAATAATAAAAATTATTTATAAATAAATAAATAAAAAAAAACTGCTCCCTAGTTTCATGATAAAGCAAAATATCTTAGTCGTTTATTGATATAATAGTAGTACACAATAATTTATACTTACATTTTTAAATAATAGTGGATTATATTGTTTGAAATTATAATATAATGTTATTTTTTATAACGGAACTAAACTCTGCATTACCATTTCAATAGTAAATCTAAATCAAAACAAAATTAAGCGCAATATTTTAAGGAAGGGTCTACCAAAGCTTTGCTCGATTTTCGATACGCTTTCGCTTTCAACATCGCTACCTAACCCTTTCATACGTTGAAAATTTGAATTTCTTTTATAAATTATTTTTTAATTTTATGATTATTACTACACTACCTCTTTCTACATTTTTTGAAAAGAAATAATTCATTTGTTTTAATGCTATTTTCATTAGAGGATTAATGTATTTGGCATTTCTAATTTTAATTAATCGAATATATTAATTATTGATATAAAAAAAACAATATATTTACTTCGGTAAAAAAATGGTAACAAACGATATATTTAATATTACTTTGTCCCTTTTGCGTCAGTAAAAACTGTTTTAGAGTAATGTAGCATATCTATTTGATCTTTCTTTTTGTACCTGCTGATGTGAGATGTGATATCTCTGGCCAGGATTTCTGAAATGTTTTTCAGTGTTTATGCGTCGGATAGTTTGTCATTTTCGGTTTTGACTCTTTTTTTTTTTTTATTTCATAAATTAATAAATTTGATTAATTAAAATTAGAAAGTAATGCCAAAATATATTAACTCTCTAATGAAAATAACACTATAAGTAAACCTTTAATTTTAAGATTTAAAAATGCCATATAATTTATAAAAGGAACTCATATTTTCAAGGTATGAACAAGGTAGCGATGTCGAAAACCAAAGCACATCTATAAATCTATCAGTGTAGACATAGACTTATACCTATGTCCAAACTGGTCGATTTGTATATATACGAGTATAAACATGGACTTTAATTTGTCTTATCTAAAAGAAAAAGTTAGGTTATTTTTCTATTAGATTTTGAATAATATATTAGAAATTAATTGTGAATTAATCTCTGGAAACTATACACATTCGATCAAAGTTTCATACTGAATATTTCTTTTATTTATTATTCTAACGATTTTTTTTTATATAACCATTTCTTAAAGCTAATATATTATGTCAAAATATTTTATATATATATATATATATATATATATATATATATATGTATATATATATAAAATCTGGAACCTATCTCTTTCTTTGGCTTCTTCAATTGACGCATTTAGTATCCGAATTGACATGAGGTGGTGCTTGTGAAGATCCACATATATAAATGGGTTTCTGGATACAATGAAGTCAACCCTGTCGATCAACCTTTTCAAACGTCGGTATCAATCTTTGTTATTGTGTTCTACAGTGCCAGTTCTATTTGTAGGAGTAGGGGGCGGCCATTCTCGTTTCTTCAACAAGTTACACTCGATTGCGGTTTTTGTGAGAACATTTATAGTTTAAGATAGCTACAATTCATTTATCGTTTTAAGCATTACTTTCTATTCGTTTTTTTTAAATAATCTAAACAAGAGAAAGGTGTAAATTTGTGATTTTGATCAAATGAAATTTCTCGTTAATGTTCCCTTTTTAGTACGATTTCAGGAAAATTCTATTTATTTTTTTTTGTTTATCATTATTTTAAAATTCCCACCTATCTTCAGGTTGATGTCAACCTTCGAATGTGATAAATTATAGACAAATAAAACAATATGCGGCGAGGAATGGAAAACAATCACCGATCGGTAATTTTACTTAAGTTATAGGGATGATTCTCAGAAAAAGTTCAAAAATAAGCCTTCAAAAAGTGAGCTCTTACCAAAAAATCTGAAAAAAATTCATAAGTGATCTGGAGATACAAAACAATGAATTTTCCGACAATTTTGAGTTGAACTACTAATTTTGGGCCAGGAATTAAAATCACAAATTTTTAGAAGTGGCGGTAATGGTAATAATTTTTTTTTTTTTGTCTGTGAGGTGATAATGTGATAAATGAAGACCACACTTTCCATCCGTGTAATGAAGAATTATTCCAAACCTGAAACAACCTGCGTGGTGGTACATTTTGTTTTTTAAATTTCAATTTTTCGGAAGTGATTAAATTTAATTTCAACACATTAACAAAACTATGGATCACAAATTAGACACTGACGATGTAATTTCAATGTATTACATCTTTGATAGAATCGATAAAGTAATTGATTTTCAATCAGGTTTTTCATTACTATACCATAATCTCATATTGTGGCGGTAATGAGAAGATTTAAGGAGTGGTAATGATAGAACTTTGAGAGCGTAACAAAGTATAATTAATACAGGTATATAAAAAACTAAAATTCCGTTCTGTCAGGATTTTCAAAAAAAAAAGAAAAAAAAAAAGAGTAATAATTTTAAAAACTTCAATAATTATTGAATCATTAATTCAATTACAATAATAAATTTAATAAATCGGGATTTAATTAAGCTCTGAGTATATTTCAATGAGTCAATGTTCGCTGAAAGGTGCTTAAAATGTTGCTTTTTTCACTCTCGAGGAGAACTGTGGAATATGCTTAATAATTAACCAGGGTGGAATCAAGCTTTTATTTATGAGTTCCAAGATATAGCTTATTCATATAAATCCTTCATAACAGGAAACAGGTTTATCCAGTTTCAACTAATAGGATTAATGATAAAATATAAACCTACATGAGAAGATCAGTCAGTATAAACCTAGTTCAAGAAATTTACTATTGGATTTAAACCACAAGTGAGCTTACTAGGCTAAGATCAAAATAATTAGTATGAGATATTGATTCATGTGACTTATGATCGTTATATCTATATCTATCTATCTATGTATCTATCTATGTATGTATCTATGTATCTATGTATGTATATATATACATATATATATATATATATATATATATATATATATATATATATATATATATATATATGTATATATATATATTTATATAAAACTTAGGGGAATGTATACAAATTGGAGGATTAAACAAGGTGTCTAACATAGGAGGAACGGAAATACTCCAGAAAGCTTACAAACTTGCATGGTTACATTATAATAAGAAAAGAATTTAAAGACTGGTCAAACTTAGACAATACAGAACAGTTTTATTACCAGAAGCATTGTAGGCTTCAGAAACGATCACAATTGGAGCATCTGGCATCATAGAAATAAAAAAAATTTAACGTAAATGTCTCAGAAAAGGAAGATTGAAGATTGTGGACAGAACAAAGGAAACAGAAGCACATACAAAGGATGAAGAGATTTTGGGAAGAAAAGAGGAAAAAGGGAAAGAAGTGTGAATTGTGTCATGAGATATTTAAGTTTGAACACTTTCTATAAGCCAACTCTCATAATTATCCTATGAGAATGTTTTGTTTCTACCATTTTTTCAATCTTTACTTTGACTTATCCTTTAATTTATTGTGACTTGAATTGGCTTTATGGGGTCATTTACATTTTTAAAACGCATGTGCAATGTCATAAGAAAAATCGTGATTCGCGGTCTTTTGAGACATTACTGAAAAAACGTTTAAACGCAAGACAGCACCCAAGAAATCTGTGCTACAGTAGGAGAGTCCGTTATCCATCGAAATACTGCTGCGCAATCCAGATCAGGTCGCCCATCGGTCGTTGATGATGTTCATCTTGAATGTGTGAACCATGACCCGCATGCAATTACTCATGATTTATTATCCGTAGTAGGGTCTCAAACCATTGCTATGAACAACAAGACAGAGTTTGCTAAGTACCCCTTGTACCATTTGGCAACTCGACAACGCCCCTGCGCATCATTCTCGTTTGACCAAGGAAAAATTATCAGAATTGCAAAAAGTAAACGGTTTGTCTCATCCCGCATATAGACCTGATATTGCACCGTCAGATTATGGTGTGTTTAGATCAATGGTTCATTTTTTAAAAGGTCGGATCATTGATAATTACGAGGACGTAAAAATTGGATGTGAAGACTTATTTGCCTCAAAACCAAAGGAGTGGTAGCGGCATCAAATCAAGTTACTTGCAGAAAGATGGGCGAAAGTAGTTGAAAACAACGGTCTTTACTTTGAAGAATAGTATTCCATAATGTTTCAAATATGTAATCTGAAATAAGGATATTCTAATGCACAAGGACTTTTGTAACAACCTAGTATATATATATTGCTATCACCAAACATACCACCGATTTCCGAAATCTGAATTCTTGCTTTTAGAAGAGAAAAAGTTATTTTGTGTATTGATAGCTGATCGTATGGTATAACTGGAAGGAGATGGTCCGCGTGTTCAAGAATAAAATAAAATAGTTGTAACTATTTATTTCATGCCGACGTTTCGACCCACATTGTGGATCTTCTTCAGAGCTCTAGAGGCTATGAAGGATATATTAGAATAATCGGATAAGACATTGTTATCCTATCCTTCATAGCCTCCCGGGCCCTGACGAAGACTTACAATGTATTTCGAAATGTAGGCATTTAATAAACATTTAAACTATTTATTTTATTCTTGACCGCCACCTGGACCATCTCCTTCCTGAAAAAAAGTTACGTTTGACTAATCAGTATTCTGTTTATGATAAAATATAACAAAGATATATACTGAATTTAAAAAAAAAAAATTCTGTGTTATTATTCCTGAGCATAACTTTTTAAAAAAGTATTTGTTGTCAACCAGGCATGCGAACACCTTGCAAAATAATCTAGTCTTAAGCTTATCTTAATTTCTATTTCTTAACCAGTCCTTTTTTAGAAACCATCGAGTACGAAACACAAATGACAACTAAATCATTATCGACTCTTGTTCTAATAATTAATGACTTAGACCCGACTTGCATTAATAACTTAGCCATTTCAATTAAGCTGAGTGCTTTATGCATTCGATTGATTGATTTCGTTGCTCCTTTCAGCTTCAAATTGAGTTCCATAGCAGCCTCTTGTTCCATTGGGAAATTGAGGTCATTTTGCTTCTGGGATGAAGGAGACCCTTCATCGCCTTCGATACGTTTGAATGTGGTTTCAAATGCTTTCGTCTCGGACCACCAAGCTAAATTTGTACAAAATTTATCTTAGATACAGATAGATAACGGATTGTGGATAAAATTTGCTATTATTCGGTGTGTCGAATAAAAATAACCTAGCCATGTTAAGATTCCCATTTGGGTTTGAAGAACTCTTATTTCTTATATTATTTTTCATATCACTTAATTTCATTTTTTCCTGATTTGTTATACTCATCTTTTACTTAAAATATTTTTTTTTTTATGTTGCTGTCTCTTTGAAATTATTTAATTTGTCTTATCCGATTCTTTCTTTTTTGTTTTCATTTACACATTAGCCCGCCTCACCTCATATTATAGATAATATTATTTGTTCATGCTTTCAGCTTTATTCAGTTTCGTATAAATTTATATTTTTATAAATGAGATGATGGTTGGGAGAATATGACTGCATTGCTATCAGTAATATTCTACATGAACAACCCGTACTACTTAGCCGAAATCCATTGCTGAGGAAGACATCGAGGGGGAGGAGGGAGGAACGGGGAGGGGGACGAGAGGAAGGGAGCCACGTTTAGCTGGGATGGTGGACCGGCTGACAATCAGCTAATGGTCCGTCCTGCATCACCGCGCGGACTCTTAGTCTCAAACAGAGATCTCTTTTTTTTTCTTTTCCCTCGTGGGAAAATCTGCTCTCGGATTCCACTCTAAAAAAAACCGCAGAGACTTTGCTGCTTTGGTTCTTTACAAGGACGTTATTTCTTCTAAAATCGCCCAAAGGGGGAGGTTATATTTAAAAGCTGTAAACATTGGCTTTTTATATATAAAGGAAAAAAAGAGGTGAACCCTCTTGGATACCTTCTTCTTTAATTATACGCTGAGTTCGATTTTAACATATTTAAGTCGGGGAATAAGCAATGAGTTATAAGTAATAATAAGTGAGAAAGTAATAGTAATGAGAAAAAGTAATAAGTGCTATAGGGGGCATAACCCAGCCTCTATAAAGTGGAACCAGGTGGTTGCCTGTGGTTGTTAACCAAATTTTATCTTCTTATCAAGGTTGGACAAGAAATAGAACTTCCTTTCCAAGTACTAAAAACTTCATTCGTTGTAGTGCTATAGATTTCGTTTATTGTTTTAATCTTTTTCATATTTAAATGTATTAAAATTATCAAAAGCAGCAGTGAATCGCGTTACATCGCCGATCTTCAGTTTGATATTTGCTTTTATGCAGAAGGCAGGATGGTATTACTTTCTTACTTAACAGACAGACATTATACTGTAAATGGAGGTAATGAATTATCCAGAATAAAACGTGCTTAAGCAGGAGTTCCACATGGCAATGTGCTAGGACCATTACTGTTCAATATCATCACGTCAGACTTGTCCGAGCATGGCCATATTTTATTTTATTGGCTGTGTTGATGATAAAGCACTCCTCACATCTCACAAGAGTCCTGTTCTAGCGTCTTTTACCTTATAACCACTTTGACGATACTTTTGGCAGTGCCGCCAGTTGGAAAGTAATAATGAACGAAAGAATAAGTGCGTTCATTTTCTTCGCACTCAATCATGAATCAGGTCCTCAGGAGAATTTTAATAATGTACCAATTCTAAATTTCAGGAAGTGTGATATTTGGGATTCCACTAGAGCAAGAGACTGACATGCAGGATCCAGATCGGACAGATTGGATAATAAAGGAACAAACCATTTTGACTATAATCTGGGTGACTTGGGTGACTATAATGGGGTAAAGCTCCAAATTAACTAACAGACTTACCTTCGACAAAGTACTAATAAAAGCTTTAAGGAAATTTATTACGTTCTATTTTCGAATAACCAACTATGTTATTAAAGTCTAACCATCAAACGGTCTAACCAGTCTAATTTTTAAGCAGAAATAGTTTCTGAAGTCAAATTGTATTATTAATAATTACTAGGTTAACTGTTATAGTTGTAGTTTAGTTTTGTAGGACTTCTTATTGTAAATATCTCGAAAAGGTTTCAGTTTGATATTAAAAATTAGCCTCTTTACACGCCGGCTCTCCGGAATTATCTGGGTTTATAATAATGTATGTTACAGCGAGCCAGCAGTAACTGAACCGTTATTACGGAATCATAGAACTCATCATAGAACTGTAGCATATAACCAATGCTATAGTCAATTTAGTACAATGAACTCCTGAAATATCACCTATTAGAACTACGACCTAATTATAAAGACTTGTGAATTTCATTTTTAGAATTCTTTTAAAATACCGATTGTTCACATGAGAAGCTTGGTATTGAACAAAGATTTATTGTGTCAAGCTATCGATTATCCATTAATTTTAGATGTAGCTTAGAAAAAAAATACCATGGTAAGAAATTATTAAACATTTTTTTAATAAATTAGTTGTGATTATGTTTGAATAAATGCGCAAATAATGTTTGTTAGAATAAAATAGAACTGAATTGAGTTTATTAAACAAAGAATAACAAGTTTATCCGACCAGATGTCAACATCCATCGGTCGGTGCTAAGAATGAAATAAGACTTACACAATATTTTAACAATTTTAATTAGTCGGGTGTTTTGGAAGCGTTAATAAGATATTTGCAATTTGAAACTTACTGTAAAATTCAGATAAATAACCGCTACTAATAATTTTACCTTACTACTACATCTACTAGTATTAATTACTATACAAGAATACGAATTTAAAATAACATAAAAAAATAATAAGAAACTATTATTGTATTAAGAACAACATAAATTACGTGGAAAGTAAATACACTTTAAAAAATAAATATATTAAATAATATAATAGTAATAATAACTAAAAAAAAAAACTTTACCACTAGCGTACTATTTCTAGGCCAACGTTTGTGCAAGGTGGTGATTCGGCCGAGATCACGCTCAACCGCCAGCTTTTTCTCCCATTAAAGCCTGATCCCACAGAACCCATCTACGGCTGAAAACAGAATAAATAAATATCTGCTTCAGCCGGTCTCGAACCCTGGACCTTGAGATTAGCAGCACAGTGCCCTACCCACTGAGTTATGCTGATTCCTAATAATAATAACTAATAATGTATAATTATTTATTAGAAAAATCTTTTCAGGGTAAATTAACTTAAATTGTCCAGGAAGATTCTAAAAAAAAAAAACTTAAGTCCTTAAAATACTTGTAAATAGTCAAACAGCCAACATTTCGCAAATTCAAACATCGAAAGAACAAAATATTGATAGCATCACACATATAGTAATAGCATCACAAGACCAGAAATAGTACTTCTCCCATTAGCATTCTAAAAATCTTATCAGATTAAAATGGTTTATTAGTCCAAGACCAAATATATATTCTTATTATTAGTTGGTTAGTCTGCTTCATACCGTTGATTTTGGATGTGCCATGTCTGCATTTATGTGAGCTCTTTTTCTTCTTTGATGATGCTAGAATTGACAAATTACTACGAAACCAGTCAGCGTTTCGTAGTAATCCGTCAATTAGTTCTTTACTGGTATTCGAGATAATGAAGGCTTATTTTAGGAATATTTAATTTCCAGTCACTGAAATTTTTTAGAGCTTTAAATTATTTGTGAAATTGATACTGGCAATAAAGAGCAGGGGTAATGTTCCCCGACGTATAATGCTATTGATGTTTAATATATTACTAATAACAGTTTATGATTTGTAGATGATTGCAGGTGACACTGTTTACGTATCGACCTACAATACACAGCTCAACGGGGAGAAGGTCGGTAGAACTGTTCATTGGCGGAAGATTATCCACGTTAGTTCGACTGAAACCATCCGTGAGGGGGAAGATGGAGGAGAGCAGCTTGAAACAAAAGATATATCACGATAGGAGGTGCCAAGATCGTAGTTTTGAAGAAGGAGACAAAGTTTAGATGAAAAGCTAAGGATACATCAAGGATACATCAGAATGAATAAAAGGAATCATATTAGGAAAGAAAGGACCTCTTTCGTATGACATCGACATTGCGCAAGATTGCACTCGATGTCAAGCTGACTACTTAAAAACGATCTGATGAAGAAAAGGGAAATAACATAGTAATTTTTAATCACCTTCATTGTTTTAAAAAGATTTATACTTACATTAATAAAATCTAAGCAAATAAAAGAAGAATCTAATGCGACCCCAAACGCCAATCAGTCTACTGATGATTATAAAAAGGCTTTACGAATCTTAACTTTTTAACAATATCTTCCCATTTAAAAGTCGAAAGCCTTAAGAATCAAAAAAGCCTTTAGAACACGCAACTAATTAAAAAAAATTATATATATATATATATATATATTTATATATATATATATATATATATATATATATATATATATATATATATATATATATATATATATATATATATATGAACATAGCACAAGATATTAACAGCTCAATTAAGATGTTCTGATACTTAGCAAGATAATACATCCCGTCCTTTATCCTCAACCCGTTGATATATCCCTGAGTGAATAATAAGCACATTATGAGAGCACACTCTGATATCCTGGAAGGAGCAAACAGAGAATTGTGATATATCCTCTGGAAGTAGAAACCCCTGAAGAGTCTTATCTTAAGGGACATTAGTCAGAGAGAGGAAACTGGAAGGCATTAATTAAGACTTCGTTGGCCCTCAGTGAGAGATCTCTTATAGTGTTAGCAGTCCATTTCAGGTGTATTACTCTTTAATAAAGATTGAATATCTTCCAAGCAACGGGAAACTTTGTCAAAGTTGCCCGTTAATGTGTTTTCTTTGAGGGGCTTTTTGGCCTCTGCGTTGTGATATTATTTTCTAACTGTGGATCATATATTTCCTTCTGAGCCTCCAACTAGATGTATGATTTAGTACCAAGTTTGTGGGTTTCTTTTAGCATAGCGTTTTTCTGTTGGGAAACATTCGTAGAAGGCTTTACCCCTGAAAATATTTTGGATAGGCATGGAAGCATAACCACTGAAAAAAAAAATTAATAAATAATAGTTATAATATAAATAAAATAATAAATATTATAGAAATAGGTATATTATCTGATGATAAGCTTCACTGAAGCAATTGTATAAGTTTGAAAAAGTGAGGACTTATTTGTTGATCATTTGTACTAATGGTTTGATTTCGAAAATGATTGTGAGCACCGTCAAGGAATTATATCTCTTCTCTCTTTACGGTAATGCAAAGATGTAGAAAGTAGTGGTGTTAGGACCTTCCAGCATTGTTAGGAAATATGTAAATATTTTTTTTAGCCTAATCCTAGACATAGATCAGAAAAGGGTAAAGAGAAAAAATATAAAAAGAGAAAAATAAATATTAAAACAAAAAAAAAACAAAACAAACTATTTAATGAAGGATAACTGATTTTTGACTAATCATTATTCAATTAATCATTGGATGAATAGGCATACGTTTTGCTGAGTTACAGTTTTGTCTCAAACTCCATGGAACAGTAAAATATTCAATATTGAACACAAGGGTACTCCAAAAGGATCTTCCGAATCTAGATTTGTTAGTTGACATCCGTATGATGGTATAGAAGGATCAATCTAATTAGGGATTGATAAATTATTTGCCACTTCACATTCGAAACTAGTTTTCAATAAAACAAATTAATAGAAGTGGCAAATAATTTATCAATCCCTAATTAGAATCTTGATTTGTCTCATGGCCTACAGAAGCTTGGCTTTTTCAGACAAAGCCACAATTTAGTCTGTACTTCTCGAATCATCTTTGAAGTGAATTTTATTTTGATTTATTTATTTGTCAGTTTTTATTTTTTTTCACGGATATATTTGATTTTGATATATATTTTATTTTTAAATTATCGATAGCTTCGTAAATACCTATACTGCATATATGAGAGTGAAAATTCGCTCCCGTAAATGCACCATGGGTCTGTCAAACGCTTTACGGCGACTGAAATGAGCGGGTAAAATTGCCATCATGGATAAGGAACTATTCGCCTTAAGTGTAAT
Organism: Rhaphigaster nebulosa; assembly: GCA_948150685.1. Lineage (NCBI taxonomy): Eukaryota > Metazoa > Arthropoda > Insecta > Hemiptera > Pentatomidae > Rhaphigaster > Rhaphigaster nebulosa. The sequence continues at coordinate 50,233,906 of OX411311.1, read as the reverse complement.
CGGTGTGAAGATGGCGAATAAACGCCCTTGCGGTCGACCAAAAGGTAGATGAGAAGACAATTTTAGTTCCGATATGAAGATTTGGGTTTGTTGAGGAAGGTATCTTGACAAAGATTTTTGATGTTATTGGTTTCGAACCTCCGTGTTCGCTAAGGAGTATCTTTACTCAGTGGTGAAGCATTCGATTATAGCACTTAATTATAACACAAAATTCGATAATTTTTTTCTCGAACTTATAATTTATATATTTAAGTTTGTATTCATTAGATTTCTATAATATATTATTCACTAAAATTTATGAGCTGATGTACTATTTAATCTCCTACCCACATACACGGCTACGCATTATGCTTGAAGCCAAGGAAGACAAATGAAGAGCTTTTATCTCAGAAGCCCGCATGGTACCCTGAGATCTCTGCCAAGCGTAATGTGCTAGCCAAAGCGCTAAAAAGCTTATCTAGTGAAAAAAGGAAAAGAAAATTCCAACTTATGCTATAAATTGTTCATTCTTCGTAATTTATGTGTACATTGAAAATACACATAAATTATTCGAAGCCTTGCTGAAGAAAACAATAAAAAAATAAAAATCTATAATGAATGTGGAAACTTCTGTTTAAATACAATAATTCATTGTAATATAATATATTAATTATGGATAGAGTTCTTTGTTTCGTCCAGATAAATTCATTGTAAATATCTATATTCAATCATTACATTGATAACAATTATATCGAATTACAGTTGTTTATCTTCTTTCCCTTCTCTAGACAATCTAAATCTACTTATCGTTACCGACCTGAAAATTTCCGTGCTGGATGAGACTATAATGTAATTACATAGAATTACATTAAATTACATAGAACAGTGCTAATATATAATATGTACGTTTGCATAAGTATGTTTATATACATGTTTTTTTTTATAATATCATTTTTTATAATATCGATCGAAATAATATCATCGCGACGTTGAAATGGCCTCGCAAAGTTGTTAGGCTCAGTAATACGAATCCCTAAATAGTTAATAAAGGCTGAGCCAAATGGTAATGTAAGGAGTGGAGGGATTGGGTTGGCCTTAGACAATCTAAGCTACTAATAAAAAATCCTCTCATTCTAGAAGCAAATTGCTGTTGGTCGAAAAAGGAATTCCGACTGATAATCGGAGTTCTCACAGGTCACTGCAGGCTTAAAAAACACCTAAAGATTTGTGGAGTTGTAGATGATGAGTTCTGCCACTTTTGCCGCCAAGTACCAGACACTGCTCTAAATTACATAGCAGACTGCGACAGATATGAGTCATTAAGGTATAGACTTCTAAGATCTGACAGAATCCGAGAACATGAGGCTTCGTCCCTTTTGAATTTTATCAGGAAAAACCAGAAGGTTCGATACCGAGAAAAATAGGGCATCTCCATTGGTCCACCCGTGGGGTTGGCAAAAAGACAACAAGGCATACTTGCCGGACTCTGTTCCCCCACCTTTACCAGTACCTGTATAATCGAAGTGATATCGTGGCGGTTGAAATGGGCTCGTAAAGATGTTGGGCTCTGTAACGAACTAATCCCTAAAAAGTTAATAAGCACTAAGCCCACTGATAAACGTTCGAGGGGTAGACTAAAACGTAGGTGGGAGGATTGCGTCAATTCTTACGGACTTGGATTTGGACGGTAGTCGGTGGACCGAGGTTTGTAGCGATTGGTGGTATCGGTATCGAACCTTTGGGTTCGCAAAGCCTTTCATTATTATTATTATAATGTAGATACAATTGACTGTTGATTCTATATATTGATGATGTTTGGATGTGTGTCTTAGGAAGCAGGATGAAAATATAATATAAGAAATGAAAAGTATAAATAAATATAGTGGAGTTACATTTTGTAATTTGACAAATCTAAAATATTATTCATAAGTATAAAAACATAGACATATACTTATTCTTTTCGTGTATAATTTCTGAATAACTTCTATAAATATGTCTATGTTCTTATAGTTTTCTATTCTATTTTAGCCAAATTCCTCTAGGTCATGCCATAATATTTAATTATTTTTCCCCTATGTTACATTATTCTGGGACCTTGTTTTTTTAGTCCTGAGGAAGGCCTAGGTAGTCCTGAGGAAGGCCTAGGTAGGCCTTCAGTCAGCGAACATAAAGAGTAAATATCAACTACTGGGTTTTATTTCAAACCACATTCCTAACCACCATTTCCTAAAAATAATTTAGGTTATATTATTTAGGAGGAGGGATAAGAATTTTTTTCTCTTCTCAAATGTGTGAGTAAATTATTTTGTCAATCGGGAATGAGTTTTTAAACTTTTTATCGCACCGTGTCTCTCTGAAGTTGAAATAGTTACGTAGTTGACAAGAGCGGGCCAGAAACAACCAACTGTCTGAAACTTTTTCACGCTTTAAAATGTTCGAAAAAAACAAACAAACCGATTGATGGACGACCAGGCCCGGAGTAATGGAAAATTTCTGTTTGGGAGCTGGGAGCCTACTTAGACGGAACCATTTGATGTCGGGTAGTTGATGACTCCGTCTTGGGGCTTTGGAAGAGGAACTATCGAACTCTGGGGAAGATGGCTAGCAAGTTTTAATCCTTCGGGACGACCCTGTCCTTTGGGAAGGATCGTAAATCATTAGCTTACTCCGCCATCATCGGCACTGAATTATTTTATTGTCTGTTGTCGTTCTCCTAGTTGATTTCTGGTTTCGCTCAAGTTTTTTTTTATTCCTCTAATTGTGCCCAGGTAATGAATATCCAATTTCCTTTGTAGATAACACGATCTTCAATTGGATTCTTATACCATATTCCCATTCATTCCTAAATTGAATTACTAACTTTATCTCGAATTATGCACTGTTAAAACTTCGAACACACAAAAAAAAATCTATACAAGATCAACCAATAAAGACAATTAACCGTTGCACTATATCCTGGTCAGAAAGGTGAATAAAGTGAACAGATGGATGCGGTTTGCCTTTGCGATTTCTCCTTTTTATTTCCCAATAATACCGCGCGCTCATCGGACGTGAGGCCTACTGCTAACTCTTCATCGGGGTATTATTAGCAAAGGAGAGGAATACCACTTAAATTATCCTAGAAAAAAAATATAAAAAACTTTTTAATGGTAGATTATACTCATATCCTTGAAACGGAAATGGTTTTTGTTGTCCATTTGCATAAAATTATTCTATTTTTTATGGATCGTATTCGGCTTTATTTGAAATATTGGGCTCAAAGCGTTCGTCATGTAATAAAATATTTCAGAGTATCAACTTGTCGAAAGAAATGAAATATTCAGTTTAGAGCAACTATTAAATCTATCCCAAATTCCATTATCCCTGAAACAAATACATAATCGTATGGTAATCCTCAGGAGGCAACAATTTTTTCTATAATAAATGTTGCTTAGTTCATCCAATTCCAGATGCAAGTGTTCATGATTGTATCACTTAAAATAAGTTTATTAAGTGAAGATTACTTGATTTTAAAAACGCCTGAGAAACCACATGGTTTTTAATCTATTGTACCTATACGATTTCTCATTAATTTTTTTTATTGCCTCATTATCTTTACTTTATTATGTTTTATGGAGGAATTTTTTCTTAGGAGTTTACTGGCCACTCATCGCCGAGTAAACTCGTGTAAGTTGGAACCCACCCTGGTCGCACTCATTAACACGCGGTTTGGTCATTCCTTCGCTCGCAATTTTATCTATAGTTCTGGATAAATGAAAGTATGACAATAATTAGAAATAAATTTTCTCGATTGGTACGGGTACAATTCAAAACAGAGACTTTCTTCCATAGGGATGATAAAAAAATATTACTTTGACGCTCTTTAATATATCACAACATTTACGGTTGATAAAAATGCTGTAGTAAAATTTCCGATACGGCTAACTTTGATGACCTGAACTACAAAAAAAAATCTCAACTCAAGGTATAATTTTTTTAAAAATTCATTGAAGGAGGTGATATTCATACTGTTTGGCTGGCCTCAAACCAGAGCGATAAGATAAATAACATAAGTAGTAAGCGATAGACGATAACTTTCTTATAAGATATATATCGTTCGGGAACATTAAAAACATTACGGAATAAATGAATAAAATGATCTGCTTGTCTCGTCCTTCAGTGTCTTACGAACTTGAGAAATGTGAAGATGACAAATCCAAAGGTTAAGCACATTTTTAAAAGCTATTTTACAATTACATTGGCTTTAATAGCTAGTCTAAAATGAGTGTGCTGCTTCTTTAAATAAGCTGACTGGAATCGACACTGGAACTGAAAGCATTCTGGACTCATCCGATGAACATCATGAAATACGGACGGATGCAGAGACAGCTCTCTTGTTACTACAGCAGAAATATGTTTCGTATTCATTAAATTAAATATGGACATCAAATACCAATAGCTCACAATAACTTCATCTTCACTCAACGACGAGCTCATAATTGATTAAAGACGATTCTTCTCTGATCGCTTGCTTGTGTCTTATCTAGAAGAACTTTACTTATCTTTAGATAAAAATCGTCTACCTTATCGATTCTATGATAAATATTTTATCGCTCTGATGTGAACCCCATTTTAGAGGTTTTGATTCAAAATTAATAATTGGGCTGAAAGTTCAGAGAATGCGGTTGTCATGATATATTATGATGTACTATCCTGTTAGATCATACTTAATCTAAGATTTATTTAATATCTGTTAGTTTATATTTAATTGTTAACTGAGAAATTTGAAAATTTGTCTTTATTTCTCTGTTTTACTCTCTAAAATTTTACTGTTAATATGTATACCATAAAAAAATGGAAACGAGATAGGCTCTTAAGTTCAGATTTTGATTAGTCGAGTTATCGTGATTGGATTTTGACGGATGGGAGATTTTTTTCTTTGGACTCTTGATTTCTATCTGAGATAACCGTTACATACCCTTAGGTTTAATGGAAAATTATCTCGTAATTTACCAGCTTGAACATTCCTTAGATATCTGTAACGACGAAAATGTCAGAGACGAAACGTTTTTCTACAGCTCAATTGCTCTTATTTAGGAGACCATTAAAGATTTATATTTATTCTTGTTTTACCGTATGGAGTTAAGAACGAAAAAAAAATATAAATATTTGACAGTTTTTATGAACATCGATATCACTAGGTAGGCAGTTTATGCCCGAATACAACATAGAGTAAATAGTTAATTATCTGGCCTTGCAAACACTGATGGAGTAATTGCCTTAAGTGTTGAAATGACGGCTCATTGATGGTGGATGGTTTGGGATGGACTAGTCTCGCCGTGTCCATTAAACCGGACGAATTCACCGCTATATTTCGGGCTGCTATATTTGCCTTTGAGTTTAGTCGCTGATTTCTGAAAAACTGAGTAGCAGATTATTCATTGCATATTTCATTGTAGGAATACTTGATACGGGAATTAGCGATAAATTTTGGAAAATGGTGAATTGTTTATAATAGGGTTCAAAGATTTTTTGGGGATCAGAAAGCTGATCGGCGAGAATTTTTGAAGGTACCAAATCAAATGTGTTTCTAAATTTATTTATTGATATTTTCATTTGTACTAGCTATGCAATAAGTTGATATGCGATTTTTGGATAATCTATCCATTGAAACCACAAAAATGACGTTTCTATGATAGAAGGTTTGCTATATTCTTTTTGCGTTAAGTAAATAGTATAGAGAAACAAGGAACGAGGAATGGTAGCAATCGTGAGTTACGTGGGATAAACAATCTGCATTGGTGGGAAATTTCAAACCGAAAAACTTTACTGGAAGAAGTCATCTTCTTTCGTCTCTGTATCGGACCACTGCGGGTTTTCCCAGGATTACTTTCTGTGAGGGCTGGAATCCCTTGTGTGCAACAAATGCCGTGAGGTCAGTAAAGTACGGCACCACGAATCCTAAACCATTTCTTTTTTTTTTTTTTTTTTAATGTAAGGAACCGAAACTGAATGGGATCAGAAGCGGCAGTAAGAGCTGGAACTTGCGTGTCTGGTGTCCTCCCGCTCCAGTGTACCTAGGACCGTCAGTTCTTAACTAAAAATCCTGTGAAATACCTTACTTTACTTATAATATATTGTTTATTTTTGTTTGTTGATTTAAGGTGAATGTAATAATTTATAAATAAATGAAGGCTGATACTATTTCATTTATTTAGATGCAAATGTTCGGCCTTAAAGCCATCCTCAGGCATCCTTAAAAAAATATGTTAAAAATGCATGCTATGCAACATATTAAGTTCAATCTGGACCAATTCCAATATACAAAGTAGTCAAAACTTTAGAAAAAATAAAAAATTTAGGAAGCCATCTCAGTCATCATACCCAGCACAGATGAAGTTTCTATGGAGTTTCTTGATGACAGAATTTTTTTTTACGTTTCAAATTCTCTACCTCATCTTCAGGATCTTAACACGCTAGTATAATATTCAATTACGCATTTAATTATTTAATACATATTTAAAGCTTGTGTGATAGTGGATCAGGAAACATGTACCCCTAAATAGTTATCATTATGGAAATTTTTAGACTGTTCTGATGACCATATATATTTTATATAATATATGAATTAAAAGAAGGCTAGGAAGATTAATGTATTAACCAATAAAATGTGTGATTGAGTAATATACTAGAGTAAGAAGGCCCTGAAATTGAAGTAGAGAGCCCCGAAACATTGATAATAAAAATATGAATGAATTATGAAGGAAGATTGGCTCACATTTTAATTAAAAATTGAAAGTTTCTTTTGTAATATAAAGATTAAGAATTACCATCAGATGAAGCTCGTGAGTAGCTTTCACGACAGCCATGAGAATTAATAAATAAATACACATAAAATTGTAAAAACGAAATCTCGCATGTAAGGAAAAAAAACTAGTAAGAATATAATAATTATGCTTTATTCATAAAAATAAATTACATTCATAACTTCACTGGCCTTTATATAAAATTGTTTCGTCTTTTTGGCTCTAATTTATTTCTTTATTGATTGCCTCATTTTTATTTTTTACAAAGCAAATCTCTATTTTTAAAAAAAATAGAACCTATGGAATTTAATAGAAGACTGTAGTGTATATTCAATGTTTTTCTTTCTCTTCTCACCCTAACTCCACATTGTTTGCCATCACTATCGAAAAATAAGAATTAAATAATAATCATCACGTATAAAATTCAAATTAGAAGCACAAAACAAATCCTTGTAATTCGATAATTCAGATGAACTGAGACTTGTACTAATACTACAAGAAAGCATAAAAATGGTGAATATTAATAGTGGGTCATTCCATATCAAATCAACCAAAGACAAAATGTATTTTTATGTATATTTTTGTAATGTATATTTTTGCCTGTAGTATAGGAAAAATAAGTCTAAATCGAGGAAATAATATACAGTATTTTTTGTATATTCATGAAAGTTTGGTCATAACTTGTTCTCGGAAGTAAGAATCGAAAAATCGATAAATCAGGCTGCAAATTTTCGGGAACCATACTCCCTGAAGGGGGGATCGAAATGGGTAGCGGGGATATTCGCATAACTTGCAAAAATTAAGTCGAGTAAAATATCGTTTCTTATAAATTTTTTTGTTTCTAAATCGAATGAGACCATTCTCATGACGATACAGTCAATAATTTAGAACAGGGATGCCCAATCATTTTAACTCGTGCCACAACAAAAGGTTCCCCATATTGAGACGTGCCACAACTTTATCCCCACTCCCTCTCTCCTACATTCTACCAACTTCACATTAATTATTTCTAGATAGGCGCTTGCTATTTAAATTTTGTTATCCAAGAAGAGAACATTTAATAACAAAATTAAGAATACAAAATTAAAAAAACCTTATGGCCGACCACGTGCCAATTCCGAATCTCCAGCGTGCCACATAGTGGCACGCCTGCCCTGGGTTGAGCTTCCGAATCATGGTAAATATTTAAAGAGTTGATAATTGACCTCAAGAGCAATGAAAAAATTTATATTGACCCATAGTCCGATTCCACATAAAAAAAAAGGAATTTTATGTTTCGTGTTTTTTACTTGCTCACGTTTTTTTTTTTTTTTATTTGGAAGAGATCACTCAAATGTGATCAAATGCTATAGAAGAGTGAAGACACTCTCCCACCCCCATTGCCGCTTCTAAATCCCTTCTATGTTTTAAAGGAAGCCACTACCCAGTAATGGGTTGTCCCGCCGATTGAGTAGAGTAGTAATGTGATTCCTACCGATGGCTGCATTTTTACAGAACACTAGGTTCCTCTGAGACGAGGAAGGTGATGTAAGGAAAGTAATTTATTTTCTATAAACATCAAAGTTTTAAATTTACTAAATGCGTCAATTTTGCCAAGTTTTAAAGTTTTAATGCGCCAATGAACCTTAGAAGTAGAGACGGAATAATAAAATGTTAACAAAAAAATTATGATAAAGAGATGAGAATACCTAGATAAATTCCACAAATTTTCTCACTTCGGTATCCATCAAAAAGTATATTTTTTAGGAAGATGAGGAGAGGGAAGGGATTTCCGATAGCTTTTCTATACTTCATTCAGGTTTTAATCTGATGAATTGGCAATATCATCGATTGCATTTGCTTTCAGTTGCCGGTTCAGGTGTTTCTTAGTGCTTAGCTAAGTTAGCTCATAAGGTACAATTAGTAAGTTGTAGCTAAGTGATATTCATCAGATATTGAGGGTGGATGGAAGGATATTAACAGTGCGTGTTCGCAAAATAAATAAATTTACTTATTACGGCATTTTAAGACCTCCCATAATAAATTAAAATAAGATAAAAAATGCAACCAAAGAAATTAACAACTATCCCTTTGTCGTTGGTAATAAATTATTAGCAATATTTGGTATGAATAATTTACGCTTTGCAAAATGCATAATGAATCTATATGGAAGAGTGAAAGTAATTGATAAGATTATGATTACAAATATTAATGTAGCATAGCCCTTAAATGCTCTAGTGATCTATGTTGGATACCTTTTGACAGTCTATTCCGATACATTTTTAATATTTATAATCGTTATTTACATTAGCTGTATTAATGGATATCCATAAGGTGTCAGTGTCATTAGTGAAACAGCATCACGTCACCTTTTGGAGAGCCGGAACGGGGAATTTTAATCTTAACTTTGCCGCCCATCCTTTCAACTCTCATCCTACCTATAAAATATAATAAATTTCGAAATCACTATCATTTCATTACATTAACTCTTTTTATGGACTGAATGAAGGTAAACATCAAATCAAAGTTAATCTAAAATTAAAATTTCGCGCCAAATTTGACGCTCTCTATATGCTGCCGCCCGTGGGTCAAGTGCTCCATTTACATCTACACAGTTAGTTCCGGACCTACCTATCTTAGAAGAGCCTGTTTTTTGGGCTTTAGACATTGTCCAACATTCTGAGCCATTATAAGGAATGGTCTACTAAGTGCCTTGTAATTCCTTGTTTTTTATCCTTTGGACAGGGTGCAAGTCATACGCAAATCCTAAAATATCCAAAAATCTGAGTTGATTTGTTTAGGTGGGTTCATTCCGTCTGGATTCCCTAGTCGCTAATTACTTTTTAAAGTGAAAAATCAAATACAGAAAGGGCTAGGTCATTAATCACCTTTTCTAACATCTTGATAGTTTTCTACTTAAACTTTCTTATCTCTTGGATATATTCAGCTAAATAAATGTGCTGTATTTAAAAAAAAAATATCAACGCTTATACTGCCTTTCTTTTAAAGTAATGATATTTTTCAAAAAGTACACATTCCAAAAATATCAAGCCTAAAATTGGATATTTTTTTGGCGTAATATGACTTCTAATATTGTAAATCTGTCAATTTAAATGATATATTATAAGGTGGATTCTGATAATTTCTGATCAACATATAATTGAACATGTACTGAACGTAATATTTAGGCCGTTCTTTTCTTAAAATATGGTTTTTGTGTCATCAACCTAGATTGCACCGGTTCTCGGTAATATAAGTGTTAACTTACGTTAGTAAAACCGTACAAACGCAAGAAACAGCATGTGTTGCAAATAAAAATGGCTGCCATTAGAGCTATGAAAAAGATAAAAAATTAAAATTATTATTTTTGGAAACTGCAATAATGTAGGAATCCACAAAAAAAAAAAAAAAAAAAAAAACACTTCATTAAAGAATATTCAGGCAACAAATTACTTTTTTTTCTGGACCACTTTAAATGGAGAGACCGGATGGTTAAACGCTGGTATTATGTACGCCACCTCCTCTCTCAGACATTTATGAAATTAAATCATAATTCAGTTCAATTAATTTAATTTTATTCTAATTTACTAACAATCTAATTAAATTTTAAAACAATCGATGAAAACAGGTAAAATCCAATGGTTTTTTCCAAACATTTTAAAATTTAGACTTAAATATTTAGAATCATGAACTAAAAAGCCATTGCTCTGATGGTAAACCATTCTATAATCTCCTGCAGCATAAACCTCTTTTAATAAAATCGCTTCAGACCAAATCCTATTTTATATTATTAATTATGTGGTTTTCTTAGAAAATTATTTTTCCCGTTGATCTAAAAATTTTCCTCGTCAAAACTCAGAAGGCTGATAAAAGTCATTCATAAGTGAATTATAAATTATGCAAGCGCCTTGAATTTTCATCTCGAACAAATTCAAAGCAACTCTTGCTGAATATCAAAGAGAGCTTTTATGGATCCAGAAAATATTTTCTCCTCCTTGAGAATATGAGAGATACAATTACTTTTTAGAATTGATAAATTTGTTTTTTCAATCAATGATTAAAAATTTCTAAACCCCCATCAATTATTATGAAAGAAAAATTAAACTTAATAATGCTCAATATTGTGGTTACTTTAATGGTTACATTAATTGACGATATTTCATTTTAAAAATCAAGGAAAGTGCTAATGTGAATATTTTTTTATAGCACCGCAATTCCCCTTTCTTAGTTGATTTTACTGTCTCATAATCTGGTTCTTTTGAGTTCTAATTTGACATCAGGAGTATAAGAAAACCCGTATGGACAGATCCGGTGAATGAAGTGGATGTTATTTTTAAGTAATTTCATGGAAAGCTGAAGAAAATCTTGATAGACATAGCAGTTTGTTGTGTAGAACATTGCCCTGAAGAAGTATCTTGACTTGTTTTGCTACGACTTATATCGCCTTCTTTTTTACTTGTTCGCAAAAGGGAATAATCGTTTTTACTTGAACTAAGATAAATTGATAAATTTTTTAATAGATAGATTGGACGGGATTTAAGTTATCAATTAATAACTCAGTGGTTTAAAATAATAATAATAAAAAAAAAAATGCTGAGCTAACTGGCTGCACGACAGTAGAAAACGTGTTTTGGAAAATTTATCGTTTTCCTTTTTAATGTGACACGGATTTCTTATATACATATATATGAAAACCTCCAGAACAAAAAGTATTGAAAAGGTTTTAAAAATCAAGTATGTCGTAAAGTTTTATAAGTAAAGTAGTATTCCTAAGTTTTTATTAAGCGTAATAAAAATTACAATTTTAATATTTCTTCCCATAAATTTTATATCTACCAGCTTTTTATGGGTTTTTTTTTATAATCCTGTGTTAGAATAAATGGCATATGAATTTTCATTTCAGCGGTTAAACAACTTAAAAATCATTACCACGTTTTATATCCACTTAAACAGAAAAATTACTTTAAATCTGACCTTCGGAAATAATTTGAGCTGTTAGGTAAAAGAAGTTATGACATTACAGTCCAAGCTGTAAAAATATATAATTTTTTTTTTTAATGATTGTATTTTTCATATATTTTTTGTTATTTTGTGGTATGTCAGTGTCTAATTTTATGAGTTGTTACAGCAATATAGGCTTCATTTTTTTAATTTATTTCATTTAAACATAATCATTTATAAAACGCACAAATAATTTTGATACGCACTATCCCGACAATTTAAACCATATGAAATAAATTGATTATAATTGATAATAATGATAAGCAATTTAAAAATATCGACTGAAAATCGATAGCAATTAAAATAAATGTATACAATTTTAGGTGGTCCTTACATTTTAATAATGTATAACCAAATATTTTGCTGTAAGAAAAATGGCTATAGGAATGGTTTAAACACCCTTTAGGGTTCTTTGAAGTAGAGGAGGATAACAAGGATATATCCAAAAAATAAAAATAAATAATAATAATAATTTTCAGACTGAAGAGACCTTAAAAAATATTTTCTTGACCGGTCACTAAATATCCATAGTTAAATCGACTGTTATTGAAAAATTATTAAGAAAATGCTATCAACTTATAACAAATAGCGTCCTCATTACCCAGGTGCGAAGTTATAACAAGGAAATACTATGAAAACTTTTTGTTTTCTTTTTCTGAAATTGGACCAATCCATTTTTACCTTTGAGACTTTCGTGTTTCTTTTTATTTTCCACTTATATTTATGCCTTTTATAGCGGCATATTTTTTGCAAATTTTATCCAAACTGATTTAATTTTTTTATATATGTATTTACTATAAATAAGTAATTATATATATATATATATATATATATATATATATATATATATATATATATATATATATATATATATATATATATATACTTGATGCGCTAAAAGAATGGTTGTAACTGGTTGTATTCCAATTTTTTATTTAAACTCGTACTGCTTTGATGCAGATTCTTTTTGTCTTATCACCCACCGATGTGTTTAAAAAATCAAGAAAAGGTTGTACTCAGTGCAACAGTATATTTGTTGGCATGTAATTTAAAAAATAATGTATATAGATATCATAAATTATTTATCGCCAAAACTATAACTCACTTATCGAACAAATATAACAAAACGTTTTAATGTATAACGTTAAAAATCTTGTTACGAAATTGATTTATGAATGCGATTTTTTTCTACCGTTGCATGAGTATTATTATGGTATGTACACATAATATCCTTGTTGCAAGGAATGCGAATAAAGTACATCACACAACTCCAATGTTGGGATACGAATGCAAGAGATAGATCGGAAAAAAAAAATAGTTTCTAACGATTTGATTTTTTATTCCCATGCATGACTTTCCTATAAAACAAATCCGCCAGAAAATATGAAGCCTTTATTGCAGCGGTTTCTAAACTGTAAAGGTCTTCGGACCTCACCAATTCTCAAGAAAGCTAAACAATAAAACGGTTCTAGCATTAAGTCCCACGAACCACTCTTTAGCACACTGATTAAATAATAATAAATGATCACCAAATTTGCCCTCGGTTGAATATCACGAACAAATCTTTTTTTTTTTTAAATATAACCAAACATCTTCATGTCATTATGTAAATACACTCTTCACTTTTTCGTCTCCTAAGCATTGAAGCAGTGCCCTCTTTTGGAGAAAGCCCTTGGGACTAAATACCTTAGAAGTAGATCCGCATTCCCCTAGGGGTGCAGACCATCGAGGGCTCCACGTCTCAGGAATGCAGAATTATTCACATTTAATTCAAGAAGTCTTGAAGGAATTTAGGCCATGAGGCAGGCTCTTAATTGTATTTTTAATAGTGCTAGTCTTCTACTCATGGCTTGGGCTTACTCATTATTTGTGCAGAGAATCGTAGCAATATGGCAGCAAAACAATCCCTTGTGTTGGAATGCTCATCTGAATTATTTTTTATAACTATTATATTTTTTAAACTATAAGTCTTAAAACTAAACAAATGGATATGCAGCAGTTATTTTGTTTTACAATTACTGTATGGTTGCCTGAATATTTGCGAGTGTTTTGACACAAATATTGTTTTAGAATATTTTTTTTGTTCAATCGAAACATGCTTGGCATAAAAATGTTATCGTACACGATGAATGTTTCAATTTCAAACTAAAATTAATGAATTTTAGGTTCAAACATAAAAATCAGTGAAATGTTAAATACTAGGCATTAAAAGAAAATCGGACTTTAAAAAAAAGTTACATACTATTAAAAGTTTTATTGTTAAAAATGTTTTAATAACATCCTTCAATAAGATAAATTTGTATATCCTGTATCTTTCTGTCCTTAAGAATTTTACACGTTTACTAGAAATAAAAAAATCGGAAAGAGACTGTCTACCCGCGGGGGTTTTGAAGTTGTAGAATTATTTAGAGTGCAAGTAATGAGAATTACAAAGAAGAATATATAGTTATAACAGCAATATCGAAAGCGAAGATGATCCAAATTATATTTTTATTATTTTGTTCTATTTAAATAATTTTTATATTATATTTTATTATATTTAAGAAAAATAAAATACAATATAGTATTATCCATAATAACGATCTGTTCATAAAACGATATAAAATACTAATGTCAAACAATTTCCTGTAGAAAAACTTCCATTATTTGAAACAAAATGTTAATCAGTACACTCAATTAAAAAAAATAATTTCTTAAATTGATACCTACCTTAAAAAAAAAGAAAATAATTTTTTGCTAAATAAACTTTTGAAACATTTTTTAGAATCTTTTTTTTTTTGGTCGTCCACCAATTTTCTGTCAGGGTACTTTCGGCTCGAAAGTTTTCAGTTATGCGATCGGCCAAAACGAAACGCATTTCAATCCAATTTTTATTTTTAATGGTTTTGGATAAAATCCTGTGACAGTTTTCCGATTTTTCTTATAATTTTTCTTACCTCTACAAACCAAAGCTCACCAAATTCTTCAATGAGGGTTCGAACCTCTTTGGAGCATCCGCCTAATTTAAAATTGTCCACTTTTAAGTGTCAAATATTCTCATTTCTGTCATTCGATGGAGTAACTCGCCAGGTTGAAAATATTCCCATTAGTTTTAGTGTGCTCTTTAAAAAAAATAACTGTAAATAATGTTGCAAGATTTTGTATAATATAACAAACAATTTTATTCATACATCACAATAATGGTTTTATGTTTTTTTGAGCAAAACCATTTTTAATGTGAAGAAAATTAAAAGCTTTTGGGGTATATTTCAAGTAAAATATTACCTATTAAATATGAATTTTTAGAACTAAAAAATCATAATACCATAGCAAATAAGTAATAATATCATAAAATAATAATAAAATTGGTTTAAGGGCTCTAATCTGAACAGAAATAATACGCCATTAAAACTTTTAAAACGAGACTGAAAAACTTGCTCAGAATACCTTCTTCCGACCGAAAAAAAAAATATAAAAAATAGTTAAACACTAGTTTTGTTTTTCTATGCTTAGCATTCATCACAACAAAAATATAATATATTATAATATATAATATATATTATATTACAATATAATTATATTAATATATAATTTTCTTTTTGGTGTATTTCGTTTAACGTCTTAATTTTTTTCAAATAGAACGAATTCTAAGCATGGCCTATCATCTCAATCGACATCAAGCTTTTAATTTATGAGATTATCCTCAGACATTTCTTGACCAATGATCTAGAACTTTTGGCCAAAATAAAACATTCGATTTTTAAACGTATCCCATTAAACGTATCCAAATTTTAGATAACTATAACTAATGCTCCTTATTACGTCTCAAACAACACACTACATATTCTCTTCGACCTTGATCTTGGCCAAATTTCCCAAATTTTATCTAATCCTTTCTAATCTCGCAAATCTCTTGTATTAAAAAAAGTGACTCATTTCATACAAAGGTTTGGATATATAAAATGAATATTTTCAAAGGCCTGACATGAAAAATGCTCGTCTGCCAACTTATAGGCACTGGAATATAAAATGGTGACGACATATGACCGAAGTTGTAAAAGTCGCTACATAAAATAAAAAAATATAAAAAAAAACCTTGAAATTTTATATATTTATGGTTTATCAATTACAATTCCTAAACGGTGAATTCAATCGAAATAGCTATGATATATTAAATTAAAAAACATCAAAATCTGCGTTAGTATCATAAAATAATAATTTGGTTAACTGTTGAGGTCAAAAGGGCAAAAACGACGATTTTGTCAAAAACTGTGACAGAGTACTATATGTGAGTATCCAGCTTTGAAATGAAATGATAAACCAAGTATAATCCTAAAATTTCGAGGTTTTTTTGCCATCATTTTGTAAGTTGTTATAAGTGGTTATAAGTAGGCAGAGGTGCATTTTTCAAGTTAGGCTTTTAGGAATATTCATTTTATATGGCCAAACCTTTCTAGGAAATTAGTCACTTTTTTGTCTCGGGCTCCCGGACTAGAAGAGAAAAACTCATAAAATTAAAGTTGTAGAGCGTCAAATTCTGCGTCCATAGAGCACAAAATTTTAGACTCGAGTAAAATTCTGTCTTTATTTTTCACAATATAGTCGATTTGATCGAAGTTTTCGACGATACCAGGTTACTCATTAGACGCAAAATTTGATGCTATTTAATATAATATACTTTTTTTTTTTTAGAGAGAGAGTGCACCGTTTGGGAGTTAAAGGTGAAAAAACAAAAAAAGTTCTGCAATTTCGAGTTTTTTGGTCACCATTTTGAAAGCCATCCCCTCAAAATGACGGAATCTGTAGTTTTATATGCGCTTGAAATAATCCTGACATATCCTACTTTTTGAATTTTTTGTAGATTTTCACAGCCCTTATCTCAGTAGCTATTCCGAGTATTCAAAAATATTACATTGATACATACAGAAAATTAAAAGTGCTTTAAAAGTGGTAATGATAATTCTTTACCTTAAATGCACTTGAAGTAAGCGTACTCAATAGACATAGGATTTGATGATCTACAACTTTTATTTTATGAGTTTTTCTCTTATACGGCTTACACACATGGGAACATCGGTTCACCAACAACAGTTCGGCGAACCAAGTTCTCATGTGTGCAGAGAGCCACGAACCGAACTTCAGTTAGCCGAACCGTTGTTCGCGAACCGATGATCCAATACCGCTTTACCATTTCCATGCTGCAAACTCATATATAGTACACAGTAACTGTCGACAAAATCGACGTTTTTTGACATGGTTTTTGATCGAGCCAGTTAACCAAATTAGTATATTGCATTCATGAGACGCAGAATTTGATGTTCTTTAATTTAATAAACCATAGCTATTTCGGTATAATGCACCGTTTAGGATTTATAGGTGATAACCCCAATATATAGTAGTCCTAAAATTTTTGCCACAATTCTGTATTTCATTTCATTTCATTTCATATTTCATTTCATTTCAGGCTTATGGAAATGTTCATTTCATACGCCCAAAACATTGTATGAAATGAGTCACTTTTTTTGTACCGGGCTTCTGGTCTATTCCTTTTCTTATCGATGGTTGAAATTAGATAATGTACCTACCTTGTACTTAAACGGTGCAATCTTCGGGCTAAACAGCGAATTTAGCACGAAAAAAAAAAATTCAAATTTCGGTTACTAAATATGAAAATGGAAATTGTTTGTATCCAAACTTCACTGTCGTGACTGTAAAAAAAAAATTGACAATCAGAGTTATGTGTCAATGGACAGCTCTCTCACTCTCTCCCTCCTCTCTCTTCTCTCTCTCTCTCTCTCTCTCTCTCTCTATATATATATATATATATATATATATATATATATATATATATATATATATATATGTATATATATAGTAAGAATATCAAAAACATTCTAAAAAAAATGACATAAGTTGTACAAAAAGAAATGGTTTTAAGAACCTAGTGATTCATCATGATGTCATAACTGAATGTTTTAAAGTAGAAAAAACTTACAGAGTTAACTAACTGGCTGGACGACAGTAGAGGACGTGTTTCGGAAAATTTATCGCTTTTCCTGTGTAAGGTGGGAGGGATGCAGGAAAAGCTCTTTGTTCTAATATTCTTTTGTTGCACGCTCACAGAGTGAAAACTTCCAAAACCAATTTTACAAAGCCCTCCAACTTTCGTTATAGCCTCTCTACTAGCTCTTCTAGCTTTTTCGCTTCTTTTTTCTTTGACTTTATTCCCTATACGTATGTCTGCGTGCGTTTTTTTTTTTTTTTAATTTAATTTTATTTTAAAGAGCCTTCCGTTCTTGAGTTGATTGCGCTATTGCATTGTTGAAGGGGTCAATTAAAATTTATGAATGGATTTTTAAGAAAATTAGTTAATTAACAAAGCTTGACAATAAAGGGCTATTTGCTTCTATTATTATCAAGAGATTTCCTGAAAGTCACGGTTTTTATTTAAGGTAAAGGTCACAAAAATGTAAAAAAAAAAAATATATATAACTATAACTTTTTAATATAAAAACTATGTAGATTATATACATGAACGTTTATTTAATGAGGATAATAATATTATATTTTTTTACTCCTTATTATTACCGCTTAACTTTAAATATATATATATACTTTATTACTTTTAATTTATCTTGGAATACTAATATTATTTATATCTATGCTTAAATGATAAATGTTTTTCCTACTCATTTCATCACTATGTCTAGATTTTTAAAAAAATTAAAATATATTATATTGTTTTTGATACGGTATTCAATATGTTTATAGTGCTGAGTAAGAAATTTTAAAGTAATTTTCCTTCGAACTTCCAGAAAGAACCAAATCTGAACTTCTGTAATAAAACCCAATTTATGAGTTATTAAAATACTTACATTACTTCTTAGAATGTCAGATTCTAAAGTATTATACCTACTCAATGTGAAAGTGTGTTATATTGTACTGAAACTGAATTTGGCATTCTAACAGGCATTACAGTAATATATAATATAATATTGAAATATATTACAATAGAAAGCCTGTTCTTGGGTTCTTTCACCAATATAGGAGTTTCAAGTAGACACAAATATCTTATTACTCAGAACTGCAAAAAGATTAAATTTCATATCAGTGATAACTAACGAAATCACGTTAGCCGTGAAGGAGTGAGTACAATAATACATTTATCATTTATTATTTTTATAAATTTATAAATCAAAAACAGTTGATGTGTCTATTTAAGTATTTAGCAATAAATTTACGAAATTTAATTAATTTGAGATAAAATTAGACGAACGTGACAAAATTATTTAAGGTGAGTGTGCTATTTTTTATAATTTCAGATTTACTGAAGATTTTGTAGAAATATTAATGTATCTATGTACATATACATTTTATCGCCTCTAGCCTAGAGAGTGATTTTTTAAATAATATTTAATTTTGAAAATTCGAACCTGTATGTATTTAAATGTTCTCTTAATATAGATTAATAGGCACAATAGAGATGCATAGGCATTTTTCCCAAAAAAATGAACCAAGAATCCTTCGAGTTTTGATCTTAGAAATAAGATGGAATTACCTGAAATTGGAGCGGTGCTATTTTCATCAAATTAATTTTCTGAGGCAATTCTTGGGTAAAGTTCAGGATAACTGGAAGAGATTGGTTGACAAACATTTGTGTTTAATATCTCTGAAAAGTTGGTTGGTGTGCTAAATTGAAAATGAATCTTCAGAATCAATCTGCATTTATTATATATATATATATATATATATATATATATATATATATATATATATATATATATGTATGTATTTTTTTTTGTCTTCTCGTACTTGTATTTTGTATAATAATAACTTGTATATCTATATAATATATAAATATTGTCCAGTACAAAAAAATTTGAAATTCAATCCCATGTACTGTTGCTTTTAAATAGCTTTTTAATAATTAGTACATAATAATTATTACAGCTTAATATCATTTATTTCTTAACCTAATTTTAAATTAGTATTACTTTTTTTATTTTCATTTAGTATTTTATGCTAAGTATAAGTTTTTTTTTTAAGCTATAAACATTCGATTTTTCCTTATTTTTTTTCAAAATGAAGATATACGTTTAGAATGAATTTCCTTTATTATATATTACAACATTAGATTCCTTGAAATTTCAATAATTTAATTTCTATTACAAAATACTTTATTTTTTATAATTATCATTGAAAATATGGCGTTCAAAATAACATATTACAAGCAGCATATCACACTATGTGAATAAAAAAGATTTGAGACCTAGGAGACTAAACATTTAACCCAGCTGTAAGCTAATATTTAAAAGAAATTATTAATTTTTCATGAACAATCCTTGGAAATAAGAGAATTTTTTTTCGGTATGGGGTAGGTAAACTTTATAATCCCTTAGTTTCTGGTCGGATTTTCGGCGTGATATTTAAAAAAAATCTTTTTACATAAACATTCAAATTAAATTATTTTTCTGATTCAGTTACATCGATGAAATAAACTTTGAATTGAATTATTTAAAAAATGATATGAACTAGCTCCGAACTATTAGGACAACACATGATTTAAAAACTTTTAACGTTATTTACTTCCTTGTACGAAGTAAAGGAAGTATTGTAATCGCGAGAATTTTCGGTTTTCAGATTTCAACGAAAATATCTATTTTGACCATCCCTGAATCCATTTTGACTAGTTTCGTCGTGACGTCAGTACGTACGTTCGTAAGTGCGTATTTCGCATAACTCAAAAACGGTTAGCCGAAATTTTTGTATTTAGAATTGTTGAAAAATCTAGTTGTGGCCACTACATGACTACCGGAAGTGGTACTTTACTTGAAGGTCATTATTGATTTTCTTCAAAAATTATATAAAAATATAATGCAAAACTTCTCAAATTCGGTATATAAGACTTACGCATTAATATAAATGATAGAATAAATTATGGTTAACATTGGCAGACCGGAAGTGGTATTTTACTTATGGTCATATTAGACTTTCATAAAAAATTACTTTCAAATATAATGTAAAATATCTCAAATTTGGTAAATAGGACTTTTATATCGATATGAATTTTGCGATGTATTTACTAGATAATGGTTAAAATTGGTGATCCGAAAAGGGTACGTTACTTGACGGTCATAAAAAGTAATCGGTAATAAAGATTACAAACGCAATTTGGTTTCCAATCCAATTAAACATTTTTATTACTTGTTTTAAGTGTTAAAATTGAGTGTAAAATACTGGTTTTCCTCCCCATTTATGTGATCAAGATGTCTACAGCAGGAGAATAAGATATAAGTTAAGTGAGTTTTCCGCTTAAAATGTCGAAACTGTCAATTTCCAATGCTTTATCTAGTGATATTGACAGTTTTAATGTTGTCACGGAACATTAAGAAATCTCTTGGAAACTAGTTAACTACTGACAGAAAACGACATATAATAACGGAATGAGACCTCCAGAAACAAGAGTATGGGTGTGTGTGTGTGTGTCAATAGATGGATGTCGCGACGCCGAGTGTCGTTTTTGAGATACTTCAATCTTCGGAAACTAGTAAGCAAATTCAGGATCACTTTTTGTGCCACCGATTTATAGTTAAACAGGCGTACAAGGAGGTCATGTGTTGTCCACATAAGATATTTTTCTTTCAAAAGCTAATCGCACCTGCCATATTAGCAATTGATAACCAAAGTTAAATGGCAAACCGAGGGGAACTCATGCTTATGCTAATCTGAAACTATCTTCTTTTTTTTTCTTTACCCAAGGATTTTATTTAAAAAATATTGACTAATATATGCATATGGTATTGTTACATTACAAAATGATATTGTTATCTTGTAAAGAAAATATAACTTTAGTTTAATTAATTTCCGCTTGAATTCGCTCTCGGAATGCCACCTAACTGTGGGCGAGCTACTGCCTTCTCGTATTGCTGGGAAGGTTATTATGAATTCGTACGTAAAGAGCTTATATCGATGTCGTTTTTTGAAAAGTGCTTAAACACCAAAATTTCGAAATTTTGGTTTCAATTTATGAAAATTGTCTAAAAATTGAATATTGATGACGTGAATACCAAATACTGACGACTCTCTATACTGGCCTTGGCCAGTACTAGAAGTCTTAAAAATATATTCTAATTATAAAAGTTTTTCCATATTAATAAACTCCTCTTGTACACGATAAAGAATAAAATTAAAAAAATAAATATATTGTCATTTGGAGAAAAAAACGATTCATGTGTTTTCTGTAAAGTTTGGTAAATGGCACTTATACCTTTTTCTAAAAATGACGTCAGTATGTGTTGGCTGACTTTTGGTAGTCAGTAACTTACCAAATTGTTAATTACTTTTCATTTGATTCATTTAAGCTATGAGGTGGATCAGTTCTATATTTTTTTCGATGTTGAAGCTTCTGGTTCCCCATTTAATAGATGCTGAAATTTGTCCGGATTCATAGTCCATCCATGACTGATGTAATAGAATACACGTATAAATGTGCAATAGTCTTGAGTACAAACCTCCAATTTTGTACCATTTTATTACTTTTTAAATGCTTATTTAATACCAAAAAAAACAAAAAAATACAATATATAAGTATTTTGGATTTTGATTTTTAACAAGCTTATTTTTAGTTAATACATTTTTTAATAAAAAAATTATTACCTAATTATTTTATTATTAACATTTCAGTCTTTTTTAACGAATTAGTGGCCATTTCCAAACTATATACCATTGTGACACCTATGTCCGATTATAAATCTGCAATTAAAAGTTGTATTTGTTTTTAAACTTTAACTGTGCTGAACCTTAACATTTTCTTTTTTTAGCATATTGGTTTTGTTCTTTTCAATTAGTGACATGGCACTGCTACTGAGGACCACACTTACAAATAAAATATAATAAAATGACTAGGTAATAAAGTTTTTATTAATAAATGCAGGTGAGATTAATATTGGTCTATTATATTCTAATCTAAATTATTTAATTTTATCAAATTAATTATAATCCCATTAGATAATGAACAATGAAAGTATAGTTATTGATCTTAAATTATGATCAACAATATGGACAATTATTTTTGGTATGAACAAGTTTTTGAGTCATTGCAGTACAGTTCAGGAAACATTTACTTTTGTTCAATAAGAAATTGATTAACTGTTGTGGAAATAGATGGAGTTATAAGGGTGCATTTTCAACAAGATCCAAGGGTGCCGATACAACAAGATCTACTATTAATTATATCTGCGGTCATCGTGGACTTGAGGTTGGAAGCTCATCACAGCCCAGCAACCGCAAAGATGCGCTGACCTTCAAAGCAACTTGTAATACATTTATAGCAGAGCAATTCACCTCCGAAAAATATAATAAAATTATATATTTTTAAAATATTATACCGCATATCACACATTGAATTTGTGAGGCACATAATAATGAAATTATTTACATAGTCCGTGAATAAAGTCTGCTGTATCAGCATCGTTAAATCTGTATTGCTATTTATATTATTTGCAAATAAATAAAAAGTTTTTGTATACTACCTATTACTGACTATGTTGTTCATGACTTTAAAAATTACGTTCTTTAAACTAACATCCACTAGCCTCCAATGTTTCATTGAAAACGGTTTCAAAGCTTGGGAGAGGCAATATTAAAAAATATGATTAAACAAAAAAAAAAATTGAAATCGGGAGCTCAAAACTAGTGAATTGAATAGAATTAGGAAAACGAGTTTGGTCTTTATACAGCAATTCCTCTATCTTAGATTGCTGAAGATGAGATACAAATAAGTTCATTTTTATCAAACATTAAATAACAGATCATGGCTTGATCTGTGATACCTTGTAAGTCTAAAAAATGAAAAATACGATATTTATACTATATATTACAAAAAGCAAATTAAAAAAAAAAATTAACGCATCATTCTAGAGACATCTCATAAGTCAGAAAAAATATATAAACTACACAACAATGGTTGAAACGAGATAATAAATATATCGAAAATAATGTTTTTCAAAATGTTTTTTCTTGCTCCTATATAATTAACTTTTTTTAGTTGGAAGTTGTCACAGCTAAAAGACAATTTAACCCTCACAACTCCTTTTATCTTGACTTTTCCATAGGGATGAAAAATTAGCTAGACAAATAAGGCAAAAACCTGAGGATTTTTTTTAGGCTAATTTCGAGCGTAATATGCAAGACAGTGAACAAATAAAAATTAGTCAATCTTATGGCATATTTTTTCAGCTTTAAGTTTTTATAATGTGGTATAATAGTTAGTACGCATATATAGTTCTGGATTTTGAAACAGTTGTTCATTGGAGTGTCCTGTAAAACATATTAAAAGCCCTTGCCGGTGGGGGGCGGATAGGTGATGGTGAAGCTTGAAGGCCCCTTTTTCGGTGTTTCGCTTATATCTCAGAAACTATGCGTCCTAGCGATTATATTTCTAAATAAAAAACTTAAAGCCAACGAAATGTGCCATAAGATTGATTTTATTCATTTTTTTGCATATTTTCCGAGTTATCCCGTACTCGAAGTTCGCGACGCAAAATTTTGCCTTATTTGACTAGCTAACTCTTCAGCCCATCGTCCTACGAAATAGTCAAGATAAAAGAAGTTGTAGAGCATTGACTTTCTTTTAAGAATATACCGTAGTTTACACTTTTATCTTTCATCGTTAAAGAGTTAGACTTTATGTGCCAATTTAGAAATTTTGCAGAAAACATAACTTTCGTATTTTTCGCTATTGCACTGCTCTAACTCTATGTATAAGCCATTACATATTTGTTTATATCTATAAATAATATGTACTTTATAAATAAGTGACACGCAAAGAAGTTATACATATTATATAACATAGTCCAGAAAGCCAAAAATCCGAAAATCACAGATTAGAAAAAAAAATCATGTTGTTCTGGATTTTGGTACAGTTGTTCATTAGGGCGATCTGTAAAACATGCTAAAAATCCCTGCTGGTGGAGGCTGGGGGGGGGGGGGATTTTATGGAATTTGGGGAGCTGTTTGAAGGTACCTTTTTTTTAAATTCTTCTCAAATAACTCGGCCACTATCAAAATTAGCAAAAGGTACTTTATACACCACATATAAAGATTACAGAACAAAAAATTTCCTATAAGAAAGATTCCCATAATTGTTTTAATAAAGCCAGTAGTTTCGACGGTTGAGGAGAGATTGCAAAATATCTGAATTTACACATAAAGTTAAAATTGCTCAAACTTTTGAACATTTAAGATAAAATTGTAAAGTACTGTGTTCTTAAGCGACGATATACAGTAGAAATTTAATAAGTACTGACTTTTTGCGGTGGAAGTGGAAAAGGATCCGTGGTTGATTGGCAATTAGGCGTAATAAATAATGAGGAATTGCGTAATTAAGTTGATAGTAAAAAAATTTATAAATGTTTCTACCAAATTGACACAAGTAGGGAAGGGTGTGTATGATAAAAACGCAAAGGATATTTTAAAAATCCTTGGTAAAATGTCCTACACACTCACGACAGTAGATCGTAGTCCCTAATGCAGCGCTGTCACCATCCATTCTGACAGCAATTTCAGCCTCTCCTTGGAAGCAAAAGGAAAAAACCAAGGAGGGGTACTCTCTTCTCCTGATTGCGTTATGGTACTATCTCTCAGAGCCGATTTCTATACTCTCATACTCATCCCCGGAGTATTCTTCTCGAAAGGAAGGGCATTCTTCGATAATGCCTACTCATGGTTAGAGGACTCCCTACCAAGTGGCAATCTGGAATTTTATTTTCTTGGCTTCTATTGATGAAAAAATTCTATATAATCAGTGTGGAGGACATATTCAGCAAATGCTTACTTTGGATTGTTTAATGGTTAATTTTCTTGGAAAAAGATGAGGAAGAATGAAAAAAAGAGCAAATCGTATATTATTTCGATTACACTGATTTACTTATAAAATTATTGTACATGTTATATTGCGAACTAAACGGTTATTTATCCACTCTGGCCGCCATACACTATACCTATATAAACATTTTTTTCTTTAAAATATATTTATTTTACTGTTAACCAGTTCCATATATCATTATCATTATCATTATCCTTTCCAAATCATAATAAATGGGCTATGATGACTTTTCGAGGTTCTGATCGTAAATAATTATGGTAGATGCAAATGAATAACTGACACACACAAAAAAAAAAAAAAAAATTACCAAAGGCCATCATAAAAAACCACATCGTTTTAATTATAATTCATTTTTATTTTCTCGCATGCTTTGTTAATTAATTCCATGACCTCTGTTTGTGAACATATATTGAAAATAACATTGTGTTATAAAATGTACTTTATTTTTGGTTTATTCTGTATAATAATTGCTTATGCAGGACGGATCATATTTTTTGTAGTGTTTTGAAACATATTTTCCTGTATTTCTAATTTGATCGTGCGCTCTTGATGCATCGATTTTCCGATCCTCTAATTACAATGCTTAGGTTGAGGGTAAAATAAGTGTGGGTTCAGGGTAAAAACAACTTCCTTTTACATTTTTTTTTCTTTACTAGCAGACCGTAGACTTTATTTATTTAGGTAATCCAATTGAAAATTTAGTGGATTTGGCTTATTTGTAATAATAATTTTTATGAGCTTTCTTTAAACTTCGTACGTGTTTGATTTCATTAAAAAAACAAACAAGAAAAAACAATAAAACAACGAGTTGCAAAAAAAAAAAAAATCAACACGTTACTTTTGTTAAGTTTACTATTGTGGATCATCATGTAAAAGAGCAAGCCTGTATATAGTTCCATAAAAATACCAAGAATGGTTCAATTAGGTAATCCTGAAATCAGCTCCTAAATAATCTTTAATGATAAAAATTCAATACAATTACGAAAGTAATAGATTTTAAATGCTGCTTTGAAAAACCTTTAATGCTCCAGATCTCATATTTACTATACGAAAATCTAATGCGAAAACATATAAATCCTAATTATACACTTGGTTTTAAATATCACTTAGGAGTTTCTGCATCTAATGAAACTGGGAGTTCATAAAAAAATGATTCCTGAGTAGATATGTTAGGGGGTGAGGAGCCAAGGATAATCCTGAAATCTGGATAATAATTTAAGTGACCCTTCATACCACTTCACTTCATACCACTGGATCACTATCCCCCTCATACAGTGGTAATCATTTTTTTATTTCTAAAGGTTGTACCTAGAAGAACAAATAAGCATATTTTATCGTCAAATAAACTAAAGATGTGTAATTTTTGTTTATTTAATTAAAATTTATTATTTAAAAAATATTGAGTATATTTTTAACTACATAAATTATTTATTTTTAGATAAGAATCATCATTGAACAAACACTCCTGGAAACCATAAATCTTCCACATCTCCTCACCCTCCCTATATCTATGATCTTCCACAATTCGTATGCTCAGTTTAGTTCCAGCTCTCAATATCCTTATTATAATTTTCTTTTTGTATATAATAAGGCACCTTATAATATTAATCTTCAATTTATTGTATCTTATCTTTTGTTTTAAAATACTAAATTTGTTTAGACTAATGTACTCCCAAATTCATTTTCTGTAAGGAATCGTTATTCCTTTGGAGAACAGTCAAAGAATAAACCTCTTATTCCATCTACAAACAGTATTTTATACAATGGTTATTAGTTATCCATCATGTCTAAAAAAATTATATATCAACTTTTAATCCTTGGCTAACTCAATCAGAACATTTATTCCGCATTAAACCGTACAGTACTGTAACTATCTATATCTATCTATATCTATATCTATCTATATATCTCTAACCATATAGTACTCTCAACATCACAAACATCTACGCTTTCCAAAAGTTGGCTTTCCCTTTTTACGCACGAAGAGAGAAGAGTAATTTCGGCAGTCATTTGGGACTTAATTCTTGCGGGACCCGTTTGTTCTTCGCTATCTGTGGGAGAATGTAATGGCACTTACTCCAAGTTCTCTCCCTTCAATTCTTCCAGCCTTATACCAGACTTACGTCCTCAGTAATTTTGGTTGGAATCTTCAGTGCTAAATCTCTGTAGCCCTTGGCGCATGATGTTTTGTAATTGTACTTTCGTCATTGTTGAAGTTAAAATTGATAATACGCCTAAGCTACAAAGTTTCTTGTTGAATAATTAAAATTTAAATTCAAATTCGTACGCGTTTTCTCAACAAATAGTAAACTCCAGAACTCCAGTAATGATTCTTTTTTATTTTGTTTTCTCTTGTATTATATTTATACTTACGTAAATTACATTATTTCTAAATTACATAGATATACATACAATTATAGAAAATTGAGATAAATGCAAATTACAAATACCACACATCAACATTCTTCTTCTGTACTCTAGTTTTTGATTTCTACTTTTCCTACATGCTTAATTGTAAATTTTAATAGTTTTTAAAATATCATGGGATATTTGCCTATCATTTCTTCCATTCTAATCATGCTTTCAATTGTACATTTTATATGCATTGTTTGTTTAATGAATTTTATTATTTTTTTTACCGAAAACGATTTCCAAATTTCTTTTATTAGTTTTTGGAGAAAACGACCTCTTTTTTTTTAGGCAATTTTTGTTACGATAGTTTAAATCGCCGGATTTTTTTTTTTTTTAGCTGGAATTACAAGATGGTATATGTTGCACATCCTAGAAGTCGCCTGGAAAGTTGGGCGAAATATTAGAGAAAACAAAAAATAAATGAAATAAAATATTTTTAAAACAAAAAATAGCCAGAACAACGGATATAGAAAATATTTTTCTTGGAATTTTTAAAAGCCCACAGCAACTATGAAAAGTAATATATTTTAAAATATTTTTCCATCCTCTATCTAACGCTGAGATTTTTTTTCAGCTGGGAAAAAGTCATGGCTCAAAAAAGAAAATGTCCAAAACAAATGTCTTGGTGAGAAATCAACCGAAAATAACACTGATCTTAGACTTAACAAAGTAAAACGAAAATTATCGGAGACATAATTTAAAAAAATACTATCGATATTAAAATCGCGCGGCCATGTATCGATTTATTTAAACTTTTCATTATTTGGCTATATGGATTATTAACGATATTAAAAACACTCCTCCGATAACGTAATGATAGACCATCGTATCGAAGACATGCCAAACATTTAAATAAATCGATAGTTAAGCGCTTGATCTTAATATCGTTAGTAAATTCAAAACTACGTCTCCAATAACATAATAATAGTCCTTAACATCAAAGAAATCGCAAAAGTTTAAATTAATCGGTATGTGCGCGCCATCTTAATATAGATAGTATATTTTTTTTTTTTAACGACTCCGATTATGTAATAATAGACACTAATATCTAAGACATCCGAAAAGTTCAAGCAAATCGATACCGGAAAGATTTGACCATCATAGGGACTATAATTATTAACAATATTCATGTTATTAGACCGCGGATATATTAATATTAATTTGATGTCAGTAAATTTGAATTTTTTTTTTTTTATCTCTGGGCAATCTGGCAAATGAAACTGCCACATATATTCAATACGTATAGGCAATGAATCCTACTCTGGTACTCTTGTTTGAGAAAGAACTCGAACCTACAGAAATGTGTGGCGTCATTACGGCGTCGGCTGTCAAACACTTTCTCATCAATTAGCCTGATATCGTGAAATTAAAAATTAATATATTTTGAACCGATGATCGTAGAGAACTCTCGTTTTCACCCAACGGTTTTATAATGAAGGCGGAATAGAAAAAATAATAACATGCACATACCCCATTGTGGCATGAACTTTAGATAGAGTTATAATTTACATAAGAGATATCCAAATTCTCGTAAAAATGGTGAAATTTTAAAAAATATTTGTTTTTTTTAACCTAATGTTTTGGTAAATACATAGATATTTAACGTAGAATACTACAGTAAATTCGATTTTAACGGTGCATCTATTTTACATTAAGAAAATAATATAAATGAACGAAGAATAATAGAATCCTTTTTTATAGTCAAAGACTTAAAAAGATCCGTCAATCAACAAACTGACGTACATAATATAAATACGTTATACTCAAGTAATAGCTAAAATTAGAATATAAAATAGTAAATTAATAAAACTAATAATCATTTATCTCCCAAAGCCCACCTACATTTTGAATTTCATTATATAAGCCGGCCCCCTCCTCTTTCTTTTGATTGGTGGTAGTCGTCCTGTCAGAAGGATAAAAAAACCTTCATACCATGGTAAAGATGAGTCCTTTCCGCAGTAAGCTGTATCTTCTATCAGTAATTGAAAATTACTTTAGTGGTAGAAAGATTATAAATGAATAAATTCCGTTGCATGAGGAAGGCGGAATAAATTAATCAACAAATTTGGTTTCATCAACACTTATTTTAATATTTATACCATATTTTTACAATACAGAGTTAATAGGAATTGTTTTAATGTCAATAACATATAATTGCTAAAGACCGCGTTTATAATGTGGCAAATACATAAATAACATAACATAAAATACAGTTGTGAATAGGATTAATTAATGACGATTGCGTGTGCTAGTGAAAGGAGAGGATCGAGGGTGGTGGTTGAGGGGTAATTTATTGAAATTGATTGGTGTAAATCATGTACTAAATATCCAAGGCCCCTTCGCTTACATGGCGTTTAGTCGGTTCGTTGAATATTTCATATCGAGGGCCTAGGCCGGCGAAATTTATACAATTCTTGATGTAGTCGAAATTGAGAGAACATTTAGTAATGGAACAGTTATTGGCTTATAACGGTGTTTATGTGATTTATGGCTGTAAATGCACATTTTGACATTATAAAAAGTTTTAGCAATACGGTATTGTTTTCCATAATTGCGTGATATATTCAGTAGATTAAGCGACTTCTCATGTAAGTAATTGGATAATACTAAACTAATATATATATATATATATATATATATATATATATATATATATATATATATATATATATATATATATATATATGAATATATATATATATACATATATAATTTTTTTTTTAATCTTTCATTGAGGATAATATGGACGTCATTTTTTGAAAAAGGCATAAGCGTTATTTAGCAAACTTTATAGGAAACACAAGAAATGTTTTCAACCCGAAATACCAATATATATTTTTTTTAATTTTATTCTTTATTGTATACAATAGGAGTCTATAAAGATGACAAATATTTCATAATTAAAATATAATTTTAAGGCTTCTAGCAATGGTCAAGGCCAGAATGATAACTGAGAGTGGTCAATGTTTGGTGCTTACGTCATCAATAGCTGATTTTTAGACAATTTCCCTTTTTTTTTTTCGACTTTATGAGAGCGAGAATAGATAGAAATGTCACCTTTTAAATTCAAACATAAATTTCGAATTTTTGGCGCTTTTATATATATATATATATATATATATATTTATTCTCGCTATTTATTCTCGCTCTTTTATATATATATATATATATATATATATATATATATATATATATATATATATATATATATATATATATATAAAAGAGCGAGAATAGATAGAAATGTCACCTTATAAATTCAAACAAAAATTTCGAATTTTTGGCGCTTTTATATATATATATATATATATATATATATATATATATATATATATATATATATATATATATATATATATAGAGAGAGAGAGAGAGAGAGAGAGAGAGAGAGAGTGAGAGAGAAGAAATATAGTTTTTTTTTCTCTCTCATAAAGGTGAAACAAAAATTCACTTGTAGGTATTTTATGCTAACTCCATTATAAATAATATATTCCACACTATATAACGATAAAATCTATATATCTAAATACAGTATAACTTTTTAATTTTCAGCAAAACCGAATTTGTTGTTTAAGTCCCGGTTTACTCTGGTATACACTTTTATTTTTTGAATTAATTGGTGACCGACAGCTCTAATTTGTACAATTTCCCTTGTTCTATAAATTTTTTTCTCAGTAAATAAAAACAAAAGGCCAATCGGTCACAAAATATTTTATTTTATTTGATACCTTTTCGACGTTTTCGTCAACCTGGTTCATTCTCCAGCCTGAAAAAAAATAATTGTTTAGTCGATATTTATATTTAATTTTATATTTTAGAATAATATATTTTTTAACTTTTATATAAATCCTAACAATTATTTCATTTATCAATTGCCTACCATGTAAACGTACTGCATTTTATTGTTTAAATGAAAAAAAAAAGTCATAACTATATTATTTTATTCTAGTTTAGTATTACTCTTCATATGCTAAAATATTACAAAACACTACTTTAACTATTTTAATTATTAATGTAAGGTTTATAAATATATTCTTCTTATATAATTGCCAATAATGAGTCATTTTATCCTGTTTGGTACGCTACTGATGCATGACTGTCCGAATTTAGGAGTGGGAGAAAGAAATAGGCAGGGTGAGCTTATATTATGAAATTCAAAATGGGAGATTTTTGGAGATAAATGATTATTACTTTTATTAATTTACTATATTTTGTTCTAATTTTATCTATTATACTTGAGTAAAACGTATTTAAATTATGTACGTTAGTTTGTTGTTTGACGGATCTATTTAGGCTTTTGGTTATAAAAATTGATTCTATTATTTTTCTTTTATTTCTATAATTATCTTAATGTAAAATAGATGCACCCTTAAAATCGAATTCACTGTTGTATTCTACGTTCGAACCATTGTGAAGTTTGTCCCTAATATGCCTTTACTATGCAGTTTTTACAATGAATTTTCTGAATGACATTCGTTAATTTTTCTTAAGGTACATTCTCTTCAGTTCTTGAATATATTTGGTTTAAATTGTTAATAGGCTGTTTTCCAAATTTTATTTTATTTTAGTCGTATTCTTTTAATATTCTTTCAATTTTTCTTGTTAAGTCCTTAATGTAAATTACGGAAAAATATTTCTCGGCCAATGCCAAGATAATGTAACAAGCATGTATTCCTTTATACAATAAATAATATATCTATCTATCTATCTATTTCTCGGCATAATTTATGGTTTCTTTATTTTTACAATTCAGAGACTATTTAATTCTTGATTCTTATTATTAATTTGCTTAGAAGTATGTTTAGCTTTGAAATAATTAAGTAATATTGCTATGTTTTATCTAGATTTGGTTGACATATATTCTTACTGATATAGGGATGCTATTGGACAATCATTGAGGATGATTATTCCAAAATAATGTAAGATTATAAATAGAAATGAATTAGTTATTTTGTCCTCTAAATTGGATACCTTTCCAAGGGTCTGATTTGTGATTGCCATTATAATAATTTGTGATTATAATTATAATTAATATAAATAAATAAATTATAAATAATTAATGATTATAATTATAATAATCAACCAAGATAATGTTCCTATTGCTAAGTTTAATAATAAAACTAGTAACCAAAATGCTAATCAAGTTTATTGCTATCGTACTTAATCAAATATATTCAAATTAATAATGGGCGTGATTACTAAAGAACAACCTCCTACCTAACATTTATCTTTATTCATCAAAATTAAAGTAATAAACTGTTACAATAGTATAACCATGGAATGATTCAGACTAGACCTAGCTATTAACTGTTGTAACATAAATATCTTATCTGTAATAATTGATGTTGTTGGGCCTTCAGCGTCTCTCCATCGGTTTCCCCTGCATATCTTAAGTCATGGAGTATGAAGAAGCCCAAGCATCTGTCATCTTCAGCAGGCAGAGGGAAGGACTAGTCGTTGTCCTCGAAGTTCGGCCCTCAAGTAAGAAGCGAGAAGTACTTTTCGTTGCTTCCTCGGCTTCGGTCCCCCTTTACTTCCTTGTTCTTCCTTGGAGAGGGTCGAATACGTTGTTGGTTGGTTAGATCTCCGACACTGGGCGGTACCTTTTTCGTGATTGGTCAACTAGTTTTATAGAGGGAGGAAATTCCGAGATTTCACCGCATAGTTCCACTCCTTGTCCGGGATGGGACGATCTTTTCGAATCCATTAGTATCCTCTAATCGAATGACGTCCTTCCCAGGCCTCCGCCGTATTTTCGGTAAGCCAGCCGAGATCCCAGGATGACTGGTTTCCTAAAATTGATTATGTCTTCCTGGACGGACCATTTCTTGGCTTTGTCACACTGCCGCCTTCTAAAGGTTTATAAATTAACTTATTTCTTATATCTGAGGGTAAAGGTAAGCGTTGTGGTAACAGCTGCCATCGCCTGTTAGTTACCTTTCTAGCTGCTCGTCCATTATTATCTTTTGTTCGCATCTTGTGCATTTTATTTATAATTTGTA
Source organism: Rhaphigaster nebulosa (assembly GCA_948150685.1). NCBI lineage: Eukaryota > Metazoa > Arthropoda > Insecta > Hemiptera > Pentatomidae > Rhaphigaster > Rhaphigaster nebulosa. Next base: position 50,199,884 of record OX411311.1, on the reverse strand, counting down.
CCGAATAATAATATTGTCCAAAAATAACACAAACATCAATGCATATCTATACCAAAATAGAAGAAAATAACATAGTTATGTCGTTTGTTTTTATATGACTAATAAAATGTAGTACGTTTACATGGTAGGCAATTAATAAATGAAAATAATTGTTTTCAATTTTTGGATCAGTACCAAGACATTAAAATACAAGCAGAGAAGGAGAACATTTATAGTAAGTGTATTCCCTATCTAAAAGAGAAGTACAGAGAGGAATTCGGCGAAAGACAATTCTCAGTGAAAGGGCTTTGGTTAGGAAGTGACAATGACAGAAACCATTATTCTGGACTCATTGGGAATTATACACCAGCATTTGCATTAGGCGTTGACTTTATTTTGTCATGTGGTCTATTTTCCATTTTCTTTTCTTTCAATTTCATTTGCACTATTTCCATGGATCGATTTCCCTTTCCTTCGGTTTCATCTCCCTTGTCTACTCGATTGATCCTGTATGCTTTGTGGTTTGGCAGATCATAAAAAATGTTTATGTAAAAGTTAAAAAATACTTATTATCCTACAATATAAAATTAAATATAAATATCGACTAAACAATTATGTTTATTCAGACTTCAGAATGGCTCAAGTTGGCCGAAACGTCGAAATAGTATGAAATAAAATAAAACATTTGGTGACCGATTGGATTTTGTTATTATTTACTGATCAAATGGAATGACACCGAAAATTAATAAAACAACTAGAAGATTAATGTGTTTTTTTATTTTTTTTTTAATGCCTATAATTTAACTCGTATCTATGTTCCTGTTCCGTAGATGACCACCGAAACGTCAGCTGTATAAACAAAAAAAAAAAAGAATCACTGTTTACGCCATTCTTTTCAATAGGAGTTAATTTAATTTATATACCGTTTCAAATCATTATAATACTGTCTGATTTAAATTTCTATAACTCTCCTCAGTTCCAATCATTACTTTTATTAATCTGAATTATATTCTTATTAGGTTCACTTTAGGAGAAAAAGAGGTTAATAAGAAATAAATTAATACTCATCCATACAATTATATTTATATTGAAAATAGCATACTTTATAAAACAAGTAATACTGATTGAAACCTATTGCACCAACAACCTCACTGGAATGTTTACTCATGAAGGTTAGTAAGGCTCATTGAAACTGTTACCTCACCAATCACCACTGTTTTTTCTTTTCCTTACCTATATACGAAGTATATAGTAAGGGGAAGTATTGCGATCGTGAAAATTTTCGAATTTGAGTTTTCGACGGAAATACATGTTTTAAGGTCCCCTGAGCCCAAATAACCAAGTCTCGCAAAATGGTCTGTGTGTATGTGATCAGTCTAGCTCAAAAACGGAAAGCTGTACGATTCTGAAATTACATATTTAAGGTTGGCACATGCATGTGATGTTACAGCAACATTTTCGTCAAAATCAACTAATCGGAAGTGCCACTTTATATAATCGATTTTCACATTTTTACAATTTTCTCGAAAACGGCTCTAACGATTTTGATTAAACTTCCCTAAATTATTTACAAACTTTAATTATTTAATTAATTAAATTAATTAAAATTTACAAACGTAAATTATTCTCCTTAAAGCCCTTCAACCCTTCATGTATTCAGTTAATCAACGAGAACATGCAGAGAAAAAAGTTATGATGTAAAGAATATTTTATTTGCACAAAACTTATGCATTTTATGGTAAATTATGTTTAGAGTTGTATGAAAGGTAATGCAATTATCAAAAAAGCAATAAAAGAATCATGCAAAATCGGACCAGTATTAGCAAAGATACAGCGCATCGGACTAGCCGGAAATGGTATTTATATAATGGTAATTTTGGATATTACAATTGTTTACAATTTTCTCAAAAACGGCTCTAATGATTTTGATGAAACTTGCCTAAATTACTCTTCATAAAGGTCTTTAGCTTTTCATTTATGTAGTAAATTGCCGAGGAATTGCAGGAAAAAAGGCGATGATGAAAAGAATATTTTATTTGCGCATGGCTTAAAAAGTATGGAATTTATAGTAAATTATGTACAGAATTATTAAGGTTATTAAAGTATCTAACAAAAAAAAAAATCATAAAAATCGGACAAGTATTAGCAATGATACAGTGTATTTTATGAGGAGCATAAAATAGATGGATAACCGAGCGCATCCGAAAGGAGATAGATGCCACCGAACCTCCTCCCACCAATCTGCTGTAAACAATACGCTCTGTAACAAAATAATTTAAGAATACAAAAACGGAAATTAACTCAATAATTTCTACTTTCGCATTAATTAATGGAAAGAAAATATTTCCATGGGAACTAAACCAGAAACTTTTAAAATATATTTGCAACTTGACAAAGTTAAAATATATAGGTAGTGTACAGAATTGTTGTACTAAAATTGTTTTAAAAACCATTTTATTGTACTTAAGTGGGAGAAGAAGTGAATGCGGCTGAGTTTATTTCAAGTATTGTTTATGTGAACTCTTTAAAATTATATTAAAAAGGTAATTATTATAGGGCGGTACGGGAAAGTTGTGCGATGCGCGCACCGCACCAGATTTTGTATATGCACTGTGGAGTTGTTAATAGTGAGAACTCATACCTTCTATTTGAACAATTATTATTTTTATTAATTATTTCACATTTCTTTATAATTTTTCTGTAAATTAATCTTTTCTTTTTACTTTCAAATAAACTTTCTTTCACCAATTATTTCTTTCTTTCACTCTTTCTTTCTTCCTCTTCTTCTCTCTCCTATATATTTCTATTATTTTCATCTCCATTTCTTCTGCTATCTTTCAGATAGAATTTATTTTTGCCAACATACAAAAAGATTGCAATGCCAAAAGGGATCCTATAACAAGTACCAACTCAACCTTGGTATAGTGTAAGGGCGTCCCTGGGATAACCTCGCTGCGGTCATAACAATCATAAAGCCTTAAGTCTCTCACATAACGGTAAATAAAAAACGAGTCAAAATTTCGCCAGTTCATGATAGAAGAAAATAAGATCACATATATGCTGATCAGAGACAGAACATCGCACATCAACAGTCTAAAAAATACTATTAATAACAAAAGACAATAACTTTGATATACAATTATAAATTATTATTTAGTGTTATTAGAGTGATTGTGAATTATAACACCTTAGTCTCTCCACAATTGTTTATTACCAAATCATAAGACAAACGTAAAACCAAAAACAGCTCCAGGTCGAGAAAAATCAATAAAAGCAATCAGAAAAGAAATTTTAGATAACAGGACGAAACCAACCATGCTACAACATACAACAGCTGCTGAGAGGATTCTAATGGAAAGATATGGAAAAACTAACTATAAAATAATGATATAGAAAATAAATAATAACTGAAAATGAGTATCAAATTAACATGAAGAAGAAATAAAATATTAGAAATAATTTCGACGGTGGCAAATCCATTTTACATAACCTCTTTGCTCCCTGCCAGCTGTGCGGTGAAAACCTTACATAACTTCACCCTCGTCACAATTGCTTTAAATTATCATAACACATCAACGTCAATGTATTCAAAATAATTATTTTTTTTCTTTTAATTGTTATTAAGCTTCTAATGTACTGCTGTTCATAATCGCTTACATCATTCTTCTTAGGTAATAATGATTGAAAATTGACACTGGTGGTGAATTTTCTTTTTTTTTCTCTCTGAATTTTTTACAAATTTGTTTTTCCTGATGTGGCTAATCTTCCCTGTTACGCTGTAAGATATTCAGTTTTAGAATATATTATTTTGACAGCATAATTTACTTTCTATTTCAAATCTTACATTTTACTCCAACTACCCAAGCTTCCTGCCCAACTGTAATTTAATAACATTACTTTCTTCTAACAAATAGCGATTTATATTCATGAGAGTTTTAAAATTAAAATAACTACTTCTGTATGATAAACGTTCAGTTACTAACGTATAATTGAAGTCAGTTATTTTAAATAGACTTATAAGATAGCTCGAGTTGTAATGGCTCGCGAACCCTTTATTGTATAAGTTTTGAAATATTGCTTCGCCCTACCGAATAGAGACCGAGTTGAACTTTGTACATTCATAACAAAAGAAAGCATAATGAAAATAGACTATTTGTTATTACTGCTTTTTCTCCTGTGGTCACAGCCACTGCACTTTTGTGGTTGCCTCTGCGACTAAAACTACTATGAACTGCAACTTCTCTTCAAGCGGACAATCATTTGTCACAAATTTCTCTCCGATAGTATGAGGAAGTACTTTTTATATAAATAATGTTCAACGGTCATCTATGGCTAAGCTCACCTTAGCTAAAATGTTGAGAAAAAAAATATAAACCAGCTAACTTTTAATATATATTAATTATATTTACTTTTTCTTACAAAAATGATATTATATATTCTATTGTTATATCTATATGGACATGATTAAAAAAATCTTTTTTTTATTTATTTATTTACAGAAATTTACAACTGTTTATGGTTATACAACAAGTAAATATGATAAAAAGTACATAGCACTTGATAATGACGTGAGAAGGAGCTACGCATTGGTAGCACTTCGATGACATCTATGTTAGGTGACATTCGATGACATCTTCTTTTAAGACGCCTCGGAGGATTATCGGGAATAGTTTGGGATGACAGGTTACGTACTAGGGGGTTAGTGTGGGCAAGGAGTTTGTAATTAAAAGAGGTATATCTATTTCGGGCTAAGTCTGCAACATTATAATTTTATTTGTAACATAATATGGAGCATTAAGGATTTTTCGAAGGATTTTGGATTGTAAGTATTGGATACGGAAAGAATTTGATGGCTTCGTGGAGTCCCAAAGCTCAATCCCATATGTCCAAATAGGTCTGATAATGGCCAATGTATATGAGCTTTTTACAGTAATTCGGTGGAAAAGGAGATAAGTGGAACATTATTAAAGGATACAGTAGGACAGGAAGTAGTGGGTTTGCGGCGAAGGGTAAAAGTGATCTCTCGAGTTTTTTTTTTAATTCTCCAGTTCTGAATAATTAAAATCAAAATTTAAAATATTAAATACTAATTAAACAGTTCAAGATAATTAAAATAGTAATAGTCAAATTAGAGAGAGATGGGGTGAGGAGTAGAACTGGATTATTGAAGATAAACGTTAAAAGGACTTAATTTAGAACAACACATCTAATTCCTACATCTATATAGACTCCTATAATTCAAATCCTCAAGCCACTCACTGGATACAAGATCGCGCCTTTCTGACCTTATATCTTCTGCCATAGAATGTTAACATTCGAACGTTCCTTTATTGGCCGCTCAACTATCCTCTAGAATTTCTTCCCTTCTAATATCCGCCATGCTTCTTCTCTATCCTCATTCAAATTCCATCTTTTCCAACATCTCATTTTTCAAGCAGATGCTGTATAAGCAATAAATTTAAATTTGAGGTTTAAATGACCCCGAAACGTTGTTAGTATGAAGTTGGTTATATATAAAGAAGATTTCTTTAAATAGGATTATTAAATTAAATTCCTGATAAAACTGTAGAATATAAAACAGTATAAGATGATTGATACACCTTCATACTTCTAATAATATTATTTCATCTTGTCTGAAGTAATGGACTTATATTGTTCATCATCTATCATTTATCAAAAACCACAACGAATTTTTCGATGCGAGTTTTGATCGATTATAATAAATATATGCTCATATTTATTTACAATCAAATTTGCAAAACGTGTATTTGAAACTTTGGATTTTAAAATACAAGATTATTCTTTAGCGCGTGAAGATTACTTTTATAATTACTATCACTATTTAATTGATTTCACATTTGCCTGACCCAGGAAATAGAAGTATGTGCAGTAATATCCTGTAATAAATTATTTCATTACAATATGCTTTTTGTAGATCTATATACCTGACCATCGGAATAAATCTTAAAAATTAACTAGTTATTTATCCGTTTTTTTAATTTTAAATAATAAATCAGTGATAAATAACGATTTAAAGAAATTGCTGGTATGGATAAAACAAAAAAAAAAAGTCTTTATGATTCCCTAACGGTCTGCAGATATTAGCAGATATATTGTTGTTATCTGAATTCTTGTTGCACTGCTATTTTTTTCTGTTTGGTAATGTATATGTGATTTATTAATATAGTTGCATCAAAACTATAGAAACTATAGGTTTCTCTTGTTAATTCAAGTGGGCTTAACATTCTTAAAGCATAGGTTATTAGCAACCACTCTTCATTGACATCAACTGATTTTTCATATAGTGTTCGAGGTCCTGAAGGATGGAAAAATGGACTAATACATCATTATTCACTGTGTTTATATTGAGTGCTTCACCAATCCACCACTTTTTATTATAGATGCATATAATCAGATTTTTCATAACGTATTCCTGAAAGGCATGAACAATTGCGGAGTCATGCTCATGATGGTCACTCAATATAAAAATTGAAAAAATTTAAAAAAAAAACCAAGAATACATTTAGTAAAATTGGTATCTATTCAAGTTGGCCTAGTATTAAGGACCTACCCACCACCCAAAGAGGCAAGTTGTTTATAACACCCCTTCTCATTGAAAAATTGTTTGAAAACGAACATAATTAAATTTGAGCGTTAACCTCCAAATCTATTTATCATATCATTATTATCATAATATGAGGAGGAATAAATCAAATTCTCTAAGAATAAATTGTTTATCTTAAAGCATATCCCTTAAAAAGATGTTGGTTTGATCTATCTAAGTCGTATAGGTTTCGTACTATCGAGGAAACCGCAAATGCTTACGTTTTTCACCGTTTTCCAACAGTCGCCAAGCTTTAACCAAACAAATAAACAAGTGACGTTTTTATTTACCATAAACCTTTTCTAAAACACAGTAGCTTTAGTGAATTTTAGATTTTTAACTTCAGTCCTATCGGGGATATTAAAGATTAAATCTTGAAAAAATTTAAAATTAAAAAAATCATAAACAATCAAGGATACATTTAATAGAATTGATGTTTATTCTGCTTGACCTACCTAAGAGGTAGAGTTAAGAGGCACCTACCTACTTAATGGTAGGCACCTAACATAATAACATTCTTTCTCATAGAAAATATTGTTTGAAAACGGACATTTTTAAATTGGAGTGAGTTTGGTTGACCATAGATATACTTAAGGAAGAAGTTGGTCGGGGGTAAGTTCAAAGACACATTAATAAGTAAGACATTTATTTTTTGCCAACTTTTCGGCCTATGTTTAAGGACATCATCAGGGCTAAAATAAAAAACAAAATAACAACTTTGAAAACGACAGACATTACAAGCATGAGAAAAATGTATGAAGTATAAAAAGAAAAAGTTGACAATATAAATTGTAAAAAATGAAAAAGTAAAGTTAATTGAAACGAGTGAAGGAAAGATTATGAATTATTTGAAACAATAAAGTACATTATACATGACATGATATATGAACACTATATATGAACACTATCAACTTAAATGACTATTAGTATGAAGATTTGGAAGTATATAAAGCATATGGAGATAATTATGATATTGTACGTTTTGTGAATGATTGCAATGGTGTTAAAATTGTTAACAAGTGACTAATGAAAATAATAACAATGTAAAAATTAATTGGAATTAAAATAATACGTTATTTACAGAGGGTATAGTAAAATATATGAAACCTATTAAAAATACGATTAGTATGAAGATTTGGGAATATGTTAAGTATATAGAGATAATTATGATGTAACAATTTATGGAAAAGATGACAATGATTTTTAAAAAAATTTACGTTTTTATAATTAAAATAATTATAAAATGAAAGAGTAAAATATAAAGTAATGTAAGCCCATAAATAGAGTAATACAATTAGGTCAATATCATATTTAAATTTGAGCGTTAAACTTCAGGTCAATTTTTATTATATTAGGAATAGAAATAAATCAAATGTACTAAGAATAAATTTTTTAACTTATAACATCGCCTTTAAAATGGTGTTTGTTTGATCAATCTAAGTCATATAGGTTTTGAACTATCGATTGCTTGTGTTACGTATTTTTTTCCATTTTCGAACAGTCGCTAAGTTTTAACCAAACAAATAAACAAGTAACGGTTTTGTTTATCAGAAACCTCTTCAAAAACATTGTTACTTGTGTGAATTCCAGATTTTTAACTCCAAACTCATCGGATATATTAAAGCACAAATTTGGAAAAATCATAAAAAAAAACAAGGATTATCATTAGTAGGATTTATATTTATTCTGGTTGACCTATTAATAGGGACCTACCTGCCACACTAATAGATAAATTGTTTATAGCACTTCTTCTCATAAAAAAATGGTTTGAAAACGCAATTTTTTTTTAATTTGGGGCTTAAAATTCAGGTCAATTTTTGCATGCACTAAGAATAAGTTTTTTATCTTAAAGCATTAGCTTTAAAATGGTGTTTGTTTGATCTTTCTAAATCATGCAGTTTTTGAACTATCGGAGAAACCACAAATTACTCCATTTACTGAAATTGGCCGGCAGATCTGATGAAAAATGCTGCCGTTAATATACAATCAAGGGGAAAAAAATTCCACAGCGGTTTTCATCTCCAGACACATGGAGGAAATAACAGACAAGTTATGAAAAATGTTAAAAATGGTCAAGCAGCTAAATTAATTTATTTTGTTCCACTTGGTATGGATTGACCCACATAGGAATGAATGTGTTGATTTATTTTATTTTAATAAACTTTAATTTCAGTATCTTGGTTATTACTTATATTGCCGTTGTTTAATTTATTTTTACTTATTGGTAAGGACGATAAATTAAAATAAATAAAAAAAATAATAAAATGTTTACTTGTGATCTATATATGTTGTTTTTAATCTGTTTTTTAAAAAATTAGTTTTCTTTATTCTGTACATGCAGTATGAATGGATACTTACAGCTCTAATATCTATTGTTCTTGAGTGTGGAAAGATTGCGTTATTTAAAAAAATAATAATAATAATTGTATAGATATTTAACAACTTTATTATTGGTATTAAATCTTCAAAATTTCAATTAATTTATAATTTATTAGTTCAAAATCTGTTTTATGGTTGATTGTATATTCACTATTAACAATAATTTATAGTTTTTCTGTTTCTTTGTTGGGTTTTTTTCGTTTTCAAACATTTGTTCCCCATAAAAATCAAAATTATGCTTTAAATATTTCACATTATATATTTTTGTTAAGTTATGGGTATAGGCAAGTTTGATATTTCTCTTGTGATAAATAAGTAATAATAAATTGAAGTGTGATAAATAAAATTTCATTAAGCAGCTTATATTAGAAGAGTGCTAGTTAAATTTTCACCCACGATTAATCCTGGGGTAAGTATTTACTAGGGTAATTCCCAACTCTGCTTAGTAGTACTTACGCTCTGAAAAGGGATTGATCCTTTCCCTTTGTTCCCGTAAACTAGAGGAGGCGTGGGGAGAGTTTAAACCCATTCAGCTGGATAAGGCCTACTAATTCATTTTACCTAACTACTTGACAGAATTATTTCGCTTTTATATGTTTATCTACTACGGTACTCGCCGCTAGGCTAAAATTACAAGCATTTACTTTATGAAGGCGACATAGCCTGAAGGATATCCTTCCTCTTGTACGCGATGACAGGACGTTTCGCCAATAACAGGACAAGGGATAGTTGATCAGTAAACAAGGGCTGTCCGGAGACAAACGGAAGGAGAGGAGAACATAAGGCGGAGAGGATGAAATATCGGGGTCCTTGATAAATGAATATGGTCACAATAGGAGCGAGCCGACGATAAATCCTCCGGAGCTCGTAGCTCATAAATCAGCTGCTCAATTGGTCAGTCAGCGTCCATATTGGTTCAAAATCATTAATTTCATTTACAGCTTTTTTTCTTACTCCTCTGTTGGTCCAAGTCATTGCACTAATGTATCGCCTTAAGATTTGTTAGTGGCGATAGTTTCGTTATTAGTCATTGTCAGGTAGGGCATCTCTTTACCATAAAAAAATATCTGATGTGGGCAACACATGACTTCCTTGTACGCCTATTGAATTATAAATCCGTGGCTCAAAAAGTGATACTGAATTTGGTACTAGTTTCCGACTAAGGAAGCGAAAGGAAGTAAAGAAATAATCTAAGGAAGAATAAAACAGAGAGATACGAGGAAGTCAGAAGCCCAGTAAATAAGTCAGGAAGCAGGATGACTAGCCGCCAGAAGAATCAGTCTCAGAAGTTCCTTACGCAATATCTCAGCTAATAATGGTCCGATTTAAATGATTTTTATTTCGTTTTGTAGGGAATTTCATTAGCTTTCGTTTAAATAAAATAAAAGCACCAAAATGTTGCGGACGGATTTTTTTTTATTTGATATTTGGTTTCTACGTATCTTGAAACGTAAAACATCCTCAAATTACAAAAATTACAAAATAGGGGGGTTACAAAAATTTTCTATTGAAAGTCTAATATGGCCTTCAAGTAAAGTACCACTTCCGGTTTTCCAATTTAGACCAAAATCTAGTATGTTATTTAAATCAATATATAAGTTATAAATACCAAATTTGAGAAGTTTTGCATAGTATTTTAATATAATTTTTGATGAAAATCAATTATGACCTTCAAGTAAAGTACCACTTCCGGTGATCAAGCAGTGACCAAAAAAGGGAAGTTCACAACTAGATTTTACAACAATCCTAAATACAACATTTCAACTTACTACGGCTAACCGTTTTTGAGTTATGCGAAATACGAACGAACGTACGTACGTACGTACGTACAGACGCCACGACGAAACTAGTCAAAATGGATTCAGAGATGGTCAAAATGGATATTTCCGTTGAAATCTGAAAACCGAAAATTTTCGCGATTACAATACTTCCTTTACTTCGTACAAGGAATCATCAAGTCTCATATTTGTTTGTGGTGAGCGGATATCATTAATTAAGCAATATGTGTTTATTGAATAAAAAAGTTTTTTCTATTCAATTCCGTATGGTGTTTTGAAAAGTCCAAGACAGGCATAATATCCCACTGCTGCCATTACAAGTATAGCTTAAAAGACTGAATAGGGCGATAAATAAAATAAAATTTATATTATCAGCGTTTGAATTATTGATTTGCAGACCATGTTCAAAACTTTTAATAAACGGATCTCGCTTTTCCAGATCGACGTCTTCTATAGTTTGCCTATATATAATTTTTTTTGTCAATGTCCGTTGGTCTTAAACATTTTAGGAAAATACATTTTTTTTTCTAATTTTTTAAAAGTAATCAATAAACTGGAAGGTACCATTTCTATTTACATCCTATTGTTTATATGTATTTTCAATGACGCCTCTAATTATAAACAATTTTCTTAGTTAAGGAAAACAGGGCTTTTGGGGGAAAAAATCAAAAAACAATTAATACCATTGAGGGGTAGGTTAGATACAATTCATTTCATGTTAATCCAGGCAAATTTTTTTTTCTAGGCTTAACTCCGAAAGTTTTGAAATTTTGTACTATTGCTTTGGTGGGCTTATTAATGAACATAAAGGATAGTCCATATGGATGGGGCTTGAGGGAAGAGAGAGGCCAAAAAAGAGGGTACCTGTTTTTGTTTTATTGCAAATACCTCATGATCTATTTTGCTTATGGGAAAAAATGGTTTTATAGAAAACGGTTATAGGTAATTAGTTTATAGGTCCTCACATTTCAGAAGGATATTTTAAGGTGTGAAGAAATATTTAAAAAAAAATTTCATTAAAATTATCAGATATTATAATTTCTTAACCTTGCGCATTCAAGAAAGTAAATTGGCTTAAAAATTGTCACAATATTCATATATTTAGTTGTAAATGACTTACATAAATGCGGTTCTTTGTTGATACGGAGGGAGCCATATCAGCAACACACCCTCTCTCTACTCGCTACAAGCTACCCCATCTTCATTGCCTTAATTGAATTGCGGGATGTATTATTTAACGAATGCTGCGATTAAATGTAATCAACGAATTATAATCAAACTGTTGCTTTCGCACTAATTGTGGCAAGAAGATAATTTGCTATATTACTCGAGGATGCTTTTATGAATATTGCTTCCATCCACGGCGCCTTGTTATATTATTATTAACTGCTTTCCATAATAAGTTCTCTAGAATATGTTTTTATAATTTTTAGATATTTTTAAAGTTTGAAATGAGGACGAAACAAATTACAACGTAAACCAAGGATTGTCAGTAAATATGTAAATATATATAAATATATTTACTATTATATATATGTATATATATATATATATATATATATATATATATATATATATATATATATATATATATATATATATATATATTATTATTATTATATTATTATTATATTATTATATATTACTATTATATATATATATATATATATATATATATATATATATATACGAGTATATATAAAATAGGAGAGACTGAGGTTATTTGGCATAGTCGCAATCGGTTAGGGAAAGTGTTTTTGGGATATCCTAAAGCCGAATTTAATTAATGTGACCTACATGATTTTCGAGCCAGTTAAGCTATCCGCCGCATTCACCAGAATCTCGAAAAATTGCACAAACAAATAGAAAAATCGAAGACTAAAATCCATGCCGTCTCCCATATTGTTTTTTTAATTATAAATTTTTTTGTGGATTTTCTTTTGCATCTTATTCTTTCCTATATCTTTTCTCGGATTTATCATTTCAACTCTTTAATTATAATTTGATAATTTTGCATTATTTATATTAACAACTTATGATAGTATTATATTTATATATATATATATATATATATATATATATATATATATATATATATATATATTATATATATATTTTATTATATATATTTTAAGTTATTATATATATATATATATATATATATATATATATATATATATATATATCATAACAACTTATGATAGTATTATATTTATATTTATATATATATATATATATATATATATATATATATATATATATATATATATATATATATTGCGTTGTTTCTGGCAATCTGCTTTTCTAAGTGCATTTACTCAAATGATTTACGTAATATATACTGTATCTGCATCGGTTCCAGAAGGCAACTGAACAATGAAACTGTATTATTGATTTATCTTAACTTAAAATGTTGGAGACCACAGACCCCCCTGCTATGGTCACTAGATTGGGATATTATAAATACCATTGGAGCTCTTTTCCAAGGGTGTCGCGTTTACCAATTCACTTAACTATACTATATGATGGCATGCAGGGTAAATATAATAACAGATTGTGGCTTGGATCTGACCTTATTTAAGAGGATTTATTGATTAAACTGTTAGCTTAGTAATTCACAACCTAAATAATTCTAATATTAAAAAAAAAAAAAAAAAAAACTCGATTATATATTATGTATTTGAGAATACTGTGTCTAACTTGCTTATTAAAATCTTACTGTGGTGTCACATAATTTAAACAAAATGTATACAATAAATGTAAGAGACTATGACTTATCTGGTGTTCTCTTCGTCATTTCGGGTACTTTCCGCTTTGCCGCATGATGGTCTGGTTATCTCTCCTCGGTTGTGGTCTCGCGCTCTGTCCGCCAGTTCACCCTGACTCCGTCTCAGATGGACTGCTCAGCTGCTCTTCCTTCTTCAACTCTTATAACTTCACTTCCTCACATTCCAGACCTCACTGCATATACTCCCGTATCGCCTGCCCGTTACCCCTCTTTCCCTTTCTCCTTCTTTAAAAATCTATTTTTCAGACATTTGGCCCCACTCTCCTTTAAAACCTTCCTATTGGTGGATCTTTATTACTATACAGAAGTGATATAAATCAAACTTCTTAAAAAAAAAGGCACAACTATATTATAACTAATAAATTGTTGCTTTGTTAATCATTTTATTGCCAAAAATTGTTTCAGGTATGTGAATAGTTGACTTAGACACTAACGGGTCCTCCATAAAGATGTAAAGTCTTTTGCTCCAGTTATGACTACGGCAAGGCGTTGTGTCTAATAAAGTAATTAAATATTTTTTATTAGTTTAGAGTGATATTCGGATGTTTTTTATAATTATTTAAATTTTACAATTCATTTTTTAAAATACGAAAACGATATGTATAAATTTACAACGGAAAAATCATTAATGTCAATAGCTCTCAAATAATTATTGTATATATCGCTACCCTCGAAGAAGACCGACACTACTCCAAGAACTTTAGAGAAAATGGCGCTTGAAGTTTTCATCATACATTTCAATTGTTTATTCCAGGTTTTCTTACAATTGTATAAATATTTTTTTGAAACTATTTCCAAGTAAATGCTTGGAGGTAACTTGTGTAAGGCATTTTTTTATTTCAAATATATTTTTAAACATAAATTTCTTGACTTGAAACAGTTTTGTTTAAAAAACAACTGCTCTCAATATTTTAATATTTTTTGTACCTCTTTTAATTAGTGAAACATAATCATCTCGTTGATTATGATAAAAATAAAAATTGGAAAATCGTTAATTTTTGAGTTATGCCGGTCTTCTACCAAGGTAACTTATGTAATATGGTTAATTTCTTTAATAAATTTTGTAAAGAATAAAGAAAAAAAAAAGGAAAAGAGTGTTAGTGTAGGTTTGATTTTAAAATTAATTCACAATTAATTTTTACAATAATAAACTCCTCAAAAAAAATAAAGGAATAAAGCTTCATTCATTGGTTATGTTTTTACGGATTGATAGATTTAAATGAAAATGCAGTTAATTACACAATCAACATTTATTTAATGGAAAATTGCAGATTGATATTTATAAACACAACAGAAATTAAAGTAGAACAAGAAACAAACAAAAACATAAAAACTCATTACTTACAAAAATTCAATTTCTTGGAATAATCAATCATTAATATCGGGCAATAGCTCCGTTTCCCAGTAATAATGTCTCACAACGACAATGCATGCTGCATATAAGATTTTGGTTGTGATCATGGGAAATTAGTTGCCACTCTTCGTGCTATATTACTTCCAAGTTCCGGATACTCTGATGCTGGTCTAATCGGTCTTTGAAAAGATGTACAAGGTTTTCACGTGGGTGCTCGTTTGGATTAAGATCGGGATTAAGTGCTGGCCATTGCATTGTCTCAATTCCACTGTCATTTACAAACTCCAGGGCGATCCTGGCTGTATGCGCACGGACTCCGTCTTGCAAGCGGATATAATTCTCACCCCTGGTTTCAGCTGCAGCTGCCAGAGGAGAAATCGGTGCTGTGGGTCAGCACCTCATCCGTGCATCGTTGAGCTGTCAGAGAACCATTCTATAGAATGAATAAATGGGTTTCTCCTTCCATCTTTCCTTTTTGGCAATTTGTGACGCTTCGTTAAAAGTCTAACTTTTTGAGGAATTCTCGAAGTCGACTGCACCTCCCCTAGTCTATTTCTCACCATCTGATACGAAACATGTACCCCAATACTAATCTATTTTCAACTGCTCGTTACCATTTCGATAATGGACACACATGTTCAATTATTGAAATGGTTACGAGCATTGAAAAATCGGTTTCTCAGATGAACCGGTTTCTTCATTTCTTTTCTCTTTTACGACCTTGCTCTGGACGTCTAATCACTAAATAACTTTGCCACAACCTCCAAAACCCCTAGATGGATTCCGACTTGAGGCTGATAATGTCGTCCCTCCAGCAGAGTTACAGTTCTTTCTTCAGCTTCATTTAAATGCCTTCGTTGAACCATATTTGTATTCATTATTCAAGAAAATTAACATAAAATTGATTTAATTAGGAATTGATAAATTATTTGCCACTTCTATAAATTTAAAGAAGTGGCAAATAATTTATCAATTCCTAATTATATAGATCCTTCTATACCATCATGCGGATGTCAACTGATAAAATTGATTGATCATCACAATTATAATGCACTTAGAATAGCATAATAAGAATGAACCTATGTAAATAAATAAATAAATATTTTTAATCGTTAGTCAACACATTTGTATACTTTCTGTGTTAACGTAAATATTATTGAAATCATTTTTACAACCGAATTATAATTTAATAATAACATGTCCCTTTAATTGTTTTGTGGAGTGTGTGCGACAAGGTTGAGAAACGGAATTCTCAATTTAATAATTATTCTACTCTGTTTGAAATGTTTTTTTTGTTTTTTTAGTAGGGTAAGATCCATAAAAAAATTAACCAAAATTACAAGCTGGCACGAATACTGAAGGACTGGATGTAGTAGGATATTTTTTTTTTTATTTTAAAATATATTTAAGATGATGAGTATAATTTGTAGATTCATCGTATAGACATTCGTGCTTAGCGAAGAAAAATCACTAAATGATCTTCTAGAGCTCCTACATTAATTCCGCTTCAATAAATTAGTCATGTTGTTTTTATCTGAAAATGGAATATATCAACGCTGACAACCGAAATCAGATATTTATAGACCAGCATTGAAACGGAACGGTATATCGGGAGCAGATTTATTCCTTCAGATGTTTACCATTTTCTCCAAATATCAGAGATATTTCTTCGAGTGATATGTTCGAGCAGTTCTTGTTATTATCCTCTGTTCCGCCAAATAACCGGAAATTCCTTCCCCTCTAGGGATGTTTTAAGTGAGCAGCGAATCCCGTAGATACGATGTGAATATCATTGATCAATCATACGAGTATCCATTACATTTAGGCTCGAAAGAAATGTGTGCCATGTGTATGAAGGTAGCATTCTCTTGACTGCTCTTCTTGAAGATTTCTTATTTTTTTTCTTGGTTGGTTGGTTGTTTTATTTGATGGCACAGGACATCGCGGTCATCTGTGCCAGGTATATGTATTAGATTAACTCAATCAGTATGGCGGAAAAAAAAAGTGAATAATTTATATATAATAGAAAGTGGAAAATTAAAAATCAAAGTAAAAAGGTTACACATATTTTAATGAAAGAGGTAGTAACGTTAATGGTTCGCTCTGGTTTTCATTATATATGCTTGTAAATATCGAGATGTGTAAATATTAGATCTGGTTGAAAATATCGAGATTGCTAAGAAGGGAGATGGCGTATATTTAACTACCATCATTTCAGCAAATAAAATAGCAGCAGAATTGACATTTTTCAAAGATATGGGCTATTTTCAGGCTTCCTTAACAGTATTGGCAACCTGGAGAATGGAGAGGTGGAGGGGAATACTTTCGATATTAAATGAACATTTGTTAGTCTTGAATGTCCAATTCCAACTGTACCCTAAGCAATCTATACATTAATAGGCAAGAATTTTTTTTGCGGTACCGATTACTCCACGTGTATGCATAGTATATGTGCAATTTTAGAGAGAATGTGCAAAATATAAATAAAATTTCATATATTTTTTCCTTGAGGCAGATAAAAATTATGTGTCTTTGTTTCTGTCTGTGACACGATTATATCTTGAACAGGTAGACAGTTTTTGTGGGTTTCAGTCCCAGATACCATTGTACCAAATCGAACACTCAGAGTATAATAAACGAAAATCTTTTTTTCTATACTGTATCGCACAAATGGCATTGAAACGATTTTGATGAAGCTTCCTTACCGCTTTCTATAATTTGATTTTTAAATTTCAATTTGCATTCAAACTGAAACAGAAGAAAATATTTTTGTCTGCTCATTTTAATCGTACGAATAAATCACAGAACTGATGTAACATTAGGTTTTAGGTCGATTTCGATGTAGGTATGATAAATTATCCCAACATAAGGATCATAATAATAATAATATAAATATAAATAATATAATATAAACTAACACAATCCGTCTAATTATTTTTTGTTTTTTACAATGCAGCAAATTTTGAATTAAATTCCTTTAAGATTTTGACAGGCAATCTATAGAGTGTCAAAGTTATATTAGACATGCTTGGATGTATAAATAAATTAAACACACAAATAAATCCTTAAAACATGCAAAAATATAGGTCCTTTAAAAATTTTAATAAATTATTCCATATCTTTCTAATTGTATATTTTATGATCCGTTTTTTTGTTTTTTTTATGGACAATGATTATTTACTTTTATTTTCAATCAAAATTACTGCCAGAATTTGGTTACCTTGCCGTTTCTTAAGCTGTTTGTTCTAAGAGGAACAGCTTCGCTGAAAAAAGATATTTATCCTTAGAGTGGGCTCGTGGGTGAGGTGAATATTGAGGTTGAGGTAATTCGTGGTAACATACAGTGACTAAGAGAATAGTTAGTCCTCGTATCCAGATCACGTAGACCACAACAGTTTGAAGGGGGTCTTATACTCCCTTTACACAGCTCACGGCTCTTATTTTCTCACATCTCTGGTTCTACAAGAACCTTTTTAAAAATTTCGTATCAGAGTGTGAAACGGTTCAGTCATAATAACAATATCATAATAAAATTGACAAAAAATTTTTCTTGATAACATTGATTCTGTATCCTATATAAAATTGAGGAATACTGGGAGTTCTTACAATCCTATTAATCCTGCATTGGCTACAGAATCTCTGAGACTCTTACTTTATTTTAAAGGGGTGGTGTTACATGATGAAAAGGGGAATCCGGCTTCTGAAATTTGATAAATTTATACTCATACCGTTTATTAAATTAATAAACGTTTACAAATATATTTAAATTTAAATTTAAATTTAAATTTACATTAAAATCAATGTATTTTAGTTCACCTTTTGTTGTATATTTAGTACAATATCTGCGACAATGGGGATTAGTCGAATCATTAATAAATTACGATATCAACATAAATATTTAAGTTAAAAAAACAATAAAGTTATCACAATTTATGATTAAGTTATTGTACTATTGTACTTACTTTAAGAGTCATTAAAAAAGGAATCTATATTAAAAGAAATTAGGGTTTGATCTGAAACTTTAATGTTGTTAAAAAAAAAACAAAAAAAAAAACACTGAATTTATTGTATGTAAATACTTTTTCCCGATTGGGGTTGATATAACTACTAAGAATGTGGACGAAATCGAACGGCACTGTGAAGTTAATTTACATAACAATTATAAACATGTGGGTTTATATTAGAATATTATTTTTGTTTTGATTTATTTTTCATTTATGGATTAGTTAATACCTAATTATAAAAATAAAAGATATTTAGAGAGGATATTGAATTCAGCATCTTAAAAAAAAATTAAAGGATAAGTAAACCTTTTTTTATTACTAATTCAAAGTGTCTTTGCCCACAGTGACCGGGCGTGCTAGGAGAGGAATCCGACACATCCCAATAAGAAATGGATGCCGGTCCGAATCCGGCATATGAGGGGTGTCTTCGACTAAATTTAGATTATATGAATCCTTCTCCTACGCCTTGTGGCTTAAAAAGGCTGATAATTTGTATGTTAACCTGACCTTGAGTTTCCTAGTTTAAGTACATAACGGCTTAAAATGCATCGGCTATTTGTTTCAACTACAAGTATTATTAATCCCTAATCCAGACTTTAACAAAGTGGATACATAGATATGTAATAAAAATATTTGATATTTGTAAAGAGTATAAATTAAATAATTACCCTTCCGAATTTCCCCTTCTATTTTTTTTTTTGTTTAAATCGACCCTAAAGTTTATCATAAATTCCATTGATTTTTTATAAATACAAATAGATTCGCCTCTGAAATTTATTTTCTTTTAGAGGCTTATGTTTCATTATAAGTCATACAGTGACTTAGATATAGGTTAGCACTGCAATAGAGACTAATTTTTGGAATAAAATGGAAAATAAACAAAAGAAAAAAGTCTTTTAAATCGAAAAGTCTGTTTATAAATGCACCTTTTCTTAACTTCATTTATATTAGTTGAACTCTGAAATACATAATTTGAATTATAGCTAAAGTGCAGAGTAGTAAAGATGTTTGGCTATACGTAATGGCATTTCCAATTCTTGTTCTTCATTATATTTATTTATTTATTTTTAGATATTATGTTATATATAAAAA
Source organism: Rhaphigaster nebulosa (assembly GCA_948150685.1). Lineage (NCBI taxonomy): Eukaryota > Metazoa > Arthropoda > Insecta > Hemiptera > Pentatomidae > Rhaphigaster > Rhaphigaster nebulosa. Next base: position 50,179,906 of record OX411311.1, on the reverse strand, counting down.
AAACATACAGCAAATTTTATTTTTTAGATTAGTTTTTTTTTAGATCAATTAATTTTTTAAAAGCTGATTTACACAATTCGCAACCTTGGATTGACACATTTCTGGCTAAAATCATACTTCGTACTTCTGATTCTCCCTTGTCTAATGCACATGAAAAATTTACTCTATCTGCAATCTATCGAGGAATAGCAAACAGAGATATGATACTTTTTTATTAAACCAACTCCAAAAGTTAAATTAAAACCATATAAATATAAAGTAATTTATAAGGTTTATTGATAAATATTTGAGCACTTCAAATTTTCAAACTCGTTTTTCTTATAATTAATGTTAGAACAGTTAGAAGCTTGTTAAACCAAAGTAACGTCATGCTATATTACGTAATCTGAAAGTTGAAGTTCTAGATCATCTATCATATTCACCTCTCGTCTCGAAATGATTTTTTTTTTTTTTTTTTTCAGAGAGCTTGACGAATTTTTAAACTCGGCAGGTATTCATATGTATGGTTCAGATGTGTATTATGCCAAATGGTTTGTAAGTTTTTTCAATTCACGAAATGATCATTCTTTCTCTAAGGCTTACTATTATTATTAAAAGTCAACCAATCCTTTAATATAACATGAAAACAAAATATTTCGCTAAACCACCTCCGTCAAATCTATGATAGGAATTATGCCTGTTTGCTTCCAAAAGATATAACACAGAAAGAATTCTGCATAATAGGCGGGCTAAGAGTTCGCCACACATAGCTGACTCATCTCACCTACTTTGAGGACTGTATCGCATAGCAACAGTACAACATTTATTCGAATGTAAAAAATATCAGAAGGAAATGCTAATCACAAAATCAAAAATTCTCTTCCACATTCAGAAAATAATGGAATAAAAAAACAACTAATATACCTTAAATTTATGAAGTTTATCGGAGAAATTTAAGAAGAATAGTCGTCTCTAATGGTCCCAGCAGTCGATACATGTTAAATAAATGCAAATAAAAAAATATTTCACTATAAAAAGCAGGTAAAGGTTTCTTAGAACAAGAGGAAAAACCTTAGTGAGTGTCGGGTGAAATTTATTGTAGCTAACGAAAGAGATTGTAAATAAAAATAATATCGTTAAAATCACTGGCTCTTATTTCCTCATACACTAGGAGCTTGATATTTCATAATATGAAACTTATAAAAATATTTTATGAACATATTATGCTCTAAACCAAAAATTGAATATTGCAATTAAAGTTAAACATAAAACATTATTTATTCTTTATACACGAAATAATTTTTTATGAAGGGGCAAGGCTGAAGAGAAAACCTTTACTACTGATTATTAAATTTAAGGATATGAGTGAAGGAAAGCCTTATATAAATCTCGTTTGTTTTTTCTTCAACCTTCTCTATGTTGATCTTTCCCTGGAATAACTTTTGAAACGCTTCTGGAGCTGAAGACTTCTTGAGCATGCATATCGGGAGTTCAGTCTACTTTCATGGTTATTATTTTTTAATTGTTTTCACATATGTGTGAACTTCAGACACTTTTTGAAATGGATATGCTAATTTTTATTGTACGACTACAGTATTGGTAATTAATTTACTCGGCAAATATTAATATTAATATGAACTATGACAATTATAACATACGTTTGTCAAACATGTATGATGGCTAACCGTAAGCTTTTTTAATTCCCGAAATGATCACTCTTACTTTATTATTTTAATAAATTATTTAATTAAAGGCTTACTGTTATTATTAAAAATCAAGCTATCGTTTAATGTAACATAAAAAGTATTTGTAACAGAATACTTTCGACCAGAAGAGTACTAAATACTACTATTCGAGTATTCATATTCTGTTTCATACAAATCGAATCTCCCAAGGGAACATACCTGGTTCTGACGCCTCCTTTCTTCAGGATGATAAAGATAAGAGAAGAATTGATGGATGGTACAGGTGAGTACCTCCTGCATCACCCCTTCAACCCATTGTTGGTCCCTATCCCTCAGTATATGTCAGCAGAGGATCTGATATCAAGAAGGAGTGGCCATCTTGGTTTTGTATAAAATCGATTCCAAAAAAGGAAAAAAAATATATAATGAAGTTTTTATTTCTATTAAATTTGTCATACTGTATGCATTTTAGTATATGCGTTGTTACGACGTTACAATTCTAAACGTGAGGCATACAAACTTTTAATCGCATAACAATAATTTATAGTTTAAACTTCTTATTTAAATTAAGTTTGTCCATCTGCAGTCACCTTAGGTTTAAATTTTTTTTCAGCTGGACTTATGTAATAATATGTATTGATATTGGACAATATTATCGTTATATAATTTAAATAGACCAGGTGCGAACAAAAGAAATAAGGGACGAGCAGGTAGAAAGAAGGGTAACTGACAGGCGATGACAGATGTCACCACATAAGTGATGAGGGATAAGTTAATTTAAAAATCCTACCGAGAAGTTAACACTGTAACAATGCCAAAAGCTGGGACACCTAATCAATTTTAAGAACTGGTCCCCTTAGGACCTCCTTGTTGGTGCGTCCTCGCCAAGCTTTCCCCTCAAGGATAGGGTCGTGAATACTACTCAGTATTCTCCTTTCAAATATACGGAACGATTCTCATCTACTTTCGTTGTGGGCCAAGTTTCTGCTCCATACATAATTAAGACAGGGTGGGAGAGGATCTTGTATAGCCGTAGTTTGGTCTGATAGGAGATAAACCTGCTTATCATGTGCCGGGAGAGACCGAAATAACACCGATTCTTCGACTTATCTCTTGACTGAAATCATTCCTTGAATTAACTTCAGATCCCAGGTAGACAAAACTCTCCACTCATTGGAACCTGTATTAGCCAGCCTCAAAGTACTCGGCCAGGCATCCTCCACCACCTGGTATCGCATGTATTTAGTTTTGACCTCGTTTACAACTTGACCGGATTTTCTGGCAGCCCTCTCAAAGTTTAGAAAGGGAAACGCTCGGATCCAGCATTAATGTTGATATCGTCGGCACATCCCAGTAGTTCAACCAGTCGATTTAAGATGGTCTCACCAACCTGGATTTGGAAATCCCTGATGGCTATTTCTTATGCTAGATCTAATAACAGGTAAGCCAATGGGTCCTCCTGTCTTAGGCCAGCATCCGACGGGCCGTTAAACTAACTTAGTTTAATAGGTCTACCAATGGACTGAAGTCTCCTTGAGGGCCCAGTGCTTTTAATTTTAGTGAATGGTGTTGCAACTAGCAAGTTGACTGGTATCCAAAAGTTAACGAAAATATCGTATAATGTTATTGCATTTCCTTTTTTTAGGGAGAGAGAGAGGCTATTTATTTATAGAGTAATATTACATTCTGTCTCAGCAGAGACAATGGTAATAGTGATAAGATAAATCATTCTTACCGTATTTACAAAAAATGAAGTAATTACAAAATAAAAAATAAACTTAATACAAGAAATAATAAATAAACATATATAAAATAAAATAAACTTAACATTTTAAACGCAGGCACACTATTTACAATCAGCCTGGGACTCCCCGAGGACGAGCCAGGCTTGTCCTTCCACTTATGGATGGAAAAGCATGACTCCAGGATACCCCAGCGCTTCTCACTCAGTCACGTCACTGGCATCGAAAGCAGACATTCAGAACTTGAGTGGAGAATCTGGCCATTGCCAGAACTCCAATATACATATTTACAACAGGTCTCGGGACCAATGCCATTTCAACCTTCGAGGAGGATTGTAGGGATGGGTGGAGCTGGATAGGGATTGTGCTAAGGGATTAGGATGATGAGCAAGATTCTGATGAAATTTTGAGAATTTAGATGGAATAAGGTCTAAGAAAAATGAGATATTGAGGTAACGATTCAACGTATTGTTGGATACATCGTATGGAGCATTGACTATTGCTGGAAGGACATTGGACTGAAAAGATTGGATGCGTTTTATGTTCGAAAATTTTGCTGTCCCCCAGAGTTCGAGTCCGTAGGTCCAGGTTTCAGGATTATCTTATAAATTAGCAGTGTGTTGTCAGCTGAAAGCTGAGATTTTCTGTCAGTCTATATAATTGACCAAATCGTCGATTCAGTTCTTGTCTTTTAAGTCTTGTATGTGGGTTCCTTGTTAGTTTTTTATCAAGTAGGAAGCCAAGATACCGGACTGTATCTGAGACAGAAAACGGTATGGAGTTAAAATGAACTGGCGAAATATAAACGTGACGTGTTTGCATTTAGATTCGTTTACTTTGATACGCCAATTATTACACCAATGTTCGATCTGGAAAAAGTGCCTTTCAGGATCTGTATCTGGATGCTGTTTCAGGATCTGAGTTGGATGATAGGAGAGCAGTGCCATTAACAAATGTTGCCAGGAAGGTTTCGATGTGAATAGGAATGTCAGCTACATATGTATAAAAAATATAGATGAGTCCCAAGACGCTGCTTTGAGGAACACCGGCATCAATTGGATAATAGTTGACAAATTCTGTTCCACAGCGAACTCTGAAAGAGCTATTAGAGAGGTAGGATAGGAGGACTAGAATAGTTAAAGGAGCGGCGAACGTTTGGATGCCTAGTACGTTTCCATAATGATCTGGCGTGTCGTTTGGTATGGATTAGGTCTATGAGGTGTTGCGGTAAATGGTTTTTGTTAGGAACTCTTGGGGAGTGGCTGGGGGAAGAGACAATCCAGACAGCTTGTTGAACTGTGGTTGTAAAGGAAACACGGCATCATCAAGGTCTTTTGGGATTTTTCGACTTAGGTTAAAAGGTCAATTTCATTGTTCAGGATTTGATGAAAGAGGTTCCAGTTAACTGGGCCTCTGATGAAAGGTGGAGGGGAGAATTTTGGAATGGGAGCTATTGATACTTTTAGGATTAATGGACTATGATCAGAGGAAAGTTCATCAAGATGAGTAACGGAACAGTTGAGAGGGCCTAATCCACTGTTGATGAAGAAATCAAGGATATCAGGATTACGATTGGTATCAGTAGATCAGTAGGTAGGGGAGTTGGGGGAAAGAAGGTTAAAACGTTGGGAACTGAGTACAGACAGCACTGTATTTCCACGAGAATTTGTGGTTCTGGAACCCCATTGTTGATGCTTGGCATTTAAGTCTGCACCCAGAATGAAATGGCTACCAAAGGAATTGAGGAGCGAGGTGAATTGGGATTCGGATATGGATTGCTTAGGAGCGCAGTAAGCTGATGCAAGTATAAGTGGGAAGGAGGTCTTGATTACTATGGCGGTGGATTGTAGGAAATCGTGAGTAGGTAATGGGAGTTAGTGATGCGAGAGGGACCGATGGGCAATAACAGCAGTACCGACATGGGGTTTACCGTCTAGGTGGTCTGTATGATATGTTAGGTATTAAGGAATTCTGAAAAGCTGTTCATTGGTCAGTCTAGTTTCAGTAATTAGTGCAACATCAAGGTTTTTGTCAAGTAATAATGAAGTTAGTTCGTCGGTGTGATTTCGAACACCATTATTGCATTTCCAACTCTGAATACCTCTTCCTCAATACATCTGTATATTCTGATCTCAAAATATCAACTTGAAAATGAATTGTTTTTCCGACAGGAGGTTTTTCTTTGTATCGCGTATCCAAGATATCAATTGAAGCCATGTATCAGTAAAATTTATTCTCTATTATTTAACAAATATTAATTTATTCATTTCTCTTCCTCTTCTGTACCATAGTTTCGGCGTCGCTGACAGCAAATATGTATTGTGCACTGTTAGAAATGATTATGCATTAAATATAATACAGTTTCAATGAGCAGACGAAATTATTTATGGAAATAATTAGGCAATGTGATTCTGGAGGACAGACGAAGTGTAGGTGTGATTTAAAAGTGCATCCTGAGAATGGGGAATACACCGAAACGTTAGCGAAGAAACGTATATATTATTTAATGGAATCTTTCATGGATCCAAAGAGGAAAATTGGAAATTTATTTCAACTATATTTTGTATATCACTCCAGATTTTTATTTATTTATCAGTATTATAGCTTAAATTTTGATAATAAGACAGGTTTTGATTTATATTTATTAATAAATAAAAAGGTCCATAAACAAAATGTATTTAAGTTTAATAGAAAGAATGTATTTAGTTTAAAAAAAATTTATAAGTAAATTAAATAAAAACCGTTCTAAAAATTGTCATAAAAGGTGTTAAGTATGATGTGTATGTAGCAACCCAATGCAGTTGGCAGCACCTATTTTATAATTAAGTGTTTCTCTCTCTCTCTAGGTTTCGTGTGAGGAATCTTCCATTTACGTATATCCTAACATTTCCAAAGTTTTACAGAAGAACAGAAAGAAGTCCCAGATGAAACTACAGGGCGAGTTGTGACCAATTTTTATTTTTGAAGTTTTGCATATTTTATTACAACCCTTTTAGCCTAAACTCTAAAAATACGGCCATAAAAGTGCGAATACGATAATAAAATCAAAATCTGAAAGATTTTATATACGGCAGTTCAGCTCTGACGGACAATTATATAACGCCACTAAAAAATTGAGAGATACATATTCTGGTAGGAGAATGGCTGCAAAAGCGAGCATATATTTAATTATAACCAGAGGTAGAGTACTCCGCGAGGAGTTTTTGCAGAGCGGCTGAGCAGGAAACAGACGAAGATAAGAGACGGACAGAGAGAGGAAGCGGTGGACAGAGAGGCAGATAGAGCAGGACCATTACTGACAGCCTATTGTCCTCTCCTCGGTTAGCCTAGTCTGCTTAGCGCTACTTCATCAACATCACCGCTTATAATCTACAGCCACTTATTGCTTCCTCTAGTGGCTCATTTGCCTTTCCTTTATGAATAGCGCTTGTCTACCCCTTGATAAGTGAGAGCATGGGGCATCATTTTTTGCAGAATTTTTAGAATCATACTACGCAATAAAAATAAATTCTGCAAATGACAGCTGAATAAATTTTTGATGATCAGTCTGTATATAACTTAGATTTGGTTATTTAGTTTCATCCAGTTATTTTATAACTAATTATTATGGTTATAAATAAACAAGAAAGAGAATAAGTACAACGGATATTAGCTTGTTATATAGTAATAAACAAGTAATTCACGCTAAATAAGTTACATATTTAAACTGTTTAATTTATTTTTTCCTTAATGAGGTTTGCATGCCCTATGCTCTTGGAAATAGGCATGACCAAGAGATACCATACCGATTTTCTCGGCTCGTTTCTTTATTTTAAATTAATGAACTCCCAACCGTAAAGACTTTTAGATTAACTTTTATTACCAAAGCAAATGTTACGTTGTCATTCAAATATCCTTCTTGCAAAGTAAGTTGCAATATCCTACCTGTGATACATCATGGCTGCACTAATATGGAATGAGTTTTTTTTTTATTCCTGAGGCATGGAACAAAGAAAAACTTGGTAGTTTAAGAACATCATGCAATATATAGATTGATTCTATTCATTATCTATCCTTTCAATAATGATGGAGGTGAGGAGTCTCCGCGTGATGTTTGAATTTCTGTAAATCTAGGGAACCCTTTATTGGGCTAGAATAGAGGAGGGGATGGATTTGAAGAGGCACTGGGGTGAGTAAATCCAGAAAAGGTTGTTCGAACTATCTGAGAGGGTTATCCTAAGGGCTCAGTTAAAGTATACAATTGATACCTGACCAAGAAAATGGCGTATATATAATGCTAGATATGAGGGGGGCTTACCAAGAGCTTGGTAGAAAGGCAACGGATGTCGCTCTTGGTCAATGTTCAGCTGACATAACAGCGACTAGGAATTTCAACATAAAACACTCGTATGTGTCAGATGCATGGCCCAACACATTAGAGAACCATGAGAAAGACAGTTTACCGATTTTATAACAGATTTTAAAAAATTATCGTTTTCAAGATTATTAACTAGGTATAATAATTGTCCTTTAATTCACACATGATCTTTGCCTAGAGAGTTATTTATATTAGCTTAGTTTATATTGATGGCTATTTCATTAGCATTAACTTAGTTTAGATCGGTTGTAGGGCATTAATGTTTGTAAAGCATGTAAGCCACGGATGCAGTTCCATCTTAATACGTATGTCACCATGGTGTCTGCTGCATGTAGTGGTACTGTAGAGCATTAGCAAGATGCCATCTGCAATTGGTGCGGATTGTAGGTTTCACAATAACTGATAGCAGTCCCTGTACGAGCAATGAGTCTTGTTCTGAGAAGCAGTCCCATATAATTTTTTCAAACGATCTAAGCTGGAATCTGCCAAATTTCTTTCAAAAACTTCTTCTACCTACTTATTATTATAAGTTTGGGTATTAAATCCTGATTTTGGGCTTACTTGCGCCTTTCAACGGACTTCTGTAACTCGTTGTGAATGACTGCCATAAAACGTTTATTTTTCAACTAGCTTAATTCCAAAAATACATGAGTTAAACCAATTCAGTAAATAATTATGTAAATAATATGTAAATACTTTTGATTATATAGAGAAGGCATTTTGATACTTTTTGAAATCGAGAATTACTTTTAAAGTAAATCGAAGAATTTATAATTTTGATCAATTCTGATACCAATAATATTGCACTCAGATTTGTCTGTTATATCACATTCGGTAAGTTCAATATGTCAACTTCAAAATCAAATTTCAGATCAAAGTTGAAAAATTTCCTTCAAAAATAGGTAAACGTTCTCAAGAAAAAATGAACAAATTAAACTAAATTTAATGAAATTAACTAGTAATATTATTTACAATGTATATATACAGAAACATAATTAAGTCTGTTGTTAACACAAGAATTCATTCAAAATGTAACTCTTATTAGTTCTCATGTTAATAATTCCAAGAATTCTCAGTCCCATGGCTTTTCGATTCTTCCATGGAAATTAAAGTAATTGGTACACGGAACTGAGAAATTAGATTTTGAAGCTTAGAATAACTATATACTTGAAACTGAAAACAAAATCATTTCAAGTTTGATCATGGAATCAGCAAAGGTGGAAAAAATGAACAAATTTTTGGACAAAGCCAAACCAAAAAATAATAGTGGTGTGGGACTGTGAATGGTTTTTATACGTGCCTGATTTTAATTATTCACTTCTTGCTGATTGGAAGAAATCTTTAAGACTAACTTAGGTTAGACAAGCGCAGCCTTGCCACTTAACTAAAAAGTCTTCCCCGCACAAGCCATCCATCCATATACCGATAAACATCATGTTGTTAATTATTTTTTTAAATTTTTGCATTAAATTATTATCGTCTAAGCAAATGTATAGGTGGATAATACTCAGAAAACTAGATCGAATACACCCATGGTATTGAGAAACCGATTATTTCAAGTTCAAATAAAAAATATGTTAAATCCCATGTCATTTTAATTTAAATTGAATATGGGCTAAGTAAGCTTATGAGGGAAAAATAAATAAAAATAAAATTTAGTTAATTCAAATCTTAAACTGGCGTGCCAACTCAAAAATTAAAGTTTTTTGAGAATCAACTTCTTAAGGTTCTTTTCTGATCTTTGATTTAGCCTTGGCATCCAAATCCATCTGAACAATTTATTTATAATTTATATATTACATTTATGTATGTGTTTTAGTTTACTCAATGAATAATTTTAACCTGTTACCTTTATCCTAAAATCAACAAAACAAACTTAAAACTTGAAATCCATTACAAGCCGGGAACCTTCGACCATTTCTCCTTCTTATCGTACCTGTTCGCTTACATCTCTTCCCAAACTCGGAGTTATCTTAGACTTTATTACCTCTTTTTCATTTCAACATTTCAAACTAGCAAGTTTATTGGACCTTTCATCAGATCATAGCCCGGTTCTTCTTGATATAGCCCATCCTGACAAATGAATATTTTACACTCAATCTTTTTTTTTTTACCCAATTGCCACGATCAACCTTGAACTCACCTTTTAAAATTCATAAGGAGTTAATCAATCCATTCTACAATTTCTCTCTTTTATCTCCAACAACTTTAAGTGCCTATGACAACCTTACCGATATTGTAACTTCAGTTATGTTCGCCTGGTAATGTCCCGTAAGTACTAATAATGTCGCCAATTATAATTTCAAGTGAATTAATCTTTTTTCGGACCAAGTATTCTACGCAGCATTTTTTTTCTTTGTTAAGAAGACATTAAATTCAATTAAGAAATTAGGAATGATAAATTTGAGTGAATACAGAAAAAAAAATGTCTGCATTAAAATAATCTAATTAATGTCATTGTTCGCTTTTTACATTTTTTATTATGTCTAGAATTACGTCTTAGAAGGTCTTTATCATTTGCTTAATATGCTGTGATCAAACTATTGTAACATGTACCGCACGACTGCTATCCAACCAGACAACCTATTTGCACAGAATCCGTCGAATCCTCTGATTATGTCGAGATTGCATCAGTTCGATACGATCTGTTCTCATATCAGGCTTGCTAATGAAGATTATACCTACGTACTTAGGTCGCTATGGAAGATCTAATCAGAATTTGTTTAATTCAGTGATTTATTCCAAGATAATAATTATGCTCGTATTTATAATGTAAATTTTTTTTTTTTTTTTTGAAAAATAATACAAGCTGCCACACTCAAGGGCAATCAAAGATCAGAAAAGAACCTTAAGAAGTTGATTCTCAAAAAACTTTAATTTTTGAGTTGGCACGCCAGTTTAAGATTTGAATTAACTAAATTTTATTTTTATTTATTTTTCCCTCATAAGCTTACTTAGCCCATATTCAATTTAAATTAAAATGACATGGGATTTAACATATTTTTTATTTGAACTTGAAATAATCGGTTTCTCAATACCATGGGTGTATTCGATCTAGTTTTCTGAGTATTATCCACCTATACATTTGCTTAGACGATAATAATTTAATGCAAAAATTTAAAAAAATAATTAACAACATGATGTTTATCGGTATATGGATGGATGGCTTGTGCGGGGAAGACTTTTTAGTTAAGTGGCAAGGCTGCGCTTGTCTAACCTAAGTTAGTCTTAAAGATTTCTTCCAATCAGCAAGAAGTGAATAATTAAAATCAGGCACGTATAAAAACCATTCACAGTCCCACACCACTATTATTTTTTGGTTTGGCTTTGTCCAAAAATTTGTTCATTTTTTCCACCTTTGCTGATTCCATGATCAAACTTGAAATGATTTTGTTTTCAGTTTCAAGTATATAGTTATTCTAAGCTTCAAAATCTAATTTCTCAGTTCCGTGTACCAATTACTTTAATTTCCATGGAAGAATCGAAAAGCCATGGGACTGAGAATTCTTGGAATTATTAACATGAGAACTAATAAGAGTTACATTTTGAATGAATTCTTGTGTTAACAACAGACTTAATTATGTTTCTGTATATATACATTGTAAATAATATTACTAGTTAATTTCATTAAATTTAGTTTAATTTGTTCATTTTTTCTTGAGAACGTTTACCTATTTTTGAAGGAAATTTTTCAACTTTGATCTGAAATTTGATTTTGAAGTTGACATATTGAACTTACCGAATGTGATATAACAGACAAATCTGAGTGCAATATTATTGGTATCAGAATTGATCAAAATTATAAATTCTTCGATTTACTTTAAAAGTAATTCTCGATTTCAAAAAGTATCAAAATGCCTTCTCTATATAATCAAAAGTATTTACATATTATTTACATAATTATTTACTGAATTGGTTTAACTCATGTATTTTTGGAATTAAGCTAGTTGAAAAATAAACGTTTTATGGCAGTCATTCACAACGAGTTACAGAAGTCCGTTGAAAGGCGCAAGTAAGCCCAAAATCAGGATTTAATACCCAAACTTATAATAATAAGTAGGTAGAAGAAGTTTTTGAAAGAAATTTGGCAGATTCCAGCTTAGATCGTTTGAAAAAATTATATGGGACTGCTTCTCAGAACAAGACTCATTGCTCGTACAGGGACTGCTATCAGTATTAGGGCTATGAGAATCCATTCAAACCATATGTACAAGATAAACGAAATAAAATAAAATAAAAAAAAATAAAAATAATATATATCATATAAAAAGAAAAAAAATGTACATTACTAGTAAAAATGAATAGATAAACAATTTAAATAATAACAAAATAAGTAAACACCCAAGAAAAAAAAAATAAGTTGAGTAAAAAATAAATATAATGTAATATAAAATATAATGTAAATAGTCTATTCCTGCTTTATATATAACAATTTTGCTTAAGTTAACAAAATGAAATATTTTTTCTTCATGTAATAAAATATATATATATACATATATATATATATATATATATATATATATATATATATATATATATATAAGTTAAGGCCCGGAGTGCAGTAGTATTAGCCTTAATACCATATACGGCTGTAAACAACAGCCAGAATGTATAAAAGGCGAATTAAGAGCTGAATAAAGTTAGTCTTATTTCGGATACTGTGCGTGTCATTACTTAACCCTTTTTCCTTTTTTTTTGATTTTTGAAGCTGCCGACGCTTAACTGGTGCCGAAACCCGGGACGGAGCGTTCGTAAAAGATTTTTTATTTTTATTTTAAAAGACGATACGAAAAAAGGAACTAAGTAATGACCAGCGAAGGAGTGGTGAGACCGGCGGTCCTGAACGTGCAAAACGTTCCACCATTGCCCCAAGACTCGCTAGCCGCGGCGCATGCAAATGCGCTGGAATGGATGAAGATTAGAGTGGCTACATCACGGGACCTGAGAAACGCCGTATCAGATCTGGAACGCTTCTCGGGGGACATAGGTGAGCTAAATCACTTTATAAAAGGAGGTGACCGCCTAATAGCACGAATCGAGGCCAAGCTAAGAGAAGATCTGGTAAACCCCGGAGACGCGGAAGCCCTGAAAGCGGCCCTGGTGTGTAGGGTCAAGCGCAGTATCTTGAACCAGATACAAGCGGATGAGGAGACACCATGGCCGGTAGTGAAGGACAGATTGAAGAAAGCATACGGCGGCGGCAGGTGGACACCGGAAGAAGATATCTTCCAACTATTCAGGAAGGTAAAAACTCCCCAGCAGACGAAGGGGCAGTACGCCGGAGCCCTGTTGGCTAAATTTAACCAGATTACGGAGAAGATGAGGGAGACGGTGAGTGCGGCCGAGACAGAAGGAAGGATGGGATTTGTGTCCACCATCCTAAAGGTTCAGTTAGCCAAAGAAACCGGGACTAAAGGTGGCCTCCCAGGAGACCGCTCATTCATGGAGTGTGCACAAGAAATGGTGGACAGCAGCGCAAGAGAGGAGGAGATCAGAATGGAAGTAGAAGAGGCGGGGTGGAGCAGGGTAACCTACGGGCGCCCAGGAAATACGCCGACGACCTGGAGAAAAAAGGATCAGATTTACAGCAACCCGGAGAGAGCAGCAGGATCGGGGAAAAGGATGAGTCAAAGCAGACCCCAGACCAGGACGAGAGGAGGAGACAACAGGAAATGCCATGGATGTGGAAAGAGCGGACATTTGGTAGCGCAGTGCCCACGTACCAGGTGTTTCGAATGCGGGACTGAGGGACATATCGCAAGACATTGCCCGTACCTTTACCAGAGAAAGGATCCACCAAGAGTTGAACCAATGGAGGTGAACGCTCAGAGAGTAAGGAGGAGAGACGACTCGCTAAGAAGGAGCGCATCATCACGAGAGCCGTCTGAAGCATCGGGCTCATCCGAGTCGGAAGAAGAGTCGGGCGGACCAGAAGGCCGACGAACCGAAGGAACCAGAGGCGGCCGGAAGAACGGAGGAAGCAGACGATGGAGAGCAGAGGAGGCGATCTGAGGGGAGTGCCAGCAGAGAGGCGACCGTCTGTTAGTAAGTCAGAATATTGCAAAGGAGGCTTGCTGGTTGCCTATCATACGAGTAGCCGAAGGAGTAAGATGCCTAGTGGACACGGAAAGCTCCAACACCATCATGACCCGGAGAGCGCTGGATAGGCTGTGTGGAGGAGAGAGGGCACCCCAGACGCAGGTATGTACTTGTAAACTAATCACCCTGGGTGGCCCATGTAAAGTAGAGGGGGAAGCGGAGTTGGGACTAAACAGATGGGGAGTTAAAGGCGGCACATTAGCGGTGCATATAGTAGGTAGTATGCCCCGGGAATACCAGGGGATTATTGGTTGTGATCTGCTGGGAAGAGTAGGCGCGCGGGTTAGGATCCGCAAGGGAAAATGGTACATGAGGATAGGAACGAGAAGTTACGATTGCCAGAAGAGTATGAAAGACGGTAGAGCACGGATAGGAGCAATTAGTCATGAGGAGGGTTGGAAGCAGGCAATTAGGAGGGAGTTCAGGGACATTTTCTTCAGGGAGGGAGATACACTCGGGGTAACGGGGCGAACTATACACGAAATACCGTTGAAACAGGAGAGGGTGACCTACATAAAAGAAAGACGGTACCCACATGCACTACGCCAACATATTCGGGAAGAATTATCTAGTCTAAAGAGGCAGGGGATAATTGTTGACAGTACATCGCCGTATAATAGCCCGCTGTGGGCGGTGAAGAAAAAGAGTGCACCGGGAGTAGATGGGGAAAAATATCGGGTGGTAATAGACTACCGGAAATTAAACGAAAATACGGTGGATGAGAAATATCCGATCCCCAGGTTTGAAGACATTCTGGACAGACTGAGTGGGGCGACGATATTTAGTACGCTAGATTTGAAGGCGGGATACCACCAAATACGAATGCACCCCAGGGACCAACACAAAACGGCATTTACTTTTGAGAGGGGGCATTACGAATTCACGCGGATGCCCTTCGGATTGAAGAACGCCCCGATAACGTTCCAACGCCTTATGGACGAATTCTTAAGGGGAATAGACGAAACAATATGCCAGGTGTACATGGACGACCTCTTAATATTCAGTAAATCGGAAGCCGAACACGTGAGGCACCTTCGTAGCGTGTTTGAACGAGTGCGCCAGTTTGGTCTAAAATTATCGAATGAAAAGTCACTTTTAGGGCAGGACCAAATCAAATTTTTAGGCCACACGATTACGAGTGAAGGAGTCAAACCAGACACAGACAAAGTAGAGGCTATTCGGAAAATGGCGGTTCCGCGGGATGTAAAAGAAATTCGCAGGCTACTGGGGACACTCAATTACTACAGACGATTTGTGCCGGAAATGGCAGAGTACCTCGTCCCCCTCAATAGAGTGCTGAAAAAGGGAGCAAAGATAATAGTGACGCCGCTAATGGAAAGTAACATCCGTAAATGTATGCAGCGGTTACAGGAGGAGCCGGTATTGGCATTTCCGGACTTTAGCAAAACGTTTAATGTCACTACAGACGCGAGCGAATACGCGTTAGGGGCTGTGTTATCCCAGGAAGCAGACGGTGGTGAACGCCCGGTAGCATACGCCAGCAGACGCCTTACGGACGCGGAGACTAGATACAGCGCCTTGGAACGAGAGTTGCTAGGGATTGTGTGGGCCGTGGACCACTTTAGACCCTACGTATTCGGGCGGCGATTCCGCGTACATACCGATCACAGGCCTCTGCAATGGGTGGGGACGCTGAAGGAATCCTCGGCGAGGGTTACGCGATGGAAAGAGCTTCTGGCCCAATATAATATGGAAATCGTGTATAAGCCCGGTAAAGATAATGTAGTCGCTGACTGGCTGTCTAGGGCCATCATGATAAATGCCATAGAGGAGGAGGGTGGAGGACCATCGAGGGACGTGCGTCAATTTTTGACGGAATGGACACCTGAAAGAGAAGGAGAATAGGGCTCGCGAGAACTAGACGAAGAGGAAGAATCCCCAGGAGAGACGAGCTCGATCGAGGAAAGACCGGTGGAGATGGAACAGATAGAAGAGTTGATCAACGGTTGTTATCAACGGATCAACGGAGTTGAGCGGCAAATAATCTGGAAAACCAGAACTTCGGGCCTCATGAAAGTAGAATACTCTCGATACGGACGGAGCAAGATCAACTCCATTTGGTCGCAACCAGGGGCGAGAGAAGACCAGATTTGCAGGGCCCTGAAGGACGCGTCAAAACCAGGGGCGACCTACCATATCTACGTGGGAAACGCCACGATCTGGGAGAAGATTAAGAAATTATGGCGGTCTGAACAAATCGGTATGGATCGGACTTTCATCCGCTGTAAGCTAATGGTAGAGACGGTGAGAGACGAAGAACGCCAGAAAGAGCTGACGCTCGCGTATCACCAGGGGAAGACAAATCACCGCGGGGTGACCGAAACGTTGCAGGCATTACGGCGTAAGTATTTTTGGTGGGGAATGAAGAAGTCCATCACAGAGACCATCGGAGCATGTTCCATATGTCTCACCACCAAATACGATAGACATCCCCCAAAAGGTAGACAGGAGGAGACGCCGACTGCAGATGCGCCGTTAGGAGACCTACAAGTGGATACATTCACCTGGAGAGGGTACAAGTGGGTCACGATCATCGATCTCTTCAGTAAAGTGGCGATGGCGCAAGAGATCCAAGAACGATCAGCGGAAGCGGTAATGAGAGCTCTCCAGACGTGGTTCCAATTTTACGGGGTGCCAGAGCGAATATCGTCTGACGGAGGGAGAGAGTTCGACAATGCTCAGCTTAGGGAAGAAATGAAAAAACTCGACGTAGTGTGGCACCTTAATACACCAGGACACCCTAAAAGTAGAGGGAGCATAGAAAGGCTGCACAGCACTCTGAGTGACCACTTGAGGGTGTACCAGGTAGAACAAGGGCTAGAACCGGATACGGCGATGAGGAAAGCGATAGTGGCATACAACCACTCCATACACACGGTAACAGGGTTCTCGCCGTTCGAGATAATTTTCGGGTTAAGGGAACGGCGCAGGGATTACGGAGGGACGACGGGTAACGAGGAAATTGCGGAAGACCTGTTAATTAACAGAATTGAATTAGGGAAACGGTGGGAAAAAGTTCGAACGAAAATTGAGAAGGAGAAGCGCGGTAGGGTAGCGCGGGAAAATCTTCGTGTAAAGGACGTGATGGGGGCGATAAGAATCGGGTCCATCGTTTATCGGAAGATAATTTCCAATAGGGGAAAGGAGCCGCTGCGATACGAGGGGCCATTCAGGGTGATTATAATTAGGGAACATAACACTGTCACCATTGAGAGTGTCAGTGAACCTAAAAAGAGAAGGACAGTTCATATCGAGCAGTTAAAGCTGCCAATAGTAGAGTCAGAGCAACCGTAACGAGCTGGAGTGCCCCCGTCTCAGCGCACAGAACCATTGTACACAGGAACATGTACAATAGCGAATTTGGAGTCCAGAAGAGTTATATTTTATTTGGTCTTTAGGTTGCACGGAAAAATTTTTAGTTTGTATAGTTATTTTTTTTTAATTTTTTTTTGTGTATGGCTATTGTTTTTTTTTTTTTTTTCGTTTTGTGTGTTATTCTTTTGCATTTACTATTTATGGACATAGTGTTAAAATGTGAGTGCAGTGATTATAGAGAACAGGGAAGTGTAAATATAGTCATAGTTAGTAAGTTTGGATTGTAAGGTATTAACGGCTGAATACTATGCACTTCGTTCCTATGTATTTGTAAAGTTTACGAAATGTTCGTAAACTGGCAGGGGGGAGTTAAGGCCCGGAGTGCAGTAGTATTAGCCTTAATACCATATACGGCTGTAAACAACAGCCAGAATGTATAAAAGGCGAATTAAGAGCTGAATAAAGTTAGTCTTCTTTCGGATACTGTGCGTGTCATTACTTAACCCTTTTTCCTTTTTTTTTGATTTTTGAAGCTGCCGACGCTTAACTTATATATATATATATATATATATATATATATATATATATATATATATATATATATATATATGACATAAATTTGTTTAACTATGTTAATTAAAATTTAAAAAAATGAAATAAAAGTAACTATTAAACTGGCGCTCTATTATTTAATGTTTATTACACGGTAATAGTAGCATGATGAAGATTTTAATAATGGATAATTTTCTACTAGATTCATTTATTATTATAAATAATTAATAATCGTTAGTGGTATATTCATTATTTCCTATCCTTTGATGGCTATAAATATATTATAATTGTATAATTTTTTTTTTAAATATTTTATAACTTGATTATAAACCTTTTCCTCTCCAATTGACCTGACTGTATCCTGGTCATCGATTTCAGTTTTTCTTTTTCTTCTTACTTCTCTGAAGTTCTTAATCTACTAGTATGTATTTGATAGTGAGCTGTTGTAGCAATGGGTACATTTTAGTTTTGGGTTTTCTTCCAGTAAATAGCTGTGTAATTCTCAAGATGCAAATACTACTATCTTTGGGAGCGAACGAATCCCGGCTGTATTTTCAAATGCCATATTTTTACTACTAAAATTGGCTAGACGATTTTTAGAAGAAAAAATAAATACTTTTGAAAATTGATATCAAATCATCAGTAATTAAGTCACTGTTTATTGTATTTTTGGCGCATTAAAAATTAAGCTGATTACATTATCGTGTGTTATATTCTACCATGGCACGACTTTACCAATTCTTATATCCGGTTTCACCCTCCTAGGAAGGTTCATTTAGTTTAAAAGTTAATATTTTGTTGCAATAATTACGATTTAAAATGAAACAGCAACGAAAAGCTATTTAAATAGAGGGACCTCATCGAACCAAAATGGCCGCCATTTCACATTGCAACCTCTGTCGGGGAACCGAAAAAATGTTTTCCACCTCAATGGAAGACCGTTGTTCGTCAGCCTCTATACATATGGGAACTTGGTAGGTCGAACCATTTTTCCTCGACTTTTTTAAATTATTTATGTAAGATTTAATGTCTTTGGACTGCATGTAAGGCATCTCATCCTTTTCTGTCCCCTTGTTGCCTCAATTTGCAAAAAGTTAACTGGTTATTTACTTAATGGTATTTAAGAGACTTTGTTTTGAAATCTTCCAATAATCTCCTTCACAATGCCAAGCTCTTGGGAACAACGGCTTGCCAACATCGATTCGGCGGACCAACTCTACAGTGTGTAAAGATTCACCGAGAACCATACAAGAGTCCTGAACTTGGTCCACCGAACCGTTGTTTCCATCTGTGCAGCGGGTTTCAGTAAATATCATGAACAATTTAAATCCGTTAACGTTAATTTCGTAATTACTTATATAGATTTCGGGCAAGATATTGATAAAAGTAACGGGCTAATTCTTAGGTTTTTGAATATTTTTTTTCGTTTATTCATTGTTCGAGGTAAACAAATTTCGAACTCATTTCTGTATTGAGTTTTTTTTTTTAATTTTAATAGTTTCTATTTATTTTTTTTTATTTGTATTAAATTTAGTCATAGAAATTTAAATTCGAAGACCACAGTTTTTAGAAAATATTTTATGTTCAAAAATATGAATAATGCAAAACACATTAATCTATAAATCTTGTGAGAAGTCGTTTAAGGAAATACTTTAAAATAAATAAATAGAGGAACAAACTCTTTTAAAAAAAATTGATAAAGTAAACGGAGTAATAGAAATTCACCTCGCCACAATTTCAATATACCGATTGCTTTTGATTTTCTCCCTGTAGAGGAGCAGAAATTGAAATGAAATTTTAGAACGACGATAAGCATTTACATCTGAAGCGGGTGCAATTGAATTTGATGAAAAAAGGGGCCTTGAATTATTGGAAAATGATTTAACGCTGGAATAAATCCAGCCAAAATGGAATGAATGAATGTGTAATTTATAGTAAATTTTTAGCATACGTTTTAATTGGTTCAATTTTGAGATCCTAGAATGGCCTCTTTTCTTATTCCTTTTTGTTTTTATTTCCTCTTTCGTATTATTTATTAATTGATAACTAACTGCGTATATTTAAAACAAAAATTGAATCTAATATTTTAATGGGTAATTATAACTAAATCTAATATTTGTACTCTGCTAAAATAAAAATCGAACACATGATAAAATGAAAGCCCGCATCCAATACTCTGAAAACTGAAATTAAGAATACAAAAAAAAAAAAATAAATGTACTGGTGAAAAAAGGATAACACTTTTAGGTTTTTCTAAATAAATTCTGTAAAATAAACTGCGTAGAATTTTGGGAAGTGTCGACTTATAAAATTCGACGACAGTACAAGCCCTGATTTCGTAACATCGGAATATTTAATCAAGGATTAAGTGAAAAAGTTAAATGATAGTGTTGTGGCTACTGAAACAGGATTATAAAGTTGTCGGGATGGAAAACTAACGAATCATATAGACGATAATTAGTGTCCTATCAAGTAAATGTCGTAAGGTTGTGTCCACACTGGTCGATTTCCGATGCGCTTTCGTTTTAGAACTCTCACCCTAGCCTAATCCTCTTATACCATGAAAATTTGAATTACTTTTATAAATTATTTCTTTTTAAACCAATAATTCATTTGTATTCCGACATTTTCCCAAAACAATATCTTGTTTTTTTTACTTGATATGATATATCAGCCATGTTATAGGCCATTTTTTAATATAAAAAATAAAGGCTTCCTTATTCTGTTATTTTCATTAGAGAATTAATATATTTAGCATTAATGTGCTATGTCTAATTGATGAGTCTTTTTTATAGCTGCTGATGGGAGATGTGCTATATCTCGCCAGGGTTTATGTGATCTTACGTTTTTCTGTCCTGCTGCGTCAGCTAGTTAGTTATTTGCTGATATTTGAGAGACTCGAAGCTCTTTTTTTTTTTTTTGTTCCAATGATATAAAAATTATAGGTTTTGTCCCTTTTTTTAATCTCATCTATTAATGAATTAAATTAATCTAAATTATAAAGTAATGCTAAATATATTAATTTTTTAATTCTCTAATGAAAATAATACTATATGCAAACCTTTATTTTTTATATTTAAAAATCGCCTATGTATGGTTGAAATATCTCAAGAGAAAAACAAACAAGCTATATATTGTTTAGGGATAGTTTCGGAACGCAAATGATTTAAAAAAAATAAAATTAATAAATTTAAAAAAAAATATATAGCGAATGAAATAGTTGGTGATAATAATGAAATAAAGAAATAATTAGTAAAAGGAACTCAAATTTTCAAGGTATGAGAGGGTTAGGTATTGATGTCGAAAACGAAAGAATATAGACATAGCTTAAGGATCGTCCGAAACATTAATAGGAAGATTGTGCGTGGTCAACTTTTGTAGATTTTGATTTTGATGAAATTCACGTAGGAAAAGTTTTTTTTTTATTTATTTATTGAAATTTACAACTGTATTACATAATACAACAAGTAAATGTGAATTTGAAGTACAAGACATGAGAATTACTTGTGAAGGAACCACCCATTGGTAGCACTTCAATGTTTATTTTAAGTTTGAAGGTCCTGTGGCCATCATCTTTTCAGACGCCTCAGAGGATTATCAGGAATACATGGAGATGAAAGGATACGAACGAGGGGGTTGGTATGGGCAAGGAGTTTGGAATTAAAGGAGGTATATCTATTTCGGGCTAAATCTGCAACAAATGGGATATTGAGGTCTTTGTGGATAATTTTATTTGTGACAAAATAAGGAGCATTAAGGATTTTTCGAAGAATTTTGGATTGCAAGGATTGGATGCGGGAGGAATTTGATGGTTTATTGGTACCCTAAAGCTCTATCCCGTATGTCCAAATATAATGGTCATGCAAATGAGCTTTTTGTAGAAAATCGGTAATTTGGAGCGTTTGTCAAGTAAGTGTTGTAGTAATCGGAATCTTCGAGCAGTTTCTTGTCGTTTCAGTCTTGTGTGAGGGTTCCATGTAAGGCGTTTATCAAGATGGAGTCCTAGGTAGCGGATCTGTTCGACAGGGATAAATGGTATATTATTGAAGGATACTGTAGGACAGGATGTAGTGGGTTTACGACGTAGGGTAAAGATGATTTAGGAAAAGTTGGCTAAAATGATTGGTGTTATCGGCTCTGAACCTGCGAGTTTGTCAGGTATTATTATTTTAAGGGCTGTTTTACAGTACTAAATTAAAATTAATTTTTTTATTTAAATTATATTTTTAGTGTTTTTTAATTAATATTCGTTTTACTTTATCTTCAATTCTTTCTTTTCTAATGGAATAAAAAGTTATTCTATGCCTTTTGGTATAATGGAAGACCTAAGATAAAATTATATGTCAAATGATTTGATTATGATGAAACGAATTTCAGTATATTAATCCGTTAATTATTAAACTCGTTTGATATACACACTTATATAGAAACATTAGTTTACTAAATCAATTAATACTGTTCTTTCAAGTGATAATTGTTATATCCATCAATTTTCGAAAATAAAAGTGGATCCAACATATTTTCATCGAAACACTCCAACATAAAATATCGAAGGATGTATGCTTTTTAATGTAGCAATTTCCTTTTTAAGGATTTTAATCGAATTTAAAAGTAATCAAGTACAGGATGCAATTAAAATTATGAAACATTCTATCGCCTTAGCTTTATTTTATTAAATTTATATGCAGGTTACATTTGCCACCCATTAAGTTCCGATAAAACAATATATTTCTATCCTCGGTGAAGATATGTCTGACTGTATTCATGATTAGTCCACCACTGGCTTATAAAAGGCTGTCAGAAATAAAATTGGTGGGCAGATGTTGCATGATGATTTCTGAAACGGCCGACATTATTAAAGTAATAAAACTTTGGAACCACTACTCAGAAAAGTTAGAGTTTTGGTTTTAATTTATTTTTTCTACTGGGCCATATTTATATACAAGATGTTTCAGGAATAAATGTCATTAATAGAGGGAGAGATAGTCTGTCAAAAATGTAGTTCAGCGCCACCAATCACACCTTCTTATCTGAATGTGTTTCCGAGACATGATTTCGTTAATGGTTTTCCAAGAAATTTTTTTTTCAAGTTTCTCTGCTGTAACAGAACATTGTTCAACTTTTGTCACTATTTTCGGAATCTACGATGAAATTTCGACAGTAGCCAATTTGTTGAAAAATATTGCTTCATCGGGCTAAAATATTATTATAATTTTTTTTTTGTTTTGCTTTTTTTTCCCTAATATTTTAGCGTCGGTTACCAGAACAAAAACAGTGTTTTTCGTGGAATTAAATACTAAAACGGCTATCCATTTAGTAATCGCCGTCAGTATGATGTTTGGGTGTATTATTCCATTAGACTGAAAGGGCTCTTCACACACTTAGATGTAGTGGAAAATAACAGCTATCTCAAAGCTTACCTTTTCCTCTGGATTAAAGAGCAATAACATACCTACTTACAGTGGAGGGGAGTGATATGACGCCATGGTTTTCCTATCTGATACATTCAAGAACGGAATCAGATGCTTAGAATCGGAAACGAATCGTTCTGCTGAATAAGTAAGTTTCTAAGCATTGCCTTTTCACTATTCATACGCTGAATATGTAGAACAGCGCTTAGCAATGCAAGTTTAGCAGTTCAAGTGTATGAGAGACTTTTTCCCAATCGACGTGTGCCCGACTGATGAACAATACAATATACTATGAAGGTGGCTGAGACAACGTCTAAACACAGATCAGCTGACAATAAAGACGCAGGCAATAACAATAAAGTGATATCCTTCAGCAGTTTAAAATTGAACCAACTACGAACACCACTGTAGCTAGGTAGACACGCGTATGTTTATCATACACTAAATGCTGAAAATCAAAATACATACCATTTCATATAAGTCCAGGATTTTTTACCAAGAAATTTCCAGAACAGAATGGGCTTCAGCGTTCAGTGTTCACTTTCAGACCAAAATTTATGGAGAAAGAAGCCACAAGTCATGAATCGAAAATTTATGAAAGTATTTATGAAAATTATTCATTTTTACTAGTTTATTTTCCTTTGGCTGCTATGACCGCCTGACGAAGCTATATTTTTCTACAGATTGGTTGCCACCCCATTGGTAATTCATCGCAGATTCAAAAAATTGTGACAAATATAAGAAATGTTCAGTTTCAGTTGAGAAATTTGGACTTTCATTGGAAAATACCAGTTTTTCTTGAAAATTCTTTAATAAATCATACCTCGAAAACGGATTGATATGGCAGTGTTTATGTGTGTGTTTGATTTTGTCATGGCGTGATATATATATATATATATATATATATATATATATATATATATATATATATATATATATATATATATATATATATATATGCAGCAAATAGAAAATTTATCTAATTGCTTATCTTATCTTGAAGAACCCTCATCCAAAAGATAAAGTGATAGAAGAAATAAAATAATAATTAGTTGTAGAATAAAATTTATTTATAGGATAATTCCGAAAGTTTATATAAAGGTTCCCGTGAAGATTTCAAAACTGTCTTGCCCTTGGAAAAACATTTGAAGTTAATGCAATAAAACCTCATGAGCATGGATATAAGGGCAGATAAATATGTATGTGTGGATAGGTATGGTTAAAATTCGCCAACCGGAAGTACTGCTTTACTTGAAGGTCATAATAAATTTTTATAAAAATTATATATAAATATAATGCAAAATCTCTCAAATTTGGTGCATAAGACTAAGGTATTAAAATAAATAAAAAAACAGATTTTTGTTAAACTTTATTGTTAAAAATTGTTAAATTGTTATTGTTGTTTAATGTTAAATTGTTAAACTGGAAGTGGCACCTTACTTGAAGGCCATAATAGAATTTCCTCAAGCATCAAACTAAACTACAATAAAAAACATCTCGAATTTGATACGTAAAACTTTTTTTATATCAATGTAAATAATATTTTCGTTAAAATTAGCTAGCCTGAAGTGGTACTTTACTTGAAGGCCATAATATACTTTCGTCAAACATTACATTAAAATATAATCCAAACTTCTCAAATTTGGTATATAAGATTTATATATTGATAAGTAAAATACTAGATTTTGGTTAAATTTTACAAACAGGAAATTGTACTTTACCTATAACTGTTTTTTGTTTTTTTTACCTACCGCCTTCTTAGAAGAGAGAAATACGAATCGTGTCAAAAATCACAAATCGAGATTTTCATGAATAAGCATGTTTCAAGATCTGTACTAATCGTTTTTAGCACTTCTATAATGGCTTGTTTGTGTGTGTGTGTGTATCAACGAATGAACGCCAATACACGTCCTGGCGCCAAGTGTCGTCCTTGAGATACTGCTATCTTCAGAAACTAGTAAGCAAATTGGGAATCACTTTTTGAGCCACCGATTTATAGTTTAATAGGCGTACAAGGAAGTCATGCGGCATCCACATCAGATATTTTCTATGGAAAAAAAAAATGCATTTGACAGAAGTAGAGCTCTCATTAAGAAGAGCTTTGGAAGACCTATCATAACTCATCGAAAATTGTTTTGGCCTGAAGAGGAGATATCCACTGCTGATAGAAAGCTCCTCAGTTATTGAATATATGCAGCTGTGCTACAAACGATTCCAAGAATGATCATCAGATTACTTTAAATTATTTGAGCAAATAAATCTTAATTAATGAGGGAGAATACTAACAAAAAATATATGTAAAAACTTCTTTTCGGATATTACTGGAAATTTTAAAACAGTGCCTAAAGTCCCTCAAATGACAGTAAATAATTAACCAGCCAACGTCTAGCAAATTCAGGTATCATCAAAAGTAAAAAACAAAAGATCAGATAGATGCAAAACAAAGAAAGTGTATCTCACATTATTTGAAGACAGTTGAGGCAATTTTCTGGTTGACATTTTTATTCTCTTCTTTAAATTGGCCAGTGATTATAATATTGGCGTTACGAGCATCTTTTCCGTGCCCTAAATTATCACAAAAGAGTTTTCGAGAGCGTCTTCGTGTAGTGTGAATTCGTCGAGAGGGTTTCGGCCAACTATTTTATGATATATTTCAATGCTGCAACCGATGTTCCAGAGAACCGTCAACGGTCATTGACTAGATGTGATAATCGATAAGTCATAATCGACTGAAGCCGGGAGTTGTAATCGATAAGAGCCGCGTAGACATGCGATGACTATCGGACTGGACGTCAAGACTAAATCGAGATATCTTTGACAGGAGCGTCAGGAATCTCAGATATTGGCTCGACAAGGAGATTCCCTCCTGACAAATGTCACCGGATTCCGTTGGCCATACCATTCGGGGATTGACCATTCTCCAGGTCTATGGATCCAATAGCATCCAAAAAAATTCAATCTGAAAGATGCTACTATTATTTTTTATTTACAGTGAAATGTGGGAAATATTTTCACTGTTTTTTTTTTTAAATTAATTAGTGAAAGTGAAAAAGTTTTATTTTTTTTTTTTAAAGTGTGACCTGCATTCGGAAGTTATAGTAACTATTTTTTCAGTAGATGACCTGACGTAATGAACTTGCTACAAAAATTTCATGCCAAACATAAGGAAAAAGGGATAATGGACCATATAATGGCCCACCCTTACGTTATTATTCAACTACATCCCATCTTCATCCGGGTATCAGTCTTCGAATTCTCTTAACCAGGAGAGATGTTTATATGTAATGTTACATTTCATAACAATACCAAGTTTTAGAATGGGTTTAAGGTATAGTACTTTTTTGATACAGAAAATAAATATTAAAAGTTAAAGTATTCATGGTTTGCCTTTATTTTAGGTAATATAAATATGTTGAACAACATATAATTTTGTGAATTATGGTCCGTTAATGACTCGAAATAGTAGATACGGATAAATAAATAAAAGTTGAAGAATTATTCGAGGAAGCACTGTTCTTGATATAGGTAAGAGTAATATTCAGTGGAGCCGTGCTGGCTGCATTCCCGCATATCTTGGACGTATTGCGAAGACTGCAGATACTATGGAATCTACCGTTATATATATATATATATATATATATATATATATATATATATATATATATATATATATATATATATATATATATATATATAGATATATATATATTTAGATTCTTTCGATTTAAACTAAAAAAAAAACATTAAATTTTAATTTAAATAATTAATTATTTTAATTTAATTAGAATTAATTGATTAAAAGTATAAATCGATTTTTTTTTGTTTCGCTGAACTTCCTTATACACACCAAATAAAAAAATTGACCTGTGAATTTGCTGGCTAAATATTTGGTATAGTGGTATGATTGTAATGATAGAGAGTAATGTCTTCATTTGCAGTACCTAATCAGTTAGGTAAGATCCCACATCCAATTCCTTTTCAGCCTTCTACGGATGTTATCAGGCATTTTGTTTGTGCCAAACCTTGTATGAGCGAGTTAGTTATCGTCAAATCGTTTGAAGTATATATAGCATATATTCGTTGACTATTGGCATATAAAGGTCTGTATGTAAAGTAATGTTGCTAACATATCATGGAGCTTTGGTTTAATAAAATTTTTTGACTGGAATTTGAAGTTTACGTATGTGTTTCTTTCTGGCTGTCCTATACATATACTTGTATATTTATAAGTGTATACATTTATTAAAGTCCATTTGGGCCTTGACATACCTGTGAAGCGAGGTCAAAATGCGCTTAAATATGTAAGTCTAAGTGTTCAATTTCTGAGGGTAGGTTTCTTGTCAAATAATGAAAGAAATGCGCTATGATTTATCTTGGTTAAGTCGAATTTTCCAAAGTTTGCACGAGTCATGAAGTTTTGTTAGGTGATGTTGTAAAGTCTAAATAAAATAAATAATAATGATATATACATTTTTCAAAAATCTTAAATATAATAAATTAAGTACTTATTTAATGTCATATGTTCGTTTATTATGAAAAAAATAGCAAAATTGATAAACATAAAATATCTACCATAAGGCCGAAAGTGCTTCACCATAAGTATATTTCATCTTCTACAACGTTTCGGCAGCATTATTTATGATTTTTTTCTGTTTTAATGATTTCATTAGCAAATCTACTAATCCAAACCATGAAACTACGAATTCCATGCGAAGCTATAATATTTTTTGTTACGAAGATTGTACGCTTATTATCAACTGATTGTATGCCAACAATAAAAGAAATCCATTGTAGTTAAGCATAAATTTGGAGAGCTGCTCCTGATTTTTAATTCTGTAACACATCTAGTCTTACTTAATTTAAGTTAATCCCGTTTTACTTTAAAGTAACATTTCTGACGTTTAACTGTCAAATTCTCTACTATTTAGAGCTCTAGGAAAAACAATAAACTAAGTAATTTGGATAAATTAAGTGCGATTATTCAAGAATAATATTAACAAAATTGTGGGTGTTGCCTTCACTTGCTTATGAGTGTTGATAATTAAAACTTCTTGTTGTCCGACTTATCGTACGCCAGTTGAAAAAGAAATCCGAGGTAGCGGGGAAGCTCAATGGGTAGGGCACTGTTCTACTAATCTCTAGATTCAGGGTTCGAGACCGGCTGTGACAGTTAAATTATTGATTCTGTAATCAGCGGCGGATCAACTATATGGTATCGAGAGACCCTCCTGGGGCTCACCCGTCCTCTATAAAGTGGACACCCTTCATTGCGGGAAACCCTGGCGGTTGAGCGTGATCTCGGTTGAATCGCTTCCTTGCACAACCGTCGGCTAAGTAACAATATGGTCCTTACCAAATCCTGAACCCAAGACCCTTATGGGTTGTAGTGGTACAGGTTTCTTTTTTTTTTTTTTAACAAAATCCAAGTTTAATTTGATAATATGGTCAAATTAAAATATCGAAGCAGGCAGTAGACAGAGGAATCTAATAAATATAAAATATATTTTTGAGCATATTCCTACTCTGACAGCTGAAGCTAGGAAAACAATTTTTTTTTTTTTGGAGATAAAAAAATCCTCATTACATATTAATATCAAAACTTTTTTATAAACACAACTTTTTTTTTTAAACTTCTTTGTTATCTAGGCGACGTTATAGGCCACTTTTCCCATTCTCAAGCCTGCCGTCTATGAACCAAACATTATTGAAAATTAATTTATTATTCTAAAACACTAAAATATCCTATTAAATTTTTATGTAACTATAATTTACTAAAATTCTATCACATCGCATAATTCACACACAATTAATAGTAACAATCCCACTATAAAAAATCAACCAATCAGTGATAATAATTTAGAAAAGGCCAAACATTCTAACATAATAAAAACTACTTTTTATTAATTACCTTATCTGGTGTTATTAATTATCCCAATCCGTCATAAAATAAAACAAATTCATACTATATTTTTCATAAGGAAGCTCTTGATTGTCAATTATGTGAGATCTGTACAGCAATGTGCCCAATGCTATTTTTTTCCCTTAGGATATCTATAATCCATCCAACATAATATACACGCTCTTTAAAACAACTAACACTCCTATTTAAAACATCTAAGTAATTGTATTTTTTTTTCCATATAAGTTTTTATTTTCTATCACCTCTTTTGAAACTTTAATTTATTTAAAATATCGACACAGTCCTCCAATTGGTAAGAAAATGAAAATAAAATGCACCGAGATGTCTATTCAGTATCACTCTATCATAAAATAATATATATAATATATATATATATATATATATATATATATATATATATATATATATATATATATATATATATATATTCATTCCAATTTATTGAAGAATAAATTAATTCTTTATTGAATATCTCCTTTTAGAGAAAATATGAATTCTTATAATTATAATTTTATTTTCTTGCATCTACATTACATAATTACTTAAATAAGGCTTTTTTAACGTTTTAGTAATTGGAAATTCGTTTTAGAACAAATGTTTGTGAATGACAGTTTTCTTTATGTTGAGTGGAATATTTAAAATCTATCGTCCTTGGTTTGTATTCATCATACATTACAGTTGAATTTTTGTAAGCATTTCAGTATATCTTAAAATAGAAAACCTCTCGTTCATTATTTTTCTTTTTTTTTATCTGTTTTTTTTCCAAACTTGAACCACCGGTCTCGTCAAACAGTTCTTACTTTTTATTTAGCCTTTTGATCTATACCTTTTTGTCTATAGTTAACTTGAAGAGAGGTCATTCCTCCTCACTTCTTTCATATATTGAAAGTTCATTGTGTTATGCACTCAAAGATAAAAGTTGGGTACGTGCTTTGACTGAAATGAAATATGGCTGTGCCTACTACGGATTAGTCCTCAAAGACGGCGAGATCAAAAGAAGCTGGTTGTCACTGCGGCGATGGAACATCACAGGCGTTATTGTCGAGGAAACTGCAGTCTGCGCCAGCCAGATTGAAAAAGTTTCTGGCATCACCTCATAAGGCGGCATCTCTTTGAGCACCTATTATTAATCACACTTGAAAACTTTTCGTCAATGAACTCCCCTGATCCTATTTGACCAGGTTGACATTCTATGTTTAATTATCAATTATACATATGTAAAGGTAGGAAAAAAAATGCAAATTTTATGGTGGTTTTCGAAAATTAACACGCTCACTACAGTAAGGACTAGAGAAACGTTTACCACAGAACATAGAATTCAATAGAAGTGGCCATAGGCTATTTCTGGGAGAGAGAGATTGTCTCCAGATCGACGGTCTTTCCTAATATTTTTTAACAGCTTTATTGATGCATTTTAGAATTTTGAATCATACTAGGGAAAACGTTGCGTTCAACTTGGACTCAGCTATATGCTCTAATATTATTAGCTCCAATTTAAACAAATAGCACGAATCCTTAGCCATGCTCTTGAGACTCTATTCAATAAGTATTATTTTTCATGTATTTATTTGTTACTTATCTATTTCTTACATTTGATACATGTATTTCAAGATAAACATTTAATATGATAAAAATTAATTTACTTTCTGTGATTTAAAATATTGTAAACAAACGTTTTTACGTGTTTAACGTGCTCACACCTTAGGAAATCCATCAGTTAATACGTATATATGTATATATATATATATATATATATATATATATATATATATATATATATATATATATATATATATATATATATATAAAGTATCATATAAAAATTTATATTTAATTATTATTAATTAGTTATGAAATTTAATTAATAAAATAGTATGCATTTGCATACAATATAAACATTGTATTAAGTATAACAAATACAACTTAATAACTAATTACCCTAATTCTAAACGTTTTTTATTGTCCTAAAATAGTACAATTTTATAGAAAATAGCAAAGCCATAACAATTTGTCTATTTGTTTCATTAAGAAATGGAAAACAATAAAAACAAACATCCTGAGAGATGAAAAATATGAGGAATAATAACCTTATGATCCATGGAAATCTACAGCATGGTTGTAATTAATATTAAATACATACCTTGGATTTTTGGAGGTTTGAATGATCAGAAAAAGCATAAATATAGGCAGACAAACTCTTTTGTTTAATTTAGTATAAATTGCAGACCTTTCGAAATCCTCAGGCTTGAAATGTTTTCAACAGATTGTTCAATTGCAATATTATCACAAAACACAAGAAAATGAGAAACTTTCCTCGGATCGTAAGGCGGTGTGAGGTGGTTGGAGTGGGGATGAAGTGAGAGCGATGGGGCCACTCTTCAAGCTTCAATGGCGCTTCCATTCTGTGACATTTACTTTAGAAAAATGTTACGGATACAGATAACATAATTGTTACAAACTATTTTGTTGTATTTAACTAGTTACCTCAGGGCAATGAATTGGTGGAATTGATGTGAAAATGGTGAAGGCCTGTTTATACCTGGACGTTTGAAAATAAAAGAGTTTTATAGGACACTAGAAGAGACGTGTAGAAGTGAGGATGATTCTAGGATGGTTAGCTCTTGTCTGAACTTCCTAGGAATATTGCTCCTAATTGGAGAAGCATCTCACCAGCGAACGATGGGAAACCGTAAATGCTGTAGCTGGATGCCCTAATTGAACATTTGAAGTTCAATTAGGACAAACAGCTATATTATTTAAGTTTGATTGTTTTATCTTCCGATTCAGTGACCATTGTTTCTCAATTTAGGACATAACCTTAGGCGTTTATATAAAGGGATGTAAAAATAGACATTTGGAGTCTTATGATAAAGAGGATGACTATAAAATCTCCAGATATGAAAGAAGTGCTTTTATGAAAAATATATAAATTATGAATAATTATATATAAATATAACAGATATAAAAGGCTTCAGTCTGAAGTAGTCAAGTGAGATGATAAGAGGTTATTTTAGACTAGGCTTCAAAGCAAAATATTAATATCCTTTGGCCATTGATATATTTCTGAAGAAGGACAATTTAGCGATGGCATATATTTACCTTTTACATTTATATTTAACAGGTATAAAAAAAAAATATATATATAGCTAATTAACTAGTGGATATTTAGATAGATAGAAAAAAAGCATTATTGAAAATAAATTTACATCCAAACAAACAAATTCTATGACAAGCCTTTGCTAACATGATATAATACCGTCTGCCAAGAGTTGCCATATATAAACAATTGTTATACCATAAGAAACAAAAAAGAAAAAAAAAAAACCTAGCTCACATTTTGTTAATAATTTCTTAATTGAATACATTGTATATCAATTTAATAACAAAAACATCCAATTTATAATTAATTTATATTTAATACACTTGGTTTTGTTATTTTTATCTATATATAAGAGAAGAACATTATGTTTTATATTGCCGAATCAATAACATTCTGTAGCCATAAGCTGATATGTGGTACTGGTACAAACTGTTCCAATCCCCACCATTTAATAAGTCTATTAGTTCATGACGACTTCTGTGATTTAGTGATTTCTTCTTAAAATACTTGGTCCTAGTCTTGTAAAATAGGTCAAACAGCCACGTAGTGGTATAAATCCTCAATTATATTTAAATTACAAAGAATACACAATCTTTCATGTTCACTCCTCATACCACAATTGTTGAGATGAACTAATTGTCCTCGGAGCCTAAAAATAACCTTAATAAAATTCATTTTATTCCCATCTAACATGTAATGCCTGTCATCTAAGTCACTGTTTAAATCCTTATAAAGATCATGGAAATTAGATACTTTGGATTTCTCCATCGTATCCGCCTTAAAATTAATTTTTAATTTAGCCAAAATAAGTTAAATTATTTCATTGCTTGCATATTCTAATGGAATATTTATTCTGTTACAGAGTTCGGAGTTTTCTTTATGCCAGAATATTTTCTTTTTAATTATTTCCATAGCTAGAATTTTATGCGGCCTCGTATCTGGCAAAGAAAGAATCCTTTGTACATATTGCAAATGTAAATATAAACAATGAAAGAATTAATTTACTAGTATATTGCGCAAATTAATTGAAGAATTTATATCTGGTGTATCCAGTACATTCTTTATTAGAACTTTTATCATTAATAAAAATAATGACGAAATGGAAGTTGATCAATTTATATTGAAGTTGGTTTGTTTTAATGTCACGTCTTTTTTTTTTTTTTTTGAGCCTTAGGAAATAATACTGTGCTGTTCATTGCTCCGATCGAACTTCTATTTCATACAAAATTGATAATAAATACAATTTGCTGTTTACATACTCCGTTTGGATACAATTTGCCTAAGCCAACTAAACGAGCAATCGAATAAGGCATAGAATTTAAAGCGGTATTTCGGCGTTGGATTGCTAAGAAGGTGTAATAATAATGTAGCAATTACAAGATGTAATGCTCCCTAGCCAGCCAAATCCATTTTTGTAAATTTTTCATTTGCCCGATAAAGCTCATCTTCAGTTAACACTTCAGTAAACATCATAGCACAATTGATGTTATCTTTTTTTCGTTTTTTTTGTCTCTGCCACTTAGTAATAAAGCAATTTAAAGTGAAAAAATAAATTTATATACAACTGGCAGCTAAACACTTTTGGTGTTTTATACATGGAACAGCATATAAAAATATGGATATAATTTATATTTAACCGCATATATTTATTGCAATTAATTCTTTCATTTTATTTCTTGGAAGGTAGGTATCCACATCAAACAAAAAAACAACAAATTAATCAAACAATAATATTGTTTTTTATTTAAAACTTGATAGAAAACTTTTTAATGATCAAAGTTTCAACTGTGCTTTTTGTTTATAATACAAAAGTAAATTTATATTAATACAATGTATGTGAGTTAATACAATAGGTGGTGTTAATATAACTGAGCACTTGTCCATTCCTCAAAAATCTGAGCATCTGCTGACGTTAGATGTGAAAACAGACTCGTTACCCAATGGAATTATTGCTGTGTATGGAGACTATTGATATATGGGATGATTATTGATTCGTAATATCTGTTATCCATTCTAAGAGAATAAAACTGAGAACCTGCTCCACTATATGAGTAGGTACTCAGCAAAAAGCCGATTAACTTTTTCGTAGGCTCAGCATTTCACTTAGTATCTACAAACATAGTAGAGCAAGTTCTCAGTTATAATCACTTAGAGGTACTCCGAGCCAATAATCAACCCATATTTGGAGAAGGCGCTCCACACACTTAGCAAGCATTCCATTGTGCTACGTCTGTTAAATCACATCTGACCGGAACATCTGTTCAGCTTATTTAGGAATGAGCATGTGTTCAGTTTTATTCACTTACCTAATATATCAGAATCGTAAAAATTAAAAATTGAAGTTGTAAATACTGAATAACCTCACGTATCTGGAAAAACCATCTGCTTCGGTTGTGGCAGAGCGCTCAATATTTTTAATCAACCATTTTCAATGCGATTTAACTGTTTTTGGAAGAAATCCTTTCACCACTTCATAATCTATCACAAAAACTATTTTTTTTAAATTGAAAAATTTACTTGGTTTTGGGCTTTGGATTTCTACACCTCAAATTCCTGCGTATATAAAAATTGTAAATCATTAATCTATCTTTTTTTTTCTTTCGAATATTGGCTATACAAAAAAATTAATATTGTTTTATAAATAAAATTATCCATTCATTATTCCCAACCGCATAGGATATGTCTTATTCAAAAGTTTTCCTTCTGCGATTTTTTTTTCTTTTCATCCCTTCATGGTAATTTTGAATTTCTATTTTTTTTTTGTAAAATTTAAAATGTGATAATTTAATGCTTTTGGATGCTAAAAAAGAAAATAGCCATAAAGAAGTTACTTTCTCAGATATTTTAATTAAAAAATTCAAGTATATTTATCCTGTTTTATAATTTTACCATAAACTTTTATATTTAATCTAGAAAAATAAGCATTAAAAATATAATATTAAATATTCGCTCGAATCCGTTTTTAGGCTTATAAATGATTACCTTGGGAAAATAAATAGGTGTTGCTAGCTCAGATTGATCGTCAGTCAGGAAGCGAGGCAGGATATTAAAATATCAAAAATTATGAATGGCTTTATATCTTTATGGGGTTTACCGGTACGCCCTGCTATGTGTTGAACTAGTTGTTAAACTAACATGTTCATAATTTTATAACTTTCAGCATAGTAACTGCAATTTTTATTTATTACCAGGCCGGCTATTTATATTACGTGCATGCTTTATTCATAAATATAAATTTATAAATAGTATGTGAGACACAACGCTGAGTTTTTTTTTTGTTAATAGTATGAGATATTTTGTCTTTCTATTGAATTGGATTGAATTCATAAAATGCAAATTTTATTCATCTGTTTTATTCGGCCTGATTACTCATTAAGTTTCTCGTCTATATGAATTTTTAAACAAAGTGTAAAGCACCGTAAAAATAGTAAATTACATGCGTCACGTAGACCATAGGCAGTATTGGAATACAATTTTATTCCATGACATCATATATGAATCATTTCTATTCATATAGGTTTATTGTTTATCCAAAAATTAATTATTCGCAAATTCCTTGATATATTCTTTTTTTTTTCAAACCGAGGTCGGTATGAAAATTCTTAATATTTGTGTTATAAATGTAAGGAGTTCATTTGCTTAGAGCGCGCTAAAGAAGCGTGTTAATTCCGCGAAGAAAGAAAAAAAGTGTTGTAAATCCTTTATTTCTTTTAAATTTTTGTTTTTAATCAATTTTGTATGATAAACATTTTATAATTTCTAGTAAATATACAAGTTATTAATATTTTTTTTTTATTTTGTCAAAATCTTCTATATTCTATTTAATCATTTTCGAAATTAAATTGAAATATTTAATGAAATTTTTGTTGCAAAGCAGTTCACTATGGTCCATGTAAACAATAAATAATTATTATTATTCAAAAGATTTATTTTTGTTGCATTTTTACTACTTAAATTTGAATGGTCCGTTGAACCATAGGGTAAATGTCTAGTTATGGACACCCTACCAGTTATGTGCACCTTTAATTTAATTTGCCAACAATAAGAAACAAGTAAAGTTAAAACAAAGGATTTTTGTTGATTTTTGCGCTCTATTGTTGCCCAAACCACACCCCTCTTTCCCCTTTCTATATTTCTTGTCTACAGCCCAGTATAATTGCAAGTGTTTCAACAGTCAACATCATTCTGAGAAAACAGAGGATTTTTTTAGTAGCAGCCTTTTTTAGTTATTAGTTTCTTAAGAGTATTGCTCCTAGCGGGTTACATATTTTACAACTTTTAAGGTATGTACACATTCTATACATCTTTTTTCATGAATTCATAGTTAATTATTTTTGTTTGCACTTATTTAATTTTAGTTTAATTAACGTGTCCATTACTGGTTGAGGAGGAAGTGGTATAACTAGTTAAGGACAACCCTGTGCATTAATAATTATTATTTTTATTCAAAGGTTTTCATTGGAAAATGTTGCATTTTTCTGCCTAAATATTTTGCAGAGGTGTCCTGATTAGAAACAACTGTGTCTTAACTAGTTATGGACAGTCGTTACTAGTTATGGACAGTCGTAACGTGGTATGGACAGTCGTAACTAGTTATGTACAGTCGTAACTAGTTATGAACATATCTCTAAAGTAATGGATAAATAAAAAAAATACAAATTACTCAAGCAGTTGATAGATTCTTTGTAGTGAATATAATTAATTATATTAATGAGTTGATAAGAAATCCTTTAAAAAAATAAATACTATTTTTTGATTGTTATTTGTTCATTGTTAAGTCGTGCCGCGTAAATCAAATACATATAATGAAGAGCAAGCTGCTCTGGCGATGGAGGACGTCAAAGCAGGGATGTCAGTGAAATCAGTTGCCCTCAAGTATCGTATTCCTAGAGCAACACTAATTAAAATATTAAAAGGGACAGGAAGAACAAGATGTCGTCCAGATACAATCTTGACACAGGAAGAAGAAATGCTATGAGAGAGGAAATGTTGGTAAAATGGCTGCTGGAATGTGCTATATGTTATTTCCTCTGCTAGATGGCAAAAATTTTATGACACACAAGAGGAAAGGAAAAAAGAAGAAATTAAAAAAAAAAGAGGAGAGAAAGATTGAACGTGCCTTAAAGAAAGCCAAGAAGACAAAAAATGAGAAATGTAAAAAAAAAAATGAACTTTCGTTGGGCTGTTTCATTTGTGGATCAAATATAAAATAAGTGCTCTCTTTGTAATAGATTATTTCATAAAAAGTGCATACCCAAAAATTTTTCAGAGAATTTACCAGATAGTGATAATAAAAGTGAGTTTGCGTGCCCGTCTTGCTTTCAGCCTGATGATGAAAGTGAAAGTAATGATGAAAATATATTTGCAGCTAGCTAATATCTATATTTAATTTTTTTACCTGTATATTTTATGTAAATAAAACGTATTACTGTTTTTTTTTTTATTTAACAAAGACTGCAACTTTTGATGTTATATAAAGATAAGTAAAGGGGTATCCATAACTAGTTTTCAAGGTGTTCATAACTGGTTGAGGTGTCCATAA
The DNA here is from genome assembly GCA_948150685.1 of Rhaphigaster nebulosa. Lineage (NCBI taxonomy): Eukaryota > Metazoa > Arthropoda > Insecta > Hemiptera > Pentatomidae > Rhaphigaster > Rhaphigaster nebulosa. The sequence continues at coordinate 50,142,183 of OX411311.1, read as the reverse complement.
TTCATCAAGTTGAACAGACATAAATTAAAAAATGTATAAAAAATACAAAAATATCACTGATATTTTTGATATGACCCGATAATATGACCCGAAAAAGACAGATAATAATTCTTTAAACAAGGAATAACAAAAATATACCATCACATCATTTGATAAATGATCAATAGCTTGTTAGGAGCTGATCAACAAAAAAATATGTCTTAAGCGTATCCATAACTGGTCATTTACCCTATGTAAGTACTTATGACTAAAGAAAATATTCCAGTGACTAAGGGTTAGGATTGGGAAGTGAGATACTCGTTAATAAAAGATAGCATCTGACATTTTTTGTGAAGTTTTTGGCAACATAGAATTCCTTACGGAAATTAGTTGTTTTTTTAAAAAAAATAATAATGTTGGTATTAAGATACGACGGTAAGTGACTGCTAGTTGAAGGTAAAACATTGTAACTAACATGCATTTTAAAATATTAAAAGTTATTATTTTGTTAGTTACCGTGTTAACGACCAAGTGTCTCAATTGCAAAGGTGACAAGTAAGTGTTCCAACAATCTCAACTTCATCATTTCCTCCTTCAAGGTGGTATACTAGTATCTAGTTTCATGTTAGAATATAAGAACTTGAATAAGGCATTGTTCAAACATAATGTTGTAGTGAGTAAGCTTTGTATAACAGTCTGGCATGATATAGCGTGTGATTATAAAATCAGATAAAAATTGTGACACTATTATAGTAAAACAAGGTATCTAACATTTTTTGTGAAATGAAGTTCTTGGAAGCACAGGATTCCTTACGGTTGATAGCATAGGTTGTTGAAAGAATAGTACTTTTTTTACTGCTGCTTGAAGAAAAAGTATTGTAACTAATAAGCATTTTAATATTGCGGAAGTTTTTATTTTGTTAGTTACCATGTTTACGACCGGCAGAACCGAGGAGATGGGAGACTAGTATCTAAACAAGAGACAGTATAATAAATAGTTTAAAAATAATATACCTCATCAGTATATATATATATATATACACATATATATATATATATATATATATATATATATATATATATATATATATATATATATATATATATATATGTACTAAAGAGACATTTTCTATTTTTTTTTTTATACCTTTCTAATCAAATGGAATAGTGAGAAACAACAAATATTAAATAATGACGTGAAAGGCTTGAGGTAGAACAGTGCTCAAAGATACCTACGGCTTGTTGACATTTACTGATAGTAAAGGCAAGCCCTTCCATCTATTTACATTTCATTCTTGTACATAAAGGTATTGACCATTTCATGTGTTATTGTTGTCTTGGTTACTGAGAATAGTTTGTAGTTAGTGTGCTTTCAATAACAGTTGGCTGGCATTGCTGCTGACATGCTATAGTGTTTGATAGTCTGTAACGATCTATGTTTATTATAAGAGGAAATTATATAAAATTTAATATTCATGTATTGTAATATTCATGCTCAACCTCTTTAAGAAGTGAGAATTTTTCATATTTCTTAGTAGTATTAGGAAGTATATTACACGCAAACACTGAGCTGATAATGATAATGAAAACGGATTCTTTTTCTTTCTTATCCCCAGTTTAAAAATGTTTTGTACCATACTGTACAAAAGATCAACAACCTTTTACAGGATCTTAGATACATTTTTAAGGTTTTTCTAATTCACTATTTTATTTTAATCTAACCAAGTTTTTAATATATTTCTATCATGGTGATGGGGCTCACCTCTAAATAGAAATATGTTTCTTACCTTAATCTAAAAACTACCTTCAAACTCAGAATTCATCTATTGTTGGTAGGTTCGATAATTCATGCAGTTTTTCTACTGGTAAGTTTTTTTAAAATACCATTTTGAAATTGCTGCAGTCTTTCTTGTATTTCCTACTCGAAATTTATTGGGTGGGTTCTTCTAATTTTTTTTTTTTTTTTTTTTTTTTTTAAAGCTGAGGCACAGATGCCTTTGCATAATTGTAACTAAGCTGTCCTATAGATCTGTGGGGTCTGTTGAGCTGAGTCGAAGGCTGTTGAGCAGGTTTAGGAGCAGGTGTGATATGGAAAAGAGTTTTTAGACCGCCTTCTTTTCTCCTCTTGAATTGTTCAAGGGGTTCCAATCTTTTGGGACATTCGAGATAAAAGGCCACGTGCTCTTCTTGACAATCGCTGCATTTCACTCTGTTTATCTCACGCCTACATCCCTTTACATCATGTGGTCCAAAGACAAGAACACGGTGACAGTGATTTTTAGAGTGTCCAAGCTTTTGGCACCTGTAAAATTGGGGGATTTATTTGGATTTTTGGTATTTTACTGTACGTACAACGATACGGCATACAGCTCGTAATGAAGTAATGACCTGTGAGCTAGCCTCTGGTGTTGCGGTTATGAGGATTGGGGATAAATTGGTTTGAGCACCACTTTCACCAGTCTTTTGAAGGCGATGGATGTCTAGAATGCCTTGTATGTAAAGCCTCATCGATTTTCTTTATTTCATTATCCATATAGACCTAAGATTAGAAACTTTTGATATGGTTGGTCGCTACCACGTGGAGGAAATGTATGAAATTGACGGCCGTACGATATTACAAAAACTTTATTGATTATTGCAAAAACAGATAAAATAATGAATTAAATAAACGAAAAAACAAATATTTTCTTTAGAAAAGAAGGATGCATTTATATTAATTAAGAGAATTGGCTCCATTACATAGAATTATGCCTTAGTTATTAGAAGCGAGCCAAAAGTATTATGTTTAAGTTATGTTACTGACGTATTGAGCAAGATTGAGTAAACCCCAATACATTCTGTATTTATTATATGATATAGAAATATAAAATTAAATATGCTTTGGATTTTTTTAAGCGAAAATATCTCGATCAATTTTCTATTGGGTCAGAAGTCAAGGGGTCTATGTAATAAAATATAAATATTATTTATTTTCATTTGGGCTATTTTTACTCTAAAAAGTATAAATAATGTAGTATAAAAAAATACTTTGAAGGAAAATAACTCAATATCTACATATTAATACTTGGACCTCTTCAATTCTAACCCCCTCAATTGAAAAGCTTTCTATCAAAAGTAGACATCTCCACTTCCTACCAAAACAAATTTCGAGTGGTTCTGACTGGAACCCAAAAGATGTATTTAATGCGAGTTCCACCTGTCTAAAAGGAAAAATGGATGAAAAGTTTATATTTTCTAACAAAAATGAAGCTCAGAGTGATGGGAAAATCACTTGTTGTTTTTGACTGTAATTTTACAAAAAATAAAAGTCGAAATGCAAATGTCCAGTTTTGATAGAAGGCTCCTCAATTATACGTCGTTATTATATATCATTACCGGAATCATATTCCGTTCATTATCTTTATTTGTGAATTTTCCATAAAAAATTGTATTAACTTTCAAAAAGTGGGTTGCCCTAATTAGTCTCAGATAATTAATAAATCAAGATATCCTGATGAATGGCTGGTTGGTCGGCAGGTGGTTTGAAGTCTATAAAATATTCAGTTCAATACCCCAACCAGCCTTGTAATGTACAGTATTCGCCTTTGGGTTTTTATTAATTAATATTTAATAAATATCCTAAAGATTTATAAGACTTAATTTAATACATATTATGTAAGACTTATTAATCTTTTTAATAAAAACACTATCATTTTTTGTTGCTTAGAGGGATAGAAGTTTTTATTGAGAAATATTACAAGCAATCTTGGAATGTCCCTTAACACTTATCTACCAAATTTCCTTTATTGACGTTTTTCGTTTTTATTTTTCTCAACTATCGACGTTTTACCTCGAAAATATAATTTTTTCTTCAAATAAAAAAATAATAGTTATACATTTGTCGTTTGAACTGTTAGTTTTACATGAAATTTGAGATATCCTCCTTAAATAGTAAATTTCGGACCATTTTGCCTATATACAAATTGTTTACCTGCTATTTTTCAAATAAAATTCTTTTAAAATTCTTCTTAAAATAAGTTAGTAAACCAGAGATGGTTGTTATGACTATGAAAAAACCTGTACCACTACAACCCATGAAGGGTCTTGGGTTCAGTACTTGGTAAGGAACTGTTTCTAAGCCAATGGTTATGCAGCGAGATGATTTGGCCGAGATCACGCTCAACAGCCAGGTTTTTCCCCCAATAAAGGGTACCCAGTTTATAAAGGCTGGGTGAGCCCCAGGAGGGTCTCCCGATCCCACAGGGTCGATGCACGTCTGATAACAGAATAAATAATTATCTGTCATAGCCGGTCTCGAACCTGGGACCGGGAGCATAGCAATACAGTGCCTTACCACTGAGCTACTCCGCTCCTTATGGCTATGGATTTTAGTAAAAAATCCCATTTGTTTTTTCATGTATACCATTTTTTATCGGCTGCTAAAATAATAATAGTAAAGGAATGAGATATAAAGGAATGAAAATAATCAGGTGATGATACAGCTATCTTTTACAAAGAATAAAAAAAAAAAAAATTGCCTATAGATTACTAGGTCATCCATTAGAAAAAGATAAAATAATAACATATTTGAAGCATACTTACAAGATAATGGTGTCAGGCAGGAGAATAAAGGAATGAGAAGAATCTACGGACACACCACAAATTACTTTCCGTAATGCGGCTCTAAGGTCATTGATTGTTAGTTAAAGCAACAAAAATAGTGGGGGCACGTTAGGCGGGAACTGCCTGTGTTTCCTGGCTAGGAACAATAATGATCTTAACAAGTGTAAAGCCCGCTACAAACATAGAAACAACAATTCTGCGGATCATTTCTATTGTGTGTAGAACGCCGCGCATCCAAACTTGGTCCGCCGAACCGTTGTTATAATTCGGTCCAAATATTTTACGAAATACTTTATGTTCTTCATTCCACTTTATGCAACCGGCTTCATTTCTCATCCATAGAGAACAACGGGAAATTGTAAATTTCAAGTTTATGGAAAGAAGGCGTTAACTATACCATTTCGTAACTAAGAAATAACAGGTACTACCCGCCTTTTACCTCATGTTTTTTTTCTCTTGAATTGAATTTTTTAACGTAGAATTTCGTTCCTTCATTTGGAGTGTCAGGACAGAAAATTTTTAAGACGCCTATGGTGACATTTTCAAACGATCATAGGCTACGCTTCTATAAATGATAGAAAGAAATAATTGTCATCATTTAACAAAGGATATGTGCCATAAGAGATTGCAAAATTAATTTTCGAATTTAGATTTAAGGTGGAAGTACAGTGAGCTAGTTGAATTGACCAACTTTGGGAGTTGAGTTGATGACGTCACCACTTACGACAATATAATTTGCTATAAATATATTGACGAGATTTCCATTTAAGGATTCCATATTATAATTTGCAATTCTCAATATTTTCACTTATTCAACAGTAATAATTAAGTAATTATATGCCTTTAAAACCTTGAGGGTGTGTGGTGGCTTCTGTCAGATTTTTCTGCTAATTGCAGACCTCAGACACATTGATTTCTGCAATTATACTTAATCGTATCGAAATAACCGAAACCAATTATAATTCTACTAAAATGTACTAACAATATATCAACACTAAACTTTCACATGCTACGAAGACAACATCAAATTATTTTAAAATATTAATATAATATGGCATTAAGATTTTGATTAAAGGCATTAAAACTCATACTTTTTCATATGTTTTCGTTTTTTTTTAAATATTCTTAAAGTGAAAATATAATTTTGTTTAACAATTCAGTGCCAACGATGAGATATCGTTGTGCATAACAATTAGTAAAAGAGCCAACGACAAATGATATATTATATTATTATAGTATATATATATATGGTATATGTGATGATTCGTATTGTAAGAGAACTTTCAACTCAAAATAAATAAATACAAAATAAAACGATACATTCCATTGCCACTAAAAGGGTTAAATATAGAATTACTACTATTTTAGTTTCAAACTGAAGTTTTTTATAACGTACATAGTATTCTTGTTTTATAATTAGATCCTTTATCTTCTCTATTTGCTCATTTTGTTTAAAGAGGAAAAAAGGAACGAAGGAAGGAAAGGGTTTTACGAAAACAGGAGGTAAATTTAAACACCATCATGTGGAGAACGATAAATTCGCATTACTATTCAGTTCCGCTCATTTAGATTAGCTCCGGATTCGGAAGACCTTTACAAATGCTTAATTAACTCAAACCAGTACGTGAGCAGCTCCTGTATTTTCCACCACAGATTCCTCCTCGAGTTTACACGTTCCGACAATAAGATGTTTAATTAATATTTTATTAACGTATGCATGTAATGGATTAACTTTTTCTGATAACTTGGTATATACTGGTTTGCAAAGTCTGTTCATTTGATCTTTTTTTAGGAATCAGGGTAAAAAAAGAAAAAAAACGTGTATTCATACATTAATTTATATAATTTGGCATTCATAAATTTTCCATCGGCAAATTATTTATGCAATAAGCGATTCTGCGCTCATCCGGTTTATAACGGTCAAATTAGCAAGTCCCTAGATTGCTCGTGGTGGATGCAAGTGCTTGTGCTTGTGCTAAACTTAATGTTGGAAGTCAGTCAGTTGTGTAAATGTTTATAGTATTCTGTGGAAGTATCTGAAACTGTTAGGATAGCGTCGCAGAATATCGTGTCAACTATTTTTCTCAGTTGTTTTGACTGGAACGACTAAATTCTTTGGATGTTTTAGGTACTGGGTTCTATCTATCTTTGAAAAAAACACAGGATTTAAATGTTCGAAAATTCTATTTTGAATTAGTCAATTAATTATATATCATTATTTGCTTAAGTTATAGCCTTTAATTATTACCTGCAATTCATCAGCAAATGAAATTTATCACCGCCACCAGACCTATCTTAATGTTTCTAACTAGTCCTAGTCCATTTACAGATCCTTCAACCAAATCCTGTTCAGCATATACCGAGGAATGCAAGGATTTTCGCCTTTTTCACAGTTGACAGATAATGGTTAAAGTCCATATAATTTTCCGAGAAAATGTCTGTAAATGGAAGGAATGCGATTCGTGACTGTCAGAATACTTCAGAAATACTTCGTCCTACGGAGTTGTATTTGTTACCGATCCTAAGAATTCAGACAGGAATGTTTGGGCTTTAAATGTAAGTAATTTTTATTTGTTTGAAGGTATAAACATTTATAGATATAAAAAAATAGTTTTTTTTATTTGATTAAGATTTTGTTACTCCAGGATCAAACTTCCCAATTACAATAAGACATATGTCCTAATTTACTCGTAACGCCTTAATCATATGGTAATACTAACGTTAATTTATCACAATGCTTAGCATAAGTTGGCCCACTAGAAGCTCCTGAATACAAAGGAGTTTTAATCCTAGAGAAAAGTGTGAAGGACTATACCGAAGAGGGGCTACGTGATCTGACTATCTAATATCTGCTCACCCTCATCCATTTTGGCCACTTTTATCAACAGATATTCTCCTTTTAAACTAATGTCTCGGTAGTTTAGTTATAGTTCTTTACAAAAATGTTCTAAGCCTACCGACTACCTTACAATAATTTAAAATTATATATATATATATATATATATATATATATATATATATATATATATATATATATATATATATATATATATATACCTTTTCTTTATATGAGCCTTTTATTGGGAAAAAAAAGTACAACCAAAATGCCGTTTTGAATGGGTTGCCAAACTTTCTAGACAAATTATTAATAGCATGTATATTCTTTTATAAATAATCCTAGGACGTATGCTCTCTTAGAATAATTTAATTTGACCTCAATAGTTCGTTTCCCAGTAGTTCTACCAGTTGTTTTTAAGATGGTCTCACCAACCTGGATTTGGGACATCCTGATATCCATTTCTTCATCTTAGTTAAATAACAGAGAAGATAGTGCATGCCCTGTTTTATGCTAGCATACGTCTCAAACTGCCCGGGTATATTCAGTACTTCCATTGCGTGGTTGAGTTCCTCCCTGTCGACATTATCATGATGATGACGTCGACAAAAATATGATGTGTGTACATCTGATACTCTAGGCTAATCTGCAATATCATTCTCAAGTAAGAATTTTGATCTACTGTGGAGCGGTCCCTTCTTAAGCCTGCCTGGTATTTACCCAGCAGTCTCTCAGCGTACGGTACAATATTCTTAAAAAGTATTCCCTGCATGATCTTGTAGGCAATTAATTGAAGTGCGATGCCTCGGTAATTCTAACTCAGTCATGTGACCGTTTTTATATACCGGAAGGATCGATAATAGCCTTAGTCTAGTCCTCAGGTATCCAGAATTTTATATTTGTATCTTCTATAATAAATATAAAACTTTGATTATTATAGTCGGGCATTTACTAACTACCTTGGCACGCTCAGCAGGCGTTTGGTTCGATGGTATATATATTTGGCCTCAGCTCACTGCGAATGTTTTTGTCCATATCCCTTCTATCTGGTACCTGTTGAAATAGCCGGTTTTAATTATTGGCTGTTGTCTCGATTTTATGGCTTTAATATAGGATAAGCTTGGCATATTTCTTTGTCTTTTCAAGCCTACTATATCTGTTCTGAGTAGGATGTTAGTCACGACAATGAATCTTGTAAATCTACTGCAGGTTTCAGACGGTTAGGACTGATTTGGTTTTACGGTTTGCAAAGCAGGAGCTGCATTCTCCTAGCCGTTTTCGCAATTTGGTCTCACTTTCTCGGCACAAGAAAATAATAATACAACAAAAATCCCTATCCAAATAAAACGCAATAATATGAGTATTAGAATATTGAATGAATAGTAGCACAATGCTGACTTATAAAACATTTATATATATATAAAATATATAGTGTATAGAATGTAATATAGTATATAAAACATTTCGAATCCCAGCCCCTACTCTTCCCAGAACGGCTGGTCCCCAAGGGAAATTATACCAAAGACCCCCTTAATTTGTAGAGGCCCATAAGTTAAAGGCTTGTGAAAAGGCTGCATAGAATATAGTATGTAGAATGTTATTTTATACCTCAAATTAGGAGGGAGGGGATCTTTACAAATGGTTTATGAAGAGAGAGACTTTATTAGGCTCCTATAACTTCGCTAATTTTCGTGGTATCTCGCTCTAATCGAGTGTAGAACAAAAAGTATATTTATAAGTGCTGTCGAATGTTTAGTTTAAGATGCTATTCGTGGCTTAAGAGCTAGAATACGATATATTGAATATTCCCCTAGCACGTTATTCTCAAGGTAGAAATATGAAGTAGCTACTTCACATTTATTCGAGGTTTCAAATCAAGGTATGGTGGAGTCAAACTAATTCATCTGTGAGCCTAGTTTTAAAAAATAATAATAAAAAAAGCCTGAGTAGGAGAGCTCTCAGCACTAAGGTCATACTTTAAATTATCTTTAATTGTAACTAAAGCTCTAGTGCCCTCACTCAGTCCAAACTGGCTTTCAGTTTCCTGAAGCTCTTCTTTGCCATTCACATGTGGTGGCATGAGTTCACATAGGTATGCATGAGTTCAATATGATTTATTTTTACAGTAAATAAATTGGATCCTTGGATTTCCATTTGTGATTTATTTTTTAAATTTTTTTAATTATTGTTAGTTCTTTTTATTTCATTTCTTTATTTTCATTTTGAATATATAATATGAACGGGGATTCATACTAGCAATCATTCCTAGCACCGATTTTCCAAGAGTGTTACAGGTTGCATTATTTCTCGATAAAAACTTTTATCTCTCGCCACAAAAAAAAAAAAAGTAACTAAAATATAAAATTGAATATATCTAAATTAGGCTGGTGGGAGAGAAAATATTAGTTTGTTCAATACGGCAGTAATAATTGGTTAATTGATTAGGTTAAGTCGAAGTCCTTTTCCAATCATCCTAAGCCAATGATGACGACACGCTTCAGGCTTTCAGGGGAAAAATCGATATTCGTAAACTGTATTAATAATCGCTTTGACCAAAGGCCTGACTAAGCCAATGAGTTAGGCATCACCGGTAGATGTAACGCAACCGTTGAGAAAGTGTCCGTTTCTTTTTTGGGACAGAAGCAAAATATATAGGGGCTCACCGTCAACTCTGAGGAAATCAAATATAGAGCACATGGGCAATCTTCTGTGAGAAGCGAAGAAAAATTAGGGTTTGCTCTTACATTTTTAAAAGTTATACGAATTCTCCTGTCCCAGGTCCCTTGTAAACACACACACTGATGTTTCCATGATCACAAAAGTAAAAGGATCATCTCAACTATTTTGGGATATTGAAACACACTTCTGGCTTCATACAGGATAAGCTAAATAACCTTGTAATCCTTTACTCCTTTGCTTCCTAGCAGATTCCATCTATTTAAAGGGGAATTTATCTTTAAAAATTGTCTTTTCTGTAACAATTGATATGTTATTATGCGGATTATGGAATTGGAAAAGGTCAAAAAAAAAAACATGGTAAAGGAAAATCGAGCTTATAAGATCATAGTTCAAGCGATTTTTTATTTTTTTCTTAGGAAAAATAAATAAACTCGTGTTTATTTTGTATTATATATTTTATTAATTTCAGATTAGAGTAAAATATCTTTATTTTAATACCCTCCTGCTTCGTTTTTAAAATATTTTAAAATGCGGAAGCAATAATGACTTTTTAAAATATTTCTTGTTGCCTCATTCGAAATTGAAGATTTATTTTAATTAACTGAAGACCAATTACCTATTATATGAATTCACTTTAATTTTTTAAAAGTTCACCAAAAATAAACTTAATATTCCAACACTTTTTACTGTTTGGTCTTAACTGTAATAACTGTAAAATTGTAAATACAACTATATATTTCGATTTTGAAAGGTCGAATTTCAAGGGGTATTAAGACTGTTTACATTTTAACAGCTGTTCCATACTATCTAACCATCAAGGCTCAGTTATTAGCTCAACAATTGGCCAAGTAACCATTGAGAAACAACATTATTTAAAAAAAACTTTAATTCCCAAAAATCGTATTTTTTATTACTTATGTACCTTTTTCGTAAAACTAAAAAAGCAAATGAATTGAAATTTTTGTTATCTGTTAAGAACATCCATCTCATTTTTAATGCGTTTCATTGAACTAAAGAATCATTGAGATTGGATAAAAATAATTCTAAAGTTAATAAAAAAAAAATCCATGAGCAGTAGAACTCCTTATTTTCCCGTTAAAAAAAGACAAAAACGGAGAAGTAAGAAAAAAATTGAGACCCACAAAAGACAGTCCCCTAACATACCGAAATTTACATATGAAATGACAATTTACCGAAATTACAAATTTTCAGCCCTATAAACTAATATGGTGAAGTTCTAGCGATGCACAAAACTTAAAAAAACGCCGAAATTTCAGGTAAACATACCGAAATTTTGACTGGAATTTACCCATTCTTTAATGGTATCGTTCTGCCTTGAAGAAAGCTCTACAAACCGAATTTCAGCTCATTTGACCCGAAGGGTGGAGGTGCTCAAATGTAGCTGGAAAAAAATATATATATAAATATATATCAGACATCTCCAAATTTTCCATAATCGTGCTCTAGGGTTTATGAAACGGATATAAATCGCATTCCTGCCGCTCACCACCGACCTTCGACCCACTGCAATAGTCTATTTTTTTCGGGGAAAAAGCGACTAAAAAGAAGGTAGATTATCAGTGTCAAGGCCGTAGAAAAATGACCATCGACTGCTTATATTTGGAAAATTTTTAAAATACTTCCTTATACATGTGGAATTAGAGAAACTAACAATATGCCTTTAGCTCTTATAATTCCTTATAGAAATAGGTGCATAAAAAGAATGAATTTTCATCCCCACTCCAGCTTGTGTCTGCGGTCCTTTTGATGTGAGATTTTAATGCGAATTAAATGTTCGGCTATTTTTTCATTAAATTCAATACATTTTAAGAGAATAATCGGAAGAAGATGAAAAGGAAGAGAGAATGGGAATAAAGAAAAAGGGTAAATTAAGATTAGCAAATTAAGTCCATTAATGTTGAAAGGTGTTTTATCACACAAAATTAACTTTTTGTTGGATTCCTAACGTCCAAAATAATATGCATTATTTTTATGAGCAAGTCGAAAATTTATCTTTAGAAAAACTTTTCCTCATATACGTCATTTTTTGAAAAAAGGCTTTACCGCCATTTACTGTACAGGAAACACATGAAACGATTTTTCCCCAAATAACAATATATATATATATATATATATATATATTTTTAATTTTATTTTTTATAGTATACAGTAGGAGTTTGTTGAGGTGGAAAAACCTTTGCAATTATAATATATTTTTAAGGCTTCTGGCACTGATTACAGGCAGTTGATTAGTCTCAGAGTGACGGCTGAGAGTCATTAATATTTGGCGCTTACGTCAACAATAGTCGATTTTTAGACCATTTCCAAATTTTTCTCGATATACCGGGAAAGCGGGAATCGATAGAGGTTGTGTTTAAGTCCCATAATAAATTGAAACCTAAATTTCGAATGTTTGGCGCTTAAGCCTTTTTCAAAAAACGATGTCGAAATAATATTTCCATGTTGCGTTAAGGTAATGCAATTTTTATTATTTTCGTTTATATTGAATGTAGGTCTTTAAATCGTTAAATATGACTGGTTTAGTATACAAGTATAATAAATTATATTCGTAAATTGCTATATCCTAATTATGGATTACCAGGAAATAAGTTGGATTTGAGAGTTTAGACAATTGGCGGCCAAAAGTTTGATCTTTGCGGTGTGTACTTCCGGAATGGGATATGTGCAAAGTTTTGCGGAATGGGAAACAAACTCGAATCCCGACGGGTTTTAAACTCGAATGAAACATAGCTGGTCCCAGTGGCCGTTTGTAAAATATTTATAAAACGCTATTTGAATACAGTTTCCTTTATTAACTGTTTTTACTTCATAGAAATATTTTAACAGTTTCCGATTTAATTTTTCAGTTGATCGAATTACACAAAATATTATACAGTTATACAATTTTAACTAGGCACTATTCTAATTTTTTTCTTAATGTTTGGCATATACTATTAATCTATATCTCTTTAGTTTCATTAATATTAAAACACTTTTTTTTCAACATTGCAAGATTAAATGAATTGATAACTAAAATTTAGACTATTGTTTCATAAGATTTTTAGTTTATAAGCCTTAAAATGTTTTATTAACTCACGACCGTCACCTTTCTCTAAGCAATAAAATGATATTGCAGTTAATAAAATATTTGTTATAAACCTTACGTATTTATTATCTAGAATAAGTAAGTAATATATTAAAAAACAAATTACCACGCATCAAAATTTTTGAACTATAAGCGTATACAGAAAATTACGTTTTTCTCTTTGTCTCTCCGTTGGCCTCTCGACCGTCACAGTAACTAGTTATTTTATAATATATGATTGTATTTAGATGCACACGAATGATCAGTCAATATGGCGTTTCAGGTTTGGTTTCCGTGAATCTATGAATATTTGATTATTAAACGTTTCTTACGACCCTCACTACATATGTGCGACGGTCATGTGTATGGTGTGTGGTGGTCATGAATTTTTAATGCTATCTCTTACGGCTATTTTTTATTGTCGTTAGTTTTTATTTAGTTTTCTGAACCAAAAAAACCAAATTTTATGTCACAAGTGACTAAAGATGTTTTTTAAAATAAAAATAAAAATTTTCCGACGTATCCACGACTTTTTCTAAAGACTTACTTCTAATAAGCGATTATAAACTAAGAGGTATAGGGTACATCATGCCACTGTCATTGTATACATTTCACTTTTGGATAGCTTTTGCCAAGAATTGATAAAGAAATTATATTATTAAATCCTTCTATTAATGATTCATAGGTTCACAGTGCATAATTAGAATGTTTTCAAGGTATTGAAGAATTAATTTAAATGATGATTAAGTTTCCTTTCGGAATAGAAAAATATCTGTTGATGTACTCTAGCAAGGTTCAAAGACACCATTTTTGTACCTCTAATGAATAATCGATAACCTGTTTTCATCGATTTTAGTTAAAAGAAAAAAAAAATCACGGATATTGTTGTATCTTCTCACGTCTGCGAACTTTACTCACGACCATCATACAACGAAAAATATTAAAAATAGTAAAGTAATGAAAAAAATATCTGATGTGGACAACACCTGACTTCCTTGTACGGCTATTAAACTATAAATCGATGGCTCAAAAACTGACGCTGAATTTGGTTACTAGTTTCCGAAGATTGCATTATCTCAAAAACGACACTCGGCGTCGCGACATCCATCTATCGACACACACACACACACACAGACACACTCTTGTTTCTGGAGATTACATTCCGTTATTATATGTCGTTTTCCTTCAGTAAGTAACTAGTTTCCAATAAATTTCTCCATGTTCCTTGACAACATTAAAACTGTCAATATCACTAGTTTCCAAAGATTAAAGTATCTCAAAAATGACACTCGGTTTCGCGACATCCATCTATTGACACACACACACACACCCACGCACATACACAGACATACTCTTGTTTCTGGAGGTCTCATTCCGTTATTATATGTCGTTTTCTTTCAGTAGGTAACTAGCTTCCAAGAGATTTCTTCATGTTCCGTTACAACATTAAAACTGTCAATATCACTAGATAAAGCATTGGAAATCGACAGTTTTGACATTTTAAGCGGAAAACCCCATTTAACTTATATCTTATTCTCCTGCTGCAGACTTGTTAATCTCACAAATGGGGAGGAAAACCAGTATTTTACACTCAATTTTAACACTTAAAACAAGTAATAAAAACGTTTAATTGGATTGGAAACCAAATTGCTTTTGTAACCTTTATTACCGAAACATATGATTTTTGCATTTAATTTAAATATAATTTTTGATGTAAGCTTATTACGACCTTCAAGTAAAGTACCCTTTTCGGCTCACCAATTTTAACCAAAATCTAGTAAATACATTTATATCGATATAAAAATCCTATTCACCGAGTTTCAGATGTCTTACATTATATTTTAATATAATTTTTGAAGAAAATCTAACCTTCAAGTTAAAATATGAAAATATGACCTTCAAGTAAAGTACCACTTCCGGTTTTCCGATTTAAACCAAAATCTAGTATGTTATTTAAATCAATATATAAATTAAAGTACTAAATTTGAGAAGTTTTTCATTGTATTTTAATATAATTTTGATGGAAATTAATTATCTCTTTCAAGAAAAGTACCAGTTCCGGTGATCAAGCAGTAACCAAAAAGGGAGGTTCACAACTAGATTTTATAGCAATCCTAAATAGAAAATTTCAACTTTCTACGGCTTACCATTTTTGAGTTATGCGAGCTACGAACGTACGTACAGACGCCACGACGAAACTAGTCAAAATGGATTCAGGGATGACCAAAATGGATATTTCCGATGCAATCTGAAAACCGAAAATTTTCGCGATTACAATACTTCCTTTACTTCGTACAAGTACAAAAAAGTGCAATGGTTTTGGTTTAATACACCTACATTTTTTTCCGCAATAATTTCTATCCTATATTTATGTTTATATAGTTTAGAAATAACTATATATATATATATATATATATATATATATATATATATATATATATACCAAATATATATATTATATTATATATATATATATATATATATATATATATATATATATATCAAAACTGTATTAACGTGTTTATGTTAATTGACTATTTTTATAATTTGTTTATTCTATATAAGCTATATAATTGAAGAAATGAGTGTTCGGAGGTACTATGCTAAATTATAATGTGTTAAGGTGTTTTGTTAAATTTAAAGTTGTAAGAAAATTACTTATGACATTTTTTAAAGTAAATTTTTAAGTGCATGATATATCCAATCCACCTAGAAATCATGAAATTAAACAAGAATCTTGAATTGTTAATGTTACAATGTGAACATGAGCATATAACACCTTCATTCGCCAGCCTTCAATTACAAGAATAGTAAGTTCTTTAAATAAGTTGAGCAACGATATAGACCAGAACACAACTTGACTTGTAATACATTTTTTTCTGATTGATTGTTTTAGGAATTATCGAGTATATGATTCTATACTTTGCATGTTTCTATAATATGTATGTTTCTATACTATGTATGTTTCTATACATTGTACTTTCGTTGACATTCGATTCATGAAGAACCATCGCGTATAGGGATATGTGAGCCTTTAAACCGGACCAAAGTTTCAGAGAAATCAAAAAGTTTGTGAAAAACTCCAACCCACCATTCTTCAAACTTGATAACTGGCTCATCAAGCTGTAATCGACTAAATTTCCTCTATTCTTGCCACAACTTGTAAAGTCATTCGGAACTCAGCATTATCCAGAATTTTAATTATCATAGTTACCAGTGGTTTCATCCGTGGTAATGGTTTACCATTATGAATAGTGTGTTCATTTGCCTACATTATTTTAAAAATATCTTTTTATTGATTTACTGTTTACATTTCCCGATTACGAACTGTGTTTATGAAGAATGTTTGGATAATTCTTTTTTTTTTCTTAATATTATCGGATGAAGGTGGTTTTGATTGTGTTTCCGGTCTTTTCGGGTAAAATATTGATTATAAACGTAACCAATATTAACTGCATTATGCACAAAAATCTTCCGCTTTCTTCTGCTGTTTTGTTTTTTACTACTTCAAATATAAGAATATACAAATTTAATTATTACAACGTAGTGTTTTTTTTGTTTTTTTTAAGGAACCTTCTCTTAAATTTTATTGCGACCATACAGAATACACCAGCAGAAAATTATATGACATCCTGAATGAATTCAGAGTAATGAAAATAGATTATCAAGCTTGAAGAACAAAGGGCTTAATAGTGTTTTTTTACGAACACCCTGATTCGGACTTTTTTACGGGTTTAAAGTTCAAATACTCTTATGTGCATCTGTTAAAATAATGCTATCCACTTGAAATTTAGTGAATATTTTATCTAGAGAAACGGTTTCCATAATATTAATTTCGTTTGGATTGTTCACGCATAGGTTAATAGTGGATATGTGGAGAGTTTATCTTCCATTTGTTCAAGTGGATGGAATATTTACATTTTTCGTTAGTTTCTTTAAT
Organism: Rhaphigaster nebulosa; assembly: GCA_948150685.1. Lineage (NCBI taxonomy): Eukaryota > Metazoa > Arthropoda > Insecta > Hemiptera > Pentatomidae > Rhaphigaster > Rhaphigaster nebulosa. Next base: position 50,125,062 of record OX411311.1, on the reverse strand, counting down.
GCCATGCAGGATTATACATTTTTATATATTTTTCTTCGGAATTTCTTCTATTAACTAGGGTTCTTTTATTTACTTCAATCAATTTAATTGCGATACTTATTTTAGTTTTATTCTATATTCAATGCTGTAGAATAAAGGCCCTAAATAGAGCCCAGCTCGCAAAGGCAAGGTCCTTCAATTAAAGCAAATAAAGATTTTTTTAATTATATTTGGTTTTTAATTAATGTTGCACTTTATTATAATGAATTCCTTCAAAGATAAAACGATATAATACCGTTTCTGCCGTTAATTAAATTATGTTCAAAAAATTTCATTTTATTCCTTTTTTTGAAATATGATTTGTAAAGCTTTTTCTGGCTCAGCCTCCTGTGAAAATTATTTTCTTAATTAGTGCCAAAGCATAATGTTTCTTTAAAACAATAACGTCATATAAAATAATTCTGATTAATTATAATGAGTACCAGATCAATATTTTTTGTTGAATAGCATCTTATGATATCTGATATACAACTGCCCGCTGCTAAGCATACAAAGTAAATAAAAAAAATTAATATTTCTAACAATGATAATTAGCATTGTTAAAAATATTAATTATTAATACGAATATAACAAAACATTAATTATAATTAATATTTTGTTACTTTCGTATTATTTATCACTCTATTTCAGTATTAACTCATCTATAGTATTTACATTTTTCACTTCAAGGTTCATTTTACTTATGTAAAAGGCCGTTATTTTCCAAAGACCTGTATTTTCAATTTATTTTTTATCTCAGTTGAGAGATTTCCGTAAAAATTTCGAATATATATATATATATATATATATATATATATATATATATATATATATATATATATATATATATATATGATAAATGTATCCCTTTCCTAAAAGAAAAATTCCGCGAGACCTTCGGAGAGAGAGAGTTCACCGTGAGAGGCCTCTGGTTTGGGTCTCGTGGAACAATACCGAATAGAACGGAGAGCTTTTTGGAAGACCTAGGTGCTAATGCTGGGGATATTGCGGTGTTGGCCGAAAACATTATTCTGGACTCCCTGGGGATTATCCACCATCACCTGCCTGGTAGGTAGATGGGTCTATTTATCATTTGGGATTGTTTGTATATGTATATATATTTATTTATTCTCCTGTACTGTTGATCTATATATGTGTGCGTTCGGACATTGATGGTTGATTAGTTTCATAAATTTTCAAATTGTCTAGAGTTTATATACTGGATTAATAAGGGGTTGATTGTGAACTGGAAGGGAGAATTATGGAGAGGTGAGAAGGTAGTTGGATGGATGAAAATAAAAAAGGGATAGAAAAATTAAAATAAAATGGTGTGTAATCAAATACAGATGAAAAGTCTATGAAATATGTGTATGAATGGAAGAAAAAAAAAGAAGAAATAAATGTAAAATTGTGTATATATAAATATTTTATCCACTATGGATTGATTAATATGCTGTGTATTATAGCAACCCAATGTAATTGGGCAGCATTGATTTTTAATAAATCATTTCTCTCTCTCTCTCTCTCTCTCTCTCTATATATATATATATATATATATATATATATATATATATATATATATATATATATATATAATAGGGTAAGTGCACGAGTAGTAGAGATCTTCGCATAATGCCTAGGCTGGTTTCGCAGTTAAGCGGTTTATGCGGTAGGGTTTGTTCAGGCTCGATGGCAGTGCCACATAAACATATCGTACTATTTCACACTTATACGGTTCATATTTAATTTTCATTCGGGAGAATCTAGCAGTTGTTATTCAGCCTGGATAGAAGATCTGATGGTCCCCTAGAGGAGAATTAAAATAATAATATTAACAATGAAATAAATAAACTTTCTACTAGCTTCTAACTTTTAAAACTTCTTACATCATATTACTCTAGTTAACGTTTTGGGAAAAAACCAACCCATCTTCAGAACTTTCATTCTTTAATTGAATCCCCTGTTCTTGTCATTTTTAACAGTAAAATATCTTTCACTTCTTACTTTTATAACTTGATAAGCGATACCTATACTAAAAAATATCAGCTGTAATAGTAATTCGAAAAGCGCATGCTCGATCAAAAATTCAATTCAATAAACGTTCTAGGAGTTGGCAGGTTTTCTTCTAGTGTCAGGCACCCCGTCTACTGCTGAATTAAATTTAGTATGGAACTGATCAAACTTACGGTATGCTTATTGTCACTAAATTAGTTGAAAACTGATGTTTACGTAATATTCCAGTTGTGGACACTAGTGTCTACTACTGGAAAATCGTATAAATCTCTAACCAGATTTAGACACCCCTTTAATTCTTAATTGTCCTGTTTAAAGTGATAAAGAAACTAATCATTATCGACAAACCGAACCTTCTTCATAAACTAATCACCCCCAAAAAATTAAAATAATGGAAATTGACACGATTAAACATGGCAAAATCTATTTACCTCGTAAAGGAGTTTCTTAACCTGAAGAGGCGGGAATCTCTCTTAGCAAAAACCTGGATCATGCTTCTTTTGTCACTAATTATGAATTTCTGCTTCATTTCATACCCTTATTTTTTAAATTCTAAACTCGTAGTGTCTATCAATGGTGCACTTTTTAAAATGAGGCGATGTCTCAAGAGGATTTCTTTTCCTAATTAGCACTCCGCACGCAGAATTTTCACTTTTGCATAGTAGGCTCTGTTAACCGCCATTATTCTGCTGTTAATTTGTAAGATGAAATCTAAACCAAAGCGATAAGGAAAGCTCTGCGATTGGTCAGATATTTTTGAAATATAACTATTTGGAAATAATAAACCATTATGTAATAATTTGCAGCCTTTCTGGTAATCTGCTCTTCAAAGATATATGGAGTATTAATATTTAAATTTGCTTTTTTTTTTCAGTTTCACCGACTTTCAAACCGTTTTTCATCCTTTATGGACTGTTAGAGGAGCAAGAAGTGCACTTAGGGAATTGGGATTCCTGCAATTAGCTGGCTAATTGGTTTTAGTTTTGCCAAAGCTGATTGCCAACGCTTGTATAGAGCAAACAGTCTTTCGGCAACCGCCTCGCTTTTGATGTAAATGTGAATGGATTGAGCGAGTTGATGAGATTAGAGGCCCTAGATCTTAATAAACTATGAGCTGCGAAGCAAGGCACTTCGGCACCTCCAGCCTTTGGTGAACTAGCTTAGCAGATCCCGGCAGAGGTTTTAATGTACTCAACACGAGGCTACCGAAGAAATGATTGTTTTGTTTTTTTGTTATATATATATATATATATATATATATATATATATATATATATATATATATATAAGTTAATATATATATATATATATATATATATATATATATATATATATATATATATATATATATATATATATATATATATAAGTTAAGGTACACAGTGTAACTTTATACAACTTAATCCTAACTCTAAGATGTAAACACTCCCTAAGACTATATATAGAGAATTACTAAGGCAATAAAGTCAGTCTTTTCTCAACAAGTGTGCGTGTCATTTCGTTCCCTTTTCCCTTTTTTTTTTTTTTAAGTCCTCGGAATGAACATAAGTGGTGCCGAAACCCGGGAGGCCATACTCGGAGTAGAGAGTTGTTTTTTATTTTCTTTTTCTCTCTTTGTGTTTTTTTTTTGTTCACGCTCTTCGCGTCTGTTTTTTTAAAAATTGACCAGGACAAGTGAGAAGGTCACAGAATGCCAAATGAGATAGTGCGGCCGGCAACCTTGATACTACCACAGGACATCCCAGCGTTGCCAACGGAAACCATGGCGGCGGCGCACGCGAATTTGGCGGCAGCACAAGCAAACACCCTGGAATGGCTAAAGATAAAGACGGCGACCTCGCAGGATCTAAGAAAGGCGATCACAGATCTAAAGAGGTTCAACGGAGAAATCGGAGAGCTAAATCATTTTCTCAAGGGAGGCGACCGTGTGATGACACGCATAGAGGCAAAGTTGGCGGAAGACCTTATAGATCCAATGGATGCGAACGCACTGAGAGCAGCGTTAGTATGTCGAATAAAAAGGAACATACTTAACCTAATTCAGGCGGACGAGGATACACCTTGGAACATAGTGAAGGACAGGCTGAAAAAGGCATTTGGGGGGAGGCCGGTGGGCCCCAGAAGAGGATATTTTTCGAATGTTCAGGGAGACGAAAAAGCCTTATCAAACGAATGGGCAGTATGCGGGAACGCTATTGGCTCGATACAACAAGATAATCGAGAAGATGAGGGAAATTCTGAACGCAGCCGAGGGGGAGGGCAGGATGGCGTTTTTGTCAACTATATTGAAAGTGCAGCTAGCAAGAGACACGGGCAAGAAAGAGGGGCTGTCTGGAGACAAAACGTTCATCGAATGTGCCCAGGAGATGGTAGACGCTAGTGCCAGGGATGAAGAGGCTAGATTCGGAGAGGAAGCGGAAACGGGATGGAGTAGGGTAACTTACAGGAGGCCCGAGACAAGTAGGAACAAACCTAGGTCAGATATGTGAAGGAGAAGAGAGACGGAATTCGTTGGACGGGAGAGGACGATGGCACGAGAAAGGAGGCAAGGACCGGAGAAGAAGATCTGGAAAAGGGAAGACAGGAGGTGTCATGGATGTGGGAAGACGGGACATCTGGTAGCCCAGTGCCCCCGAACGAGATGTTTCGAATGCGGCACCGAAGGACACATTGCAAGGCAGTGTCCCTGCATGAGCAGACGCGGTGAAGCGAATCGAGGGGAACCCATGGAGGTGAATGCGCAAAGAATGTGGAAGAGGAGCAGATCACCATCTGAGTCGATAGGGTCAACGGAAGCCTCGGAGACGGACGAAGAGGAAATCGAACCAGAAAACAGAGGAGCTGGAGGAGGAAGGAGCGGCAGAAGAAGCGGCGGACGAAGAGCAACGCAGGAGAGGGTATCGAGAGATAATGAATGAGAAAAGTGCGAGCAGAGAGGCAACCACGAGGTAGTACATAATATAGAGAGTGAGTGTGGTGGGTTGCCTATTATCAGAGTTGCGAGAGGAGTACGATGCTTGGTGGATACAGGCAGTTCAAATACGATAATGTGTCGGAGTGCGATAGAGGCGTTGTGTGAAGGAGAGAGGATACCCCAGGTACAGGTATGTGGATGTAGATTAATCACCTTGAATGGTCCATGTAAGATAGAAGGGGAAGTGGGGATAGATTTGAATAAATGGGGAACCGAGGGAGGAAAATTGAGGGTGCACGTAGTGGAGAATATGCCTCGGGAATACGGGGGAATAATCGGGTGCGACCTGCTAGGGAAGATGGGAGCGCAGATAAGAAATCAGGACGGGAAATGGATTATTAGGATAGGAACAAAGAAGTACAGGTGTAAGAGGGTTCTGAAAAAGGACAAAATTAGAGTCGGGTCAATTAACCGGGAAGACTGGAGACAGGCGTTACGAGATGAGTACGCGGATATTTTTTTCCAAGAGGGAGATATATTGAGTGTAACGGGGGAAACGGTACACGAGATCCCGCTGAAACAGGATAGGGTGACATACGTCAAGGAGAGAAGGTACCCGCAAGCTCTACGGCAACATATCCGGGAAGAGTTGGAGAGTTTGAAGAAACAAGGTATCATTACCGACAGCACGTCGCCAGACAATAGCTCCCTTTGGGCAGTGAAGAAGAAGAGTCCGGAAAACGGCGAGCGGGAGAAGTATAGGGTCGTGGTAGATTTTAGGAAACTAAACGAGAACACCCTGGACGAGAAATACCCGATACCGAGATTCGAGGATATCTTGGATAGGCTAGGAGGAGCGGCTGTGTTTAGCACGCTGGACTTAAAAGCTGGGTACCACCAGATAAAGATGCACCCCAGGGACCAGCATAAGACGGCTTTTACATTCGAGAGGGGTCATTTCGAATTTACCCGGATGCCGTTTGGGTTGAAAAACGCGCCCATAACGTTTCAGAGACTCATGGACGAGTTTTTGCGGGGACTGGCCGAATCGGTCTGCCAGGTTTACATGGACGACCTGCTGATCTTCAGTAAGAATGAAGCGCAACATATAGCAGATCTAAGATGCGTCTTCGACCGGCTGAGACAATTCGGGCTAAAGCTGTCCGTAGAGAAATCGATTCTGGGGCAAGACCAGATCAACTTCCTGGGGTATACTATATCAAAGGATTTAGTGTCATTTCGTTCCCTTTTTCCTTTTTTTTTTTTTTAAGTCCTCGGAACGAACATAAGTTTTATATATATATTGTTATAGGAATAGAATCAGAAACAAATTCCCATTTGCGTTTAGTATTAACAAACAAAACTGTTACAAGCTCGATAGAGCCGTTATGATGGTGAAGGCTGGAATATTTAATCTCGAGATTTCCTTTTAATGATAAACATAGTGCCAATTTTAGGTAAAATAAATCGTATTATATTTATATAACAATATATTTAACTATTTATTTACTAAGCAATATTACATTCTGTCTCAGCAGGGACAATGGCAATAGTGATAAAATAAATCATAATTTAAAAATAAATTCGTGCGTACAACCAAATAAACAAATACAAATTGTTTTAATTTTGATCTATTTGGTAACTTGTGCTAAGTAAAACATATTTATTTCATTTATTTTTTATCGACGGTTAAATTCTGTAAATTGATTATTTATTTTTCGTGTTAAATTTGCTACCCATCATGCTTCCTATATTTTATTAATACAACTTCTTTTACACAACGTTTCGGACAGTTCTGTCCATTTTCAAGTTGAATAAATAAAAGATATGAAGTAGGGCGGGTAGCAAATTTATTCCTGAAAATAAATAATTGATTGAAAATGCATATATAATATTAATTATAGAACTATAGTCTTTCCTAATATGAACTTTAAAAGACCATTTTACTCTCGGATAATTCTCTTGATTTTTTATTTATCTATTTTTTAGTCGTCGATTGGCTAAATACCGAGTAACCCCGGCAGCCGCCAGCCAATGGCAAAACGCTATACTCCTTCCCAGGGGAAGGGAGGCGCACGTAACCCGGGCTAATTCCTATGTCACGTGACCTCTGTCCACCAATCAGCTTCGCTTCTTCCCCACAACTCTCCTATCAAACTTTAATTGAAACGGCCTTTAGCCTCTTCTTAGCCAAGCTCTTACCATTTCTTATTTGTACCAAAGGGAATTCGAGAAACGTGTGGCCAATACATTGGCACTTGATGGAATTTTCCCCCTTTTTGTCGAGTTGCGATAAGTTTTGTAAAAGGAAGGATACTATATTCATTTGGAGAGGGATGTAATATCATAGAAAATATTTAATATTTTTTTTTCAGTATGATTGTATTCGGTAAGAAATTATTTCAGTTGGTACTATTTATTGATGATTTTACATTTAAGAAACTAATAACCGGTTGTGAAAGATCGGTGTTTTTATTTCAAGAGTCACCCGCTTCCTTACTTCCAAACCTTTGAACTTCGACTAATACGATAACAGATGTTATGACTGCAGTTACTGTGATTACCATCCCGACTGCTGAATGTACACACCATGGACTACATGACTCTCGATAGTTCTTGTACTATGTCTACTAAATACCAGTCTAGCGAAAAGAAATGAGAAGCTACTCCTTTATTATTCTTTGTTCATTGTGTTTAATTATTCATTGTTGTTCACATGACACACGCACCAAATCCGGGACGTTTACTATCTACGTTGAAGATACAGCAATCTTAACAATTCATTATAACCCACACTGGCCTCACTGACTTTACAAACTTAATAACTACATTTACGAAAAATAAGGGTGAGCATCTTAGCTTCGTCACTATAGTCGTATTGAACGATTCTCTGAAATGATTATTTCAGCTTGTAGTTTTAACTTAATTATATTTTTTCCAGAAATATAGAATTTTTTACTATGAAAAGTATATGCATGTATCACAAACGTCGGCGAATGAAGATTCAACTCAAAATTGAAATTGCTGGAAAATCATATTTGAAATTATTGCTCTACACTTACGAATACTTTTTCATTTGAAGGTACTGAACATTCGTAATAATTTGATGATGGGGAAGCAGTCAATAGTTATCCTTATATTCTAAGTACAAAACTTCCTCAATTGTTGCTAACTCATAGTTTGATTTTTTTGAGTTGAACCTTTATTCTAAGATGGGTGCGGTGTATTCGATGGGAAAGGGTCCTGGGGGATTGAACGAGGGGTAGATAGGAGGATTGTGCTATCTCTGACTTATTAGATTACGATTTGATGGAACTCAGGAGTTACACCGCTAGAGATGGTTGCTGTTATCGACACCGAACCTCCTGATTCGATAAGCCTCATTATTATTAGGTAATTATATCATGAAGTTTTTTTATTATTTATTATTTAAGCACGGTCCCTATCTACTAGACAATTAAAGGTTCTAGTATTGTATAAGTTAATTTTGCTTTATTGGCTACAGAGATAGCCAGTTATTTCTGTGATGTATGGTGGCTTCGCTGTTCAGTGACTGAATAATGGAACTAAAGAATATTTTCAATAGGAATATGCCTACATCAAATTACACTCGTAAGGATTGCTGAGTTGCAACTCGAATTAAGACGTAGCTGACTATACTACACTCATGTGCACCGCCACCAGCATCGATTTGGTAGCCCGCGGACAGCAATTCTACGACCATTAAATCCCTTATCTCATGTACTGATTTAAAATTTAAATAGGGGAGGTCTAATGAATTTTCAACGGGTCCAGGGATTATTTCGGACGAGGGATCAAGGATTGCACTCACTGACTGCCAAGTTCATTTAGAAGCACCGGCCCTGATTTATCGGGCTAATGGCTCGGACCATTTAGTCCAAGCACTCGCTCCAATTGCGGTTGTTAAATAGATTTATAACCAGCTCTCTAATATTGACAGTCCAATCCCTCACCATCTTGGGATTCTTCTTCATCCCCCGTTCGACGGGAAATCCTCGCTATAGACCACCGGAGGGAAATGAAAAGTGGGCTTTATTTCCTTTCCCTCGGGAGCTATATTTTCCTCCTCTGACCGTCGATGGCAATATACGAAACCCTTAACCTCCCTTTTTACCACTGGATATTTAACAGAACGTTAGGAAAAATCTGATAATATTCGTTTTTTTTTAAATCTTATTACGTTATTTATTAAAAACGTAATGGTCCGGTTCAGAAACATTTATCAATTGTTCATAAATGGATAAAATTGTGATATATATGAGCAGAATGCGATAAATTTTTTTTTTGTTTCGGCATTTACAACGTCGTTTATTACCTATAAAAGCAATTTCTATAAGAAGATAAACGTTTTTCATGATTAAAAATAAAATTGTTTTAGTCGTAGAAGATATTACTTTCTAATAACCTCTACCAAAGTAGTAAGGTCTAAGAATAGGTAAATTTTTAAATCTCTCGTGCTTAAATATATTATTTTATCAATATGTAAAGCCAAATTATTTCAATAAGCCATGACTATCGCAGAAGTGCCTTGGCATCCCTGAGAATCAATCGCCTAGGCCTCTTGTCATTAGCTGTCACCACTTAGTTGAATTTCCCCAACTTTTATGGCGCCATTATAATTTGCCCACCACTCCACGTCACCACTTGACCCGCCCATTGAAGCCGGTTTAATTGTATCATTTTACTGTTTTATATATACATATATATATATATATATATATGTATATATATATATATATATATATATATATATATATATATATATATATATAAAATATATATATATATATATATATATATATATATATATATATATAATATATATATATATATATATATATATATATATATATATATATATATATATATATATATACATATATATAAAATATATATATATATATATATATATATAAAATATAATATAATATATATATATATATATATATATATATATATATATATATATATATAAAGATCAGCCACACCCAGTTTAGCTCATTCCTTCACAAAAAAATTGCTGCTCTCAATATTTTCTAATCAAATATCTAACTAGAAATATTGCTATTGTACTAGAAATTTTCTCAAAGACTGTTGATTATGTTTTTTTCATTACTCCATACTATTAGGTCTAATTTAAGTTCGCGTGTATATATATATATATATATATATATATATATATATATATATATATATATATATATATATAATAGAATAGAAAGTCAATTTTATTCCGGGACAAAGTCCCCTAAGAATAACTATGTTGTACAAACAAAAAATAACAATTCTGGCTTACATATTGAAATAAACATATATATATATATATATATATATATATATATATATATATATATATATATATATATATATATATATATATATACGCGAACTTAAATAAGACCTAATAGTTAATATGGAGTAATGTAAGATTTTTCAAGTGGTCAGAAGCAGTAGAAGGATAAGGTAAATGACATTTATAAAAGAAAACCGTTATAAAACGAAGAATGAAAGATATCATGAAGAGTTTAATAATTTTATTCGTCTCATAGTCATTAGCTCTTAACTTGGTGGATGAAGAGATTCTATTGGGCCATCAATAGAAACAGGATGGAAATCGCCAAGATTAAACGTAGTTAGATGGATAGAGTAAGTAGGAGAATGGAATAAAAGCGCATAAGGAAAGTAGTTAGCTAAAAAGGAATACGCCTTGCTAGAAATAACAGCGTCGTAAGTGCAAGATTTGGAGCTAAATCAGAAAGTGCCTTGGGAATTTCCCACCAACACTTAGGATCAAGAGCTCAAGTATACAGTGTAAGTTGACGTGACGGATGGAGACTGGGAGAGGTTTTTGTTCTTACGGATTGTATATGAATAGCTGTCTTGATATATTTTTGTTTCATATATCACCCTTCCTAGCGGTACAAGAGGAACATATATAATATCCGAAGCATAGCTAATTATAAAATAAGAAAATCAGGACCGAGTATGGGTTACGGTTAGCACAAAAACAACATTCTTTCTCATTTATAAAGAATTGCATATTATGAATGCATTATGAGTTAATACCTTCTTCCATCTAACATGCTGATTATTGACATAAAATTATCATTGCAGTTCGTTATAAATAATATCTAATTTGATAATTATTTATAACGGAATATATCATTATTAAATCTAAACTAATTTTCGTTTGGTTATAACCCTATTACACAAAATATAGGTGGGGGGGAACCTTGTTCTGGATAATTGTTATTTGAATTGGGTGTGGTTTGCCCGTAATTTGCAATTATTTTTTTCCTACAACTAACTAGCATCCATTCATTCCGGTTTGAAACAAAATTATAAGAAAAAAGTTCTTTGTACAGAATGAAAATAATTAGTTTGTTCTACTAACAAGCTTTCCTGACTTTATTTTATTTGTTTATTATTCCAGGTTTATTAAAGGAAAAAATCCATTTTCTGTCATATAAAATAAAACATTAGCACTATAGCACGAACTATTCTTATTACTTGTATAGTGATTGTATATGTATAAATACTACTATATATATATATATATATATATATATATATATATATATATATATATATATACACATACATATATATACAGTAGTATTTTTTCGGGATCTGTTCTTAGATTTTTTAAATTTCTTTGTTCATTTTTCGTTTTACTAATGTTCTTTTTCATTCTATGCAATTAACCATAAAAAATATTTATTTAAATTCATTTGAACTTAACGAAAATCAATTTATGATATCATTTTTTAAAAAGGTGTTTTCAATTATATTAAATGATACCATTCATTTTACGAAAAACATACGAATCCTGAAGCTTGCTGTCACCATAGCGAATTATTTATGTTTGAAACATAATAAAAAGCTATTTAATTTTTTTTTTTATTAAGGTTATAGTTTTTGTACATATGCCATAGCATTATTGTAGATAATGATATGTCTCTGTTCTGACTGGTATTTTACGGCACATAAATCAAATATTATTCTGTTTCAATTTTAAAACATATTATGAAATGTTATAATTTTTTTCAAAACAACATAGAAAATTGAATTCTTACTCTTATCCTTGTTAGTACTCTTAACCTTGTAAGTACACTTCATTAATTCTGAAGCTTAATTGCTATGAGTTAGAAATTATCCTTATTTAATGGACTATCGGTGTTAAATCCTAGTTTAGCATAGGATTCTCTAATGGTTAACTAACGACCACTGGGGCTGTCAGCCTTGTGTTCCCATGAAGAGAATTAAGAAGAATTATAGCAGGAACGTCTTGAAGATTTTGTGTATTTTTGGAAATAAATTATAGGTTATCAACATTGTATAAAAAAATAATACAAAAGTAATTATCTTTCCTTTTGTCAAAACAGTATGGTTTTCGCTACCTGACATTACAAAAGACATCCAAAATAAAAAAAAAAACACTATACATTCTTTAATTTATTAAAAATTATATTTATTTAAAGCACAATTCTTCTTAACAAATTTTATTTGTACAATCACGATCTGTTTTGATACTACTAGAGATTTTCGAAATATTTTCATACACCTATGGATTTAAATTTTCATGTTAAAACTTGTAGTTGACTAAAAAAAAAAAATTAACATTTTTGTTTTGATGTAGGCATTGTTTATTTGGTTTTCAGGAACGATAAAAAAATAAATAAAAAAAACGGAATCAGAACCTTCAAAAAATAAAAAATAAAAACAGTAACAGGAAATGGGAATATATCTGCGCGATCCGATAGTACATTCGAAAATATAGACCTTGAAAACTAAATAAATGATACTGATAAAAATTCAACTGTAATGTTAATCCCTGTTGAAGAAAACTTCAACAAGAACAGTAAGTCAAGTGCCATCAGAATCTAATTAAAAAAAAGGAATCAGAAGCCTGCAGAAACTAATAAGCGATCCCTATATCTTACAAAACTTTAACAGTAACAAAAATGTGCATGCGCGATCGAAAATCCGATATTTCGTTTGGAAATAACACCCTTGAAAATCTAATAAGCGATACCTATACCGAAGATTCATATCACATTTAATTTAATATGTATAATAATACCAAACTGTATTTTAAATTGCTTATTTTTTAATTGTTGTGTGTTTTTAGAACTGAAGATGAATGTATGACATTCGAAACTAGTTTTCAATAAAAACAAAATTATAGAAATGGCAAATAATTTATCAATCCCTAGTTAGATTGATCCGTCATGCGAATGTCAACGGACTATACCGAAGAATTTAGCAAACTAACAATTAATTAGATATTTTCGTTGCCGAACAAAATTTCGAAATTTCCAACTTTGAAAACCTAATCAACGATCACCACATTGTGTAATCCACAAGCCCCTTTCCCACCAAAAAAAAAATATAATAAATTGTTTTTTTGTTTTTTTTTAAATCAAACGAGTTAGGACTTATTATCGATTATAAGTCCTAACTCGTAAACACAGGCCAACAAAAAATTTTTTTTGAAAACTATTTTAACTTTAATAGTTGATCTTTATAGATTTGTATGTGCTGAATCTTAACCTGGCCTTAGTTTTTTTGTATCACCCATAGTTTTCCGTAGGTTTCAGGCTCATCAAACATCCTAACTTTTTAAACTTCTGTAACATGTTAGCTACAATAGGAACATACTCTGAGTCTTTTTTCATTTCCCAAGAACTTTGTAACGACTTGCTTGAATGATACCCATGCTTCTTTCTCATATACGGTCATTGTGGATTCAAAGTTAACATCAAACATCATTTTTCTAATGTCAGGTCCGACAAAGACGCCTTCTTTTAGTTTAGCTTCTGAAAGGCGTGGAAACTTTTGGCAGAGATACTTGAAGCATGGTCCATCTTTAGGCAAAGTCTTTGCAAATTGTTTCATGAGGCCTAACTGTTTCATGAGGCCTAAGACTGAAAGCTGTCCAATTCTTTAAAAATCGCTTAATTAAATAAATTTAACTATAAAATGTGAAGAAATTGTGGGTGATACAGCTTTTTTTAATATCATATTTGGATTCAGCACAAGTTTTTTCATCGTTGGCCTGTGTTATCTAATAAACGATAAAAATGGAAGTATATTGCGAAAGGTTTTCAAAAGTCATTATTTTAATTAAAATAATCATTTTTCACTTATTAAATTAATAAAATTGAATTAATTCATCTTCAGTTGGGTTATAATTGAAATAGATACTGCCGAAATTCGATGCACATAAATACCTTCATATTCATATATTAACCTTCATTGCAACCCTAGCCCTCTATATAATTAATTTTATTGTGTAAGGTAATCAAAGTATGAAACTTGCATGACTAAAATCAAATTCATAGAGAATGATTTGACATTTCATATTAACATTTCATCTGATATTAATATTCACATATTCCACAAATTAAATTAGAAACGATTTCTATTTACTACAAATTGATTGCTCATGTTTTATAAATTTTATATACTTTGTAATTTTTTAATTCATTCATTTTTTATAACTCCATCCTAAAGTTTTAATAATAATAAAGTATTCATTGAAATATTGCTTTGTTTCCTCGATTCCAAGATTTTGAATACACAAGTATTAGAATAGAATCACATATAAAACAATTAGTCACAAAATTCTCTTATTTTAGTTGAAGCGATAAGGTTTTGTTGGATTTCTTGCTCATAGTTTTATTTTTTACAAAATAGTTTGACAATTGTTAGAATTTTCTTTTGGTATTGTATATTTATATTTATTTTTCGGTGTTCTTATAAAATGCGAGGCTCATTTCATGATAAATTTTGGCCTAATTAATGGTTGTGTTGTGCTGTAGTAAAGAAACTGCAACTTAAATGCGTCTGAAATGCCAGTTTACGGATGTTTTACAGTGCAAAGATGATGCCAACCGGAAAATCGTACTGGGTCGAGGGGTTACCGAACTGAACCAATTCTCTCCACTGTACATTTACAGTTGTATTTATGCTATTTTAGAGTTTTATTTAGATTAATATGTTATTTATTTGTTTGTAGCAATTGGATCTGGCATTTAAAGTCCGATAAGACTACTTATTTATAAGACATGATTAGCGCTCTTGAAGACTCCATCAATGCTGTTCATATCAGTATACTGCGTATAATAAGGAAAGTATAGGTCTTAAATAGAAGTCTTGTGTCAACCAAAAAAAAAAAAAATTATATGTATTGGGTTGGAACATATTAAATGCCACTTCCTTGGGTATGTCAGGCAAATGAAAGCAAAAGAAACTTTAACGTTATTATTTGTATTCAAAATAACTTCCAATAGGTTCAATACATCTTCCCTAGGCACCCAGTAAGGTTGTTTATCTCTTGTTCAATTTAATCAATAGTCAATTGAACTAAATCAAGGGGATTTAATCAATAAACTCGTGAAATGAAAAATTTGTCTTGTTTTTCTCTTGGAATATTTAATTTTTTTTTAATGCGACTGGTAATCTGAAAAAAATGTTAGTCAGTTGAAGAAAAGTCAGGCAAATATGGGGGAAGTGGAAGAACTTTAATTAAGATAATGGTTAGGCGATCTAAAATTTAAAATTCCACTACATACACCATAGTAGTCTCCCAATTAGTAAACATTCATTCAGAGCACTTAATATATTTTAAAAAAAAAGGAACAAAATATTCCAAAGTGAAAACGAGATAAAATTTTCATTTATTGATTCAAAGCCAAAAATTTCTTCGAACAAGGGGAAAAAAACTAATTAGGCATTTGGAGAAATTTATTGAAGCTAATTAATTCATAAATATATAGAAGTTATTTTGAAGAAAAGTAATATCGTTAAGTTTGTATATCATTCATTTGCCTCATACCCTAGGAGCTGACATTTTATATTTCTCAACCCAACATAATGGTATTATACACATTATAGTTTCCAAAATCCCGTTTTACTTCCTTGTAGGCAGTAAAGGAAGTACTGTAATAGCGTAAATTTTCGGTTTTCAGGTTTCAACGGAAATATCCATTTTGATCATCCCTGGATCCGTTTTGACTTGTTTCTTCGTTACGTCTAAAAAAATAATAAAAATATTATATGTATTGGGTTGGAACATATTAAATGTCAGTTCCTCGGGTATTAGGCAAATGAAAGAAAAATAAACTTTAACGATATTATTTTTATTCAAAATAACTTCCATTAGGTTCAATATATCTCCACATGAACCTAGTAATGTTGTTTATCTCTTGTTGAAAGAAATTACGTTCTTTTCGCACTACGTTTATTTCGTACGTTCGTTCGCACGTTTGTATGTTCGTCCATATCTCGCTAACACAAAAACAGTTGACCATAGATAATTGAAATTTTGGATTTGGGATTGCTGTAACATCTAGCTGCTCAGCTTCTTTTTCGGTCACTATATACTTTACTTGAAGGTCATAATAGATTTCCATCAAAAAGTATATTAAAATATTATGGAAAACTTTTTAAATTTCGGAAATTAAATTTTAATTAATATTAATATAAATTACATGTTATATTTACCTTAAAAGTAGCAAACCGGAAGTGGTACTTTACTTGAAGGTCATATTAGACTTTCATCAAAAATTATATTAAAATATTATGTAAAACATCTCAAATTTGGTAAATAGGACTTTTATATCGATATGAATGTATTTACTATATTTTGGTTAAAATTGGTGAACCGAAAAGGGTACTTTACTTGAAGGTCATAATGAGCTTACATCAAAAATTATATTTAAATTAAATTCATAAATCATATGTTTCGGTAATAAAGGTTACAAACGCGATTTGGTTTCAATCCAATTAAACATTTTTATTTTTATACTTGTTTTAAGTGTTAAAATTGAATGTAAAATACTGGTTTTCCTCCCCATTTGTGAGATCAACAAGTTTTCAGCAGGAGAATAAGATATTAGTTAAATGGGTTTTTCCGCTTAAAATGTCGAAACTGTCGATTTCTAATGCTTTATCTCGTGATATTGACAGATTTAATGTTGTCACGGAACACGAAAAAATCTCTTGGAAACTAGTTACCTACTGAAGGAAAACGACATATAATAACGGAATGATTCCTCCAGAAACAAGAAGGTGTGTGTGTGTCTATGTGTGTTAATAGATGGATGTCGCGACGTCGAATGTCGTTTTTAATACAATCTTTGGAAACTAGTAACCAAATTGAGGATCACTTTTTGAGCCACCGATTTATAGATAAGACTACTATTACTCACGGTGATATATCAAAAATATATATATATATATATATATATATATATATATATATATATATATATATATATATATATATATATATATATATATATATATATATAGTCTAGTAAATATATATATATATATATATATATATAGTCTAGTAAATACACACACACATATATATATATATATATATATATATATATGTGTGTGTGTGTGTGTATTTACTAGACTTAGGTGAAAATTTGATAGCCAGTACTTTGCCTGAAATGGTTTTCTTGGAAGCGCTAAAAATCACAAATTCATAGATAATCGAGTTTCAAGGTCCGTTCTAACCGTTTTAAACATTTTTATAATAGTGTACGTGTGCGTGCTTGTATGTGTGTGCATTTATGTCAATAGATGGACGCTAATAGACGTCGCGACACCGAGTGTCGTTTTTGAGATACTGGTATCTTCGGATAGTAGTAACCAAATTCTGAATCACATTTGAGCCAAAAATTTTAGTTTAATAGAACAACAAGAAAGTCATGGGGTGTCCACATCAAATTTTTTGGGGTCTTTTTTGATATATCACCGTGAGTAATAGTAATCTTTCAGAAATATCAGTGAATTTAAAAATATCTGATGTGGACAACACATTACTTCCTTGTACGCCTATTAAACTATAAATCGGTGGCTCAAAAAGTGATCCTCAATTTGGTTACTAGTTTCCAAAGATTGCATTAAAAACGACATCGACGTCACGACATCCATCTATTCACACACACACACACACACACACTAACACACACACACACACACACACACACACACACACACACACACACACTCTGATGTTTTAAAACTATAACCAGAAGTTTGTGAACAATAAATTAAACATGTGATGTGGACAACACATGACTTCCTTGTACGCCTATTTAACTATAAATCGGTGGCTCAAAAACTGATCCTGAATTTGGTTACTAGTTTCCGAAGATTGCAGTATCTCAAATACGACACTCGGCGTAGCGACATCCATCTATTGACATACACACGTATACTTGTTTCTCGAGTCTCATTCCGTTATTATATGTCGTTTTCATTCAGTAGGTAACTAGTTTCTGAGAGATTTCTTCGTGTTCCGTGATAACATTAGAACAGTCAATGTCACTAGATAAATATAATGTCACATCGACAGTTTCGACATTTTAAGCGGAAGAACCCACTTAACTTAAATCTTATTCTCCTGCTGCAAACTTGTTGATCTCACAAATGGGGAGGAAAACCAGTATTTTACATTCAATTATAACACTTAAAACAAGTAATAAAAATGTTTAATTGGATTGAAAACCAAATCGCGTTTGTAACCTTTATTACCGAAACATATGATTTATGTATTTAATTTAAATATAATTTTTGATGTAAGCTTATTATGACCTTCAAGTAAAGTCCCCTTTTCGGCTCACCAATTTTAACCAAAATATAGTAAATACATTCATATCGATATAAAAGTCCTATTTACCAAATTTGAGATGTTTTGCATTATATTTCAATATAGTTTTGGATGAAAGTCTAATATGACCTTAAAGTAAAGTACCGCTTCCGGTTTTCCAATTTAGACCAAAATCTAGTTTGCTATTCAAATCAATATATAAGCTCTGAATAATAAATTTGAGGAGTTTTTCATGGTATTTTAATACAATTTTTAATGGAAATCAATTATGACCTTCAAGCAAAGTACCACTTCCGGTGATCAAGCAGTGACAAAAAAAGGGAGATTTACAACTAGATTTTACAACAATCCTAAATACAAAATTTCAACTTTCTACGGCAAACCGTTTTTGAGTTATGCGAAATACGAATGTACTAACGTACGTACAGACGCCACGACAAAACTAGTCAAAATGGATTCAGGAATGGTCCAAATGGATATTTCTGTCGAAATCTGAAAACCGAAAATTTTCGCGATTACAATACTTCCTTTACTTCGTGCAAGGAAGTAATAACACATGACAATATTTATAATAATGTTCATGTGATCAAATTAACCTGGATATATTTCTCATTCAGTATGGCTTTATTTCAGTTACATGAGTGTTTTCCTATGCTGAAAAAACAATTAGATTTTTACAAGAAAAAGGACTACGTCATCAAGAAAGAATATGCTCTCTGGTTCATACTATGAAAATTTGCCAGGCAAAAGATTGTGTCAGGTGGCGTTGCAATAAAAGAAGCTGTATATAAACGTAACAGTTGCTAAAAGTAACTGGCGGGGACATATAAAAAAATACTCTTTTTTTACTTTTTCTTATCTATATACGAAGTATATAGTAAGGGGAAGTATTGTGACCGTGAAAATTTTCGAATTCGAGTTTTGAACGGAAATACATGTTTTAAGGTCCCCTGAGTCCAAATGACCAAGTCTCGTAAAATGGTCTTTGTGTCTGTGTGTCCGTGTGTGTGTGTGTCTCTGTGTATGTGAACAGTCTAGCTCAAAAACGAAAAGTTGTGCGATACTGAAATTATGTATTTAAGGTTGGCACATGCATGTGATGTTACAGCAACATTTTCGTCAAAATCGACTTACCGGAAGTGCCACTTTTTATAATCGATTTTACAGTTTTTTACAATTTTTTCGAAAACGGCTCAAACGATTTTGATGAAACTTGCCTAAATTATTCTTCATAAAGACCTTTAACTTTTCATATATTTGGTATATCACAGAGGAAATGCAGGGAAAAAAGTTATGATGAAAAGAATAATTTATTTACGCATAACTTCAAAAGCGTGCAATTTATGGTAAATTAGCTATAGACTTGTATGAAAGGTAATTAAAGCATCTAAAAAAAAAAAAAAAGAATCATCAAAATCAGACCAATAATAGCAAATATACAGCGCATCGGAGTAACCGGAACTGGTAATTATATCATGGATATTACAATTTTCTCGAAAAGGGCTCTAACGATTTTGATGAAACTTGCCTAAATTATTCTTCATAGAGGTCTTTAACTTTTCATTTATAATTCATTTATAATTCATTTATAGTAAATCACCGAGGAATTGCAGGGAAGAAAGTTATGATGAAAAGAATATTTCATTTCCGCATAGCTTAAAAAGTATGCATTTTACGGAAAAATATGTATGGAAGGTAATTAGATAATCTAAAAAACAATAAAAGAATCATCAAAATCGAACCAGTATTAACAAAGATACAGCGTATTTTATGAGGAGGACAAGACCCTAGATGAATAACCGAGCGCATCTGAAAGGAGACGGATGCGACCGAACCTTATCCTACCATTCTGTTATAAACAATATACTCTGTAATAAAGTAATTTAAGAATACAAAAGTGGAAATTCACTTAATAATTTCTACTATCATATTATTTAATGGAAAGTAAATATTTCCATAAAAACTAAACCGAAACTTTTAAAATATATTTGCAACTTGAAGAAGTTAAAATATATAGGTAGTGTGCAGAATTGTTGTACTAAAATTGTTTAAAAAACAGTTTTATTGTACTGAAGTGGGGGAAGGTGTGAAGAAGTGAATGCTGCTGAATTTATTTCAAGCATTGTTTATGTGAACTTTTTAAAATTATATTAAAAAGATAATTATTATAGGTGGGTAAGGGAAAGTAGTGTGATGCACCGCACCAGATTTTTATTCAGGTAATGGTTAAGAGGCGAAAATTTGAAAACAATTTAAAAATACACATAAAAATGGAAAAATATAAAATCAGACAACAAACATAATTTACACTTTTATTTATATCGTTTATAGATGTTTTAATAAATTATTTATATTACTTTTACCGTCATTTTGTTTAAACCATTATTAGTCCGTTGTATCTTACTTTTGTTAGGCCCGCTGCACATCTAGGGGACACGGGTTCGCCAACAACGGTTAGGATAGGAGTGGCACGCCGAACAGTTGTTCCCAGGTGTACAGCGGATTTTAAGGCAAAGCCAATTGTAATTGTTTGTATAAATCGCCGAACCAAATATATAATAATATTGGTTTAGACTATGTTAAGATTTACTCAGTTGTAGATGGTAATACCATGTGGGATATTATTCAAGGCCTTCTGCTAGTCGTAGGTTAGCCACCCGACTACAAGGAAAATAAAAAAAGGATATAATCTGATTTAATTATTAACCTTATTCAAACATGTGTTGCCAACTTATATTTAATTAGAGATTGATAAATTATTTGCCACTTCTATAAATTTGTTTTATTGAAAACTAGTTTCGAATGTTATACATTCATCCTCAGTTCTAAAAACACAAAAAAAAAATTCAAAAATAAGCAATTCAAAATATAGTTTGGCATCATTATACATACTAAATTAGATGTAATATTACCCATTTGTAAATTTTTAAATTTGTTTTTTAAATGGAATAATTTTGTTATTGAGGTATGGTAAGTGGCTATTAGTTGAACGTAAAACATTGTAATTAACAAACATTTCAACATTGTAAAATATTTCATTTTGTTAGTTAGCATGTTTTACAACCGAGCGCCTTAATTAATCATTTTCATGGTTTAAACAAAAGTACTGCAAATCAATCAGCCATCTATACTATTATATAAAGCTGAAATTTTTAGATTTTTGAAAGTACTAATTTCAGGAACTACAAGCTCGATTTGAAAAAATATTTTTGAATGTGTAAGGCTTTATAGCATCACGATACATCCCATGGAGTGGCATTATAAAAAAAGAAGTTCAAATCGGGTTTTCGAGGATTTTCAAGACATTTTCCCAAACCTGTTAAATCTGACAAAAGTTCAATT
Organism: Rhaphigaster nebulosa; assembly: GCA_948150685.1. NCBI lineage: Eukaryota > Metazoa > Arthropoda > Insecta > Hemiptera > Pentatomidae > Rhaphigaster > Rhaphigaster nebulosa. The sequence continues at coordinate 50,103,121 of OX411311.1, read as the reverse complement.
GTTATATATAATTATTTTCTTATCTTTACTTTCGGTTTTTAAGCAGTTAGTTGTATTGTTTTATAATAAAAAAAATGTCTAAAGCTCAAAATGTAATTTCCTCAAGGTGTCCGAAAGTGACTTAGACCTTTTGTAGCTTGTCCCTTAAATAATATCTCGATTGGTCATGTGCCGTCTTACTTTTAAAATTATTCTGATGTTTTAAAACTATAACCAGAAGTTTGTGAACAATAAATTAAACATGTGATGTGGACAACACCTGACTTCCTTGTACGCCTATTTAACTATAAATCGGTGGCTCAAAAACTGATCCTGAATTTGGTTACTAGTTTCCGAAGATTGCAGTATCTCAAATACGACACCCGGCTTAGCGACATCCATCTATTGACCTACACACATATTCTTGTTTCTGGAGATCTCATTCCGTTATTATATGTCGTTTTCATTCAGTAGGTAACTAGTTTCTAGGAGATTTCTTCGTGTTCCGTGATAACATTAGAACAGTCAATGTCACTAGATAAATATAATGTCACATCGACAGTTTCGACATTTTAAGCGGAAGAACCCACTTAACTTAAATCTTATTCTCCTGCTGCAGATTTATTCATCTCACAAATGGAGAGGAAAACGAGTATTTTACTCATAATTTTAACTTAATATTTAATAATTTTAACATAATTTTTACTTAAAACAAGTAATAAATTTTTTTAATTGGAGTGAAAAACATCGCGTTTATAACCTTTATTATCGAACCATATGATCTCTGTATTTGACTTTAATATAATTTTTTATGTAAATTTATTATGAACTTCAACTAAAGTACCCTTTTAGGCTCACAAATTTTAACCAAAATCTGGTGAATATATTAATATTGATATAAAAGCCCTATTAACCACATTTGAGTTGCGCTACATTATATTTTAATATAATTTCTGATGAATGTTATGACCTTCAAGTAAAGTATCACTTCCGGTTTCCTAATTTAGACTAAAATCTGGTATGTTGTCGAAGTAAATATATATATATATATATATATATATATATATATATATATATATATATATATATATATATATATTATAAATACTAACTTTGACAACTTTTTCATAATATTTTAATATAATTTTGATGTAAATCAATAATGATCTTCAAGTAAAGGACCACTTCCGGTAATCATGTAGTGACCAAAAAGGGTGGTTCATAAGTAGATTTTACAACAATCCTAAATACAAAATTTTAATCTTTTATGACTAACCGTTTTAGAGTTATGCGAGATACTCACGTACGTACGAACGTTCGTACAGACGTCACGACGAAGAATATGAAAAATGGCCAACCAATCGGATTGTGTGATTCAGAGAAATGTCGCAAATTATGGTATGCGAGTAGGTAAGTTAAAATACACGACTTTAAAGAATTTAAGTATTTATAGTTCCGGATCGAATAAATACTATATTACTACCGTATTCTGTTCATACCTAATTAAATTAATGATGAAATTCATTCACAAAGCCAGTCATTCCCTCAAAGACAATGTAATTCCCTCACGTCAACAGTTTCTTTATATACTTTTAATATTTAAATAATGCTGATGAGCTTCTGAGTGTTGTATTTCATTCGAGATTAACTAAAGACTATTAAAGATTTTTTTTTTATTCGTTATTTGAACATTCAATTGTGAAAACAAATTTCTCTTTTTTTAAAAATAGCCTAGGAACGGAGCTGTTACCGTAAATAAATTTCTAAGCGAAAAAGTGCCTGCCTAACTTGTGTCATGTTCAACGTGTCATTGTTATGACAATTTGATAGATAAATTTTTAAAAAGTGTGAAATGATTTTGTGAAAACTTTATTTGGTAAATAAAACCTGAGGGTAAGGGCAAATAAGAAGTGTGAACAACTGAAACTTTGACCCTTTGAAAATGCCTGTAACAAATGAAAATGAACAATGTATTATTATTATTTAAGGTTATTTTATAATTTAGGGGTTAATCCAAAAACTGAGGGTCATAGTATATGTATATAAACATCAAGAAAGAAGTCTCGGGTATATTCTCAAATTATTTTAAATTTACTGATGATAATATGATCAGCGAAATTTATGGATTGTGGAATTTATTATAATTAACGTGTTAATGAATACTAACTATTTGGATATAGGAATTTAAATTGCTTTCTGTGCCTTAATGCATTGTCAACTGCAGGATCATTCTATTAGTTTATGGTTAGAGGTATTTTCATTTTAGTTTAGTTTAATTAGAATAGAACTAAAAAAAAATATAACTTTTTTCATTGATTTGAAATAATAAATAATAGATAAGAATAAATAATAAATGATAGTAAGAAAATGTTTAATTGTTATTTAAATGCAACTATTCAAAATTAACAGATCATTTCATTTGTGCATTCATTCTTAAAGAACAATAAGTAATAGCTAAATTCATATCAGATGTGTGTGTGTATATATATATATATATATATATATATATATATATATATATATATATATGTATATATATATATATATATATACTTAGTACTATCTTAGTACAAAGTACAGTAAGTAAACTCAATTCATATCAGATGTATATGTATGACAGCTGTATCAGTTTATTTTATTTATTTATTTTTATTATTTTAATTCTTAATATTTGTATGTACATTGTTTGTGTTGTCAAATAATTGTATATTGTTATATTATATTATATTGTATATTGTTATATTGCCATCGATGATTGAATGTAATAAATAAAAGCGCCAAAAACCGTATAACTTATTTAAAAATTTTATCTTTTCCCCACACAATTTGAAAATAACTGTTATTATAATATTTTTATTTTGAAAAAAAAAGTTTTGAAAAAAGTTTTATGAAAAAGTTAAGAAATAGAAAAGTTTTATTATGTAACCAAATTTTTATTCCGTTAAAATAAAAATAAAGTTGATATTTTTTTTTTAAATAAAAGTTAGATAACAGTTTTTTCGGTCACCGTTTCGAACAATAAAATTCAAAATAAAACAACTCATTATTACCACAGGCATAATCAAGTTCGGTATTTACACTTTGCTTGGGAAAATCTGATTTAAGGATAATGGCCTACTTATCTAGGACAACTCAGGACTCCAGGTGATCCTAATGCTTCCCTATCAACCGCATCGGAAAGGAGGCTGAGCGAAGATGCTGGCCATTTCCCATGATTTACGTATTTATAAAAGGTCTCGGAGACACTGCCGTTTCAACCTTATAAAAGGATTACGGAGATAAGCTTTAAATTCAGCCAAAGAATTGGAGCTATGATTGAAATTCTTAAAATATTTGTATCATTATATTTTTTTGTTTTCTATTTATTCGTATTTAATTGTGATGGATATTAGCACATTTTCCTTCTCTTGTTTTTATTTTTAGGAGACTTACAGAAAACAATTTTAAATTTTCAACAAAGATACAGACCAAATCATCATACAGACTAATCAGACTGCTTCCGATATGTTCTAAAATTTTTGAAAACTACTGTACAAATGACATTTTGACATACTGGCGAACAATAACATATTTTCTGGACATCAATTTGGATTCCGAACCAACTATTCAACAATTACACAGGGTAACAGACTACATAACGACGGCACTACAGCAGAAATCGTTTGCAGCAGGAGTATTTCTGGATTTTGATCAAGCGTTGGATGGAGTATGGCATCAGAGGCTTCTCTTCAAACTTAAAACAATACTTCCTCCTACCTATTTATTATCTTCTTCTTCAATCCTTTCTTTCTGAAAGATTTTTCTCTGGCAACTAAGGCTCTGAATTTTCTAACTCTGACTGCGAAGTATGCAGACGATAAAACAATTTTCATAGGTACAAAATATGGAAATTCGTCTTAACCAATATTTGTAATCAAAATAAGCCAATCATAAATGTTTTTTTTATTTTTACGATAATTAGCACACAACACATATGATTTAATTCTAATTAATACACTGAGGGAAGATTAAGGCTAGGCTATATCTCAGTGTAGCCAATCCTAGGTTAGGCTATATCTGAGTGTAGCCAATGCTAGGTTAGGCTATATCTCAGTGTAGCCAATCCTAGGTTAAGCTATATCTCAGTATAGCCAATCCTAGGTTAGGCTATATCTCAGTGTAGCCAATCCTAGGTTAGGCTATAATCTCAGTGTAGCTAATCCTAGGTTAGGCTATATCTCAGTGTAGCCAATCCTAGGTTAGGCTATATCTCAGTGTAGCCAATCCTAACAACCAAGACAAATCCCAACATATGACTTTTACTCTTCGACAAGAAACCTGTCCTCCAATATACCTCGACAATGTACTAATTCCGCAGACAGAAAAAATGTGATACTTTAAGCTGACATTTGACAAAAGAATGGCATGGAGCCCGCACATCAAGAACAAACAAAAAACGCTAAATCAAAGACTAGAACTTTTATACTCACTTCTTTCACGACACTCAAAATTGAAACTTAGGCAGAAATTGAACACTTACACTTACTTAATCCAATCTGCACCTACGCTTCACAGATGTACGGGACAGCCAAAAAGACACACATACATAAACTTCAAATTTTTCAGTCAAATACTTTTAGGACTATAACCAAAGCCCCAAGGTACATCAGTAACATTACTTTACATACTGACCTCAATATGCCAACAGTTAACGAAAACTTACGGACCCACTACAAATGATTTCAGGATAGCTTACACAGACATCGCAATTCACACATAAAAGACATAACGACAACCAACATGCCTGAAACACTCGCAGAAGGCTGAAGAGGAGCTTGATGAGGGATCTGCTTGCCTAACTATACCCAATAATAAAGACTAGAAGAGGTGCCGCTGAGCATTACTCTCTATCATGTCAGTGCCTACTTTTTAGCCAGAAAATTCTCTGGTTGTCGATACTGACTGGTGTGAATTCAAAAATAAATACAAAAAAATAATTATTAACTGATTTTTAACAGAATTCGAGAATTGGAATAAATTATTTTTTGAAATCTTGAAAATTAAAGTACAATGATAAAGCCAGGGATATGGGAAGAAATAATATAGAGTTTGTTTCCAAGAATATTTTTTTTAAAAGTATTTATTTTCATTGCACCTGAAATTGTCTTATAACTTTCGTTTTAGGATTCGTACATTGGAAATTCGAGGGAGGGAGGTGGCTAATTTCGATTACATATTGATTGATTTATCATCCTTAGAATTATTAATGTTTAATACCAAACCTATTAAAGATGCCATCACACTTTGAATTAGGCAGTACAAAAGAAAGATTGGGGTAAATCTGTTGAGAACCTACCCGCAGCGTGTTCCAATTTGCAGACTGCAGACAGTTTGAAGAACTCTCATCGACCTGGGAAAGAGGAATTTCCTATGTTCAAGACCGTCCAAGCGACAAATAGGATCATCCCGAATTCTATTCCTCCTCTTTTATCGTTGTTCCATGCCTCTTTGTTTACTTGTTCAGTTTAGTGTCTGTCCAATAAATCTCTGTTTTCACGCAGAATTTCCCCTGAAAGAGAACATGTTCAGGAAGGTGAAACATATTTTTTGGTGCATAATTGTGACACACCTTTTACGTTCCTGCTTTTACCTTGTTTCTCTACTGGAAATATTCTATATAGAATAAATCTATTATTTCAATTTTATTGAACATAAAACACTCCTAAATTGTTTATTTTTGTTATATTCCTCGATTGTATGATGAAGTGTTCTAATCGAACCTTAAGACTCACTCCTATTTGTTTGAACATTTTATTTAGATATTTTACGAATCTGTACCGAACTTTTTAATGGACCAAATATTACTAGTAGTACTTTTTTGATATATCTAATTTCCTCTCCCTGAGCACTGCATTACAGTAGAGTAGAGTGCTAAGTATTGGTTGGGGTCTATCACCAGAGTCCATTTTTGAAATTTAATTACATTATCTGCTATAGTTCGATATAGTTAGAAGACGTATATTTTTTTGCATTTTATATATTATAGTTGTTATGTATCAGTGGAATAAACTCTAATGTCATGTACCATTATACAACAAATATTCCTTTATTTGTTACTCTTAAATTATTATTATCGGGGTCCTCCGCCATTCTTATAGTGCTCTTTTTAATAATTATCTATTATTCTTCTGTTATGTAATGTAGAATCATTGCTAGGAGCGTGCAATAAGGTGATGTGCGTTTTCGAGGTAAGCGCGTAATTGTCTTCGTAAACCCAAATCCTCTACTGGTAACAGCTGCCATTTACGGAGAATGAAGCCTAAACACTGAATTATCAGAAATCAGCCGCGAAAGTTTGCTAAAATGAAGTATAACGAGCTGTAAAAATATTAATTACAGCCTATTGATAAAGTTGTGTCTTTAAATTTTTGCAGTACGGCTGTATTGGTGTTTATGTATTAATAAGCATTTTTTTGTTTTTGTAAGTAGAACATATAGAGTCTGTTCCTCAAAATTACTTGTGATTTACACTTACCCTTGCCAGTTTTCTATTTTTTAAGCACTTGCTCGCAGTTACCGAGCAAAACATGATATTAGGGGTAAGTTCAGACCTCTGTTCTGTGGCAGGCATGTGTGTGTGTGGTGTTCAGTTACCCTTACTGTCATATTTTATCGAAGCAACAACGTAATAGCGAATAAAAACAAAAATTATTTTTTTAAATACATTTATTCAATTATATTCCGCATCCCGCTTTCAGAACACAAGAAGATTGTAAAATATGATCCTCAGGCAAGCTTTAACTTTTTTCGATGTTACACCTGTATAATAATCCTCCGGAAACCGAATAATTTTGTACTTGTCTTCTAGATACCCTATACGCACTTCCAAACCTTCTGGTAGACGAGTCTTTGATTTACAGCATCGGCAGGAGAGTGTTGTACTGAGTACAACACAGGTTTATTTCACTAAAAACCTTCTTATAGCTTCTTACTTTTACATTTATTATTACTATATTAACTTGTTTACTCTTACCTCTGTTTTTCATAATGGAATAACTGAATTATACTTAAAAATTAGCTCTCAGTGCTTGTTTTTCCGTCGTTTCATTTCAAGTTCTGTTTGATCCATTTTTGAATAAAAACAATTCAAATAATTACAGTCTATGGACTGTAATTATTCTATGGAATGATATATTATATATATATATATATATATATATATATATATATATATATTTATATATATCTCATATATATAATACTAAATACTATATACAAAATACTTATTATGAAAACATGATATATTTAAAATATATATATATATATATATATATATATATATATATATATATATATATTTATATTATTATATATATATATTTTAAATAAATATTATTATATATATATTTTAAATAAATATAAATAAATATATTTATTATATATTTATGTTATTTCTATTTAAAATATATATATATATATATATATATATATATATATATATATATATATATATATATTTTAAATATATAATCATGTTGTCATAATAAGTATTTTAAAGTATTAGGCAAAAATTAAAAATAAAAAAGTTTTTATTTGAATTTATTTATTTATTTATCATACAAAGATTATAAAAAATATAAAATAGCACAAAAATTATTTCTCAACCCAGAGCACATCCTCCAAGCGAACAATGTCAGCCTTTTTATGACCCAAATTCAAAATTGTTCGAAACTAATTAATTCAATAATAATGGATATTAATGTAAAAATAATTAGAAGAATATTATTAATCAATTATTAATATTATTTAACATTAAAAATGAAAAAAAATATTAAATTTGTTTACTTAAATGTCCAATGATTAAATGAAAAAAACTGTAACACTAGAAGGCGCGCGTTGTAATGAGTGCTACAGAACCAGGTTGTTGACCTTGAACGTTTATTTACGACTAAGCTACTGCAAACTTTTTTCTACTTTTATTTCTATTGTTTAAAAGATGTGATGGGGATAGAAGAATATTAATAGAATAAGGGGCGAGAAGTCCCGCTAATCTTTTCTTTTTCCCAAAAGAAAAAAAAAAAAAATTTCTTTTTCCCATTGAACTACCTTTACATACTTGGATTATGCACCAGTTATTTCAAATAAAATGAATCAATGGATGGCCAACTTCACAGACTGGCGTCGATTGGTATTTGGTCATTAACAGCACTTAGAGTTGGAAACTGGAAGAAAAGGTCTCATCTATTTGACATATCTCTTTGAAACTAGTGTTATAATAACATCAGAATAGCCAAAGGCTTCACATCTTCACATCTGTGAGGTTGGCCATCGAAATATTAATATTTTTAATACAAAGGAAATTTGTAGACAAGTGCAAGCCACCTGTGTTTGTGCAACATTGTGCCACATCTGTGCGAAATTGAAATAGCGTAGAGGACCATGTGTTGTGTTGTAAGAGGAAGGTCGCGCTGCATAAACTTGACCCCTGAAAGGTAAAGATGTAAGAGAGAGAAAGTAGGTCATATTACGACAAGTGCTCTCTCCATCTCTCATCACATCGACATCTGAGGACAGCCAGTACAAAGGAATGGTGGAATAGGCCCACATAGAATTTGCGTGAAAGTAGGGAAACTGTAACTATAACAACTTGCATTAGAATGAACTTTAATGTTATTAAATCGGTAAACTATATTTTATTACTGATTTCTTCAATAAATAATTGCTATGTTTTATGTTTCTTTGCTAATTTATTTCATAAATAAAGTTCTACGCTACAACTTCCTCTAAGCCTACATAAACTAGTGAATGGCTAAAAACATATTATCTCTGGACAATTCTCTAGTAGTGAATAATTAATTCAGCCAACATAGGCCTGAAGTATACAACAATTAAGGCTATAGGCATTCATTATAAATATCTATGACCAACAACGTTATTATAATTGTTCACCTTTGTTAATTGTTCACGTTTAAAATTATGACCTACCAGAATATAAATTCGGTTACAAACCAGCAATAAAATAGCCAATCTATACAGCAGCGTTAATGATAAAATAAATAAAACTGCAGATTTGTTATATAAAATTAACTGTTTAAATTGTTCAGGGATATATTATGGAGAAAAAGGCTAATAAATAAAGGACAGAATTTATCAGCATTCTAATGTTTGTAAAAATATAAATAATCCAAAATATAATAATAAAAAACAATACAGAATTCAGCATCATGCTGAAAAAGATAATAAACTTGATTTTTGATAATGTTAAAATTCTTTACAAAAAAAAGGCCATTACTATAACAGAAAATTTGGAAAATGTAATAAATTATAAAACACAGAATTATTAAATAAATTGAAAAATAATATACTATATTATTTCTATATTTTACAAACAAAAATATTATGGTTTCATTAGAAATATCCATAGAGCGTGCTACTCGTATCTATCTCACTATATTTTTCAGTGAAATGAATACGGTTGATAAGTTAGGCATGCCACTCATGACAAGTTTCTTATAGAGGAAGTTTGTCGCAAAGTATTTTTTCTAATGATAAATGGGATAAACTCACTGATTATCTCCGAAACCGCTGCAACTATAACTGATTCCAAGTCAGAATTGAAATAGATTTTGAAGTTAGTAGTTGAGGATGATTCATTTACAGATAATGCTCAAAATCCCGAACCAGACTTAAAACATTCAAGACTGCACAGTGGTCCTAAACGGTTATCTGAAGGGACGACATTCAAAAAATAAACTCTTTCAGATTTCCATATATTGTAATGCAGTATCATCTACAGTAGCCATGCATTTTTGAACTGGGCCATCTAGTTGTCACCGCTAAGCTCTGGCCTGTGGTGACATCTCAAATCTAGCAATTACTCGCAGGAAGTCCAAACACTATTTCAGGAAACTGAAATATTAACATCTACCATCCAAGTGAGAAATTTTTGTTTGCTTATTTCCTCATGGATGTATTATGTTTCTATAAGGAATATTTTAATTTACATAAATATAATAGCAAGATTTTAACATGGGAAACTTTGAATTAAATTTTAAAACAATGTTCATCATTCACTACATCTCTATTCTTTTTAGGCATTCTAAGCTGCATCACATTATAGAAAAACCAGGTATAAACAATTGCTATGTTTCTGGCAAATTGCTTTTCTAAGGCAGGTGTGGGTTCCAGAAACCACATTTACTCAATTTAATTATCTAATTTATTCTCTATTTGCATCGGTTCTAGAAGGGAGCCGATCAATCAAACTATATTTTAACATAAAAGGCTAGAGACCGCAGACCCCTCTGCTATGGTCAATAGCTTTGTATATTATAAATATCATTGGATTTCCTTTCCAAGGGTGTCGTGTTTACCATTTCACTTAATTAAACTAGATGATGGCATGCAGGGTAAATAGAATGGTAGATTTTGTTACAGGTCTTACTTTATTTATGTTACGTTATTAATTAAACTATTGGTTTACTAATTTCTAATCTAAATTACTCTCATTGTAAAAATCTATGGACTGTAACCTATGTATTTGAGAATACTGGGAGAATTCTTGCTTATTTTAAATATTATTCGGATGCCACATAATATTAGACATTGATGTGCACAATGAATGAAAGGGCTAGAACTTATCTTATAGTTGTCTTCGACACTCGGTGCTTGATGGTCCAGATTTATCTCTCCTGCAGTGGCCTCTTATTCTCCTTCTGGCTGAAACTCCGTCTCTCGAAGGAATGCTCTTCTGTATCCTCTGCGGACCTCCGTCCTCTGGCTTCTCGAGTAGGACCTATCTTCAACCTTCTCCCCCGAACTTCCTCATTTCTGTTTTCTCTGTCTCTTCTACTCCTTTCCCCTTCTCCTTCTCGAAAAGATGCATTTTGTCCCCACTCTCCTATTGGGACATCTTATTGGTTGATGCTATAAGAATTGTTGAAAAGACCTTGGAAATGTTGGAAAAGAAAAACCTTTTTTCTTTATTGTTCGTAGTATCCTTGGTCGGCATGTTTATTACACCTTGTCGACCGGGCCTATCTCTAGTTTTATCTTTGTGACGGTATAAGTGGCGCCTTCCAGGTAGAGACGCACTTTTCTTTGTTTGAAAATGCAATTTATTTATGTTAATATTGACTGAACCAGGAGGCATCATTATTTAATTTATCCATATTCTAATTACTATTATTTAATCTTAATGATTTCCTTCAATCTCAGTATTCTCAATACATTACACAATATTAAAAACAAAAAAAATATCAACATAAAACTACATAAAAAAAATTGATTTTATATTAAAGAAAAAATTTGCAGTAAATTGCGGGGTTCAATTTGTTTGTTTAACATTTTTGATTAATAAAAAAACAAATTATAATCAGAAGTTTATTTATTTAAATAATTCTAAAAACAATTATAAATCGTTGAACCTAACAAAATAATATTCGATATCAATCAATTAAGAATTTTGCGGCATCGATGTAATGTTGATGTAGATTTGAATTGGATTCACTTAATATGTAATTAGCATAGATAAACCATAAATCGGCGTCAAAATTTGATGGTGGAGAGGGAGAAAAATGGGTCTGGATAGAAAAATCATGATATCATTGATTCTAACAACATATAAGATGGAAAGCGGACATGGAAAGAGAGTGCAGGGGTGGGAGGATGATAAGAGTTGACTAAAAAAAAATTTCTACAGTAAAAATAACTGTTATAAGAATTACCATCTTCAGAAAAAGAATAAACTGCTTCAAATTTCGAAGAATGCATTTGTTCAACGGAAGAAGATGGATTTAGCTGCTAAAATATCTAAGGAGGTATCTTAATTGTGGTATATATATTTCAATTTTTCATGAAATATTTATATCATTGTTTCATATAAAATATGCAACCTATTATACTTTGTTAACAACAAATAACCTAATTAATACAAATTTTTATTAAAACCTTTAATTTCTTATCATTATGTTCAATTCTATGTATATTTATTTAATCGTTTTAAATTCAGTATAAACATGAAAACTATTAAAAACTTATCAAATATATGTTATAAGGTTGGTATCTAGCTAAACCATGAAAATCGAGTCACTTATAATTAACAATCTATTTCTCTCGTTACGAAGTTCTGAATAAAGCCTCGTTTTGATATTATACGTTCCCGTTTGACGGTCCTGTTATTTGTGACATCTGTATTAAAATTGAATTTAATTTAAATTTATCGAGACATCCATTAACGTCGTCATTAAAAAAAAAAAATAATTGAACATACCCTTTGATGCCTCTTCTGCCGACTAATTTCGAACGAAATATTTGCTTCCCTTTTTTATTGTTTTGACCTTATTTCAGTTAATAAAATTATTCAATTATGTGAGATGATATTTATTTAGAAATGAATTACCTGAAATACTTGTTGAATTTTATTAAGGGGGAAGGGTGAAAAAAGGGTCAGCAAAATTATGCTTGTCCCCTCTGAAAAAAAAGTCCTAGTTTCATCCTTAAACAACCTGGATGAGTTTCGGTTGATATTTGTAAATATCGCGAGGTTATTGGTCTGTTCAATGTTTCCATTTCTTATTATTCTTCAAGGCCATAATAATTCCACGAATGATGTTCTCAAAATTCAACTTTAATATATTACTCATGTTCCTGAGTATTTGCTTGTCCTAGCACTGTCGTTCCTTAAGCTCTCTAATTGCTATACATCATATTGTAATGATTGCATACATATATCTTATATATATATCTAAGATATATGTTATATGTATAACATATATACATATAAATATATCTGAAGCAACGATGCAACCGCAGTCCTGAAGGTTTTTCAACTTAAAGATCTCAGAAATAAATTGAAAAAATTAAATTAACTATTGTTTATAGTCAAGTGTTTACTGTTATTGACCATTTTAGAATTTTCACTATTATAAAAATTAAAATTGATACGTTTTTGGGGGTAATAATGATGTGGCTAAAAGAGCAAAAGCTTGTAGAATGTGTCTGCTTGGAATGGTCTGTCTGTCGGTAGCGCTCGAGAGATATGTCTTCATCTCTTCTTGTTTGAGGCCTTTCAGATGCATGAGAGATATACTTTACAAAGGTGCTATAAACAAGCTATATGAGAAAATCTCTATACACTTTCCAGTTCCATATAGCAGATAGGAGGTAAAGAATGGATTACTATATCGTCGTTAAAAACATAAGTTATATAGGAGAAAATCTATTTAACACTAAATAGTAAGATAGATAGGCTTGAATATATTTTTTCAAAGACGACTTATGAGGGTAACATCAGTCATTATTAACTTTATAGAGATCGGTCGCTTGTTTTCGTTTTTTAACGTATTTCGATTTGTGCTAAAAGATTATGTATTTATTTAAAAAAAAACAAAATAAAAAAAAAACAATCAAAACATTCTACCTCAATCCACCTTCTTACCGCTATTTTCGAACATGCCCAAGTACCTAAGAGTTTCTTTTTTAAATAAATGCAAGTGAAATTCGATGAAACCAAGAAATTGGGTGTAGGAGGCACAGTTTCAAAGGGTATCGTTTCCAAGTTCCATGTAAGCGAGGCTCTCAAACCGTGATTTTCATAGAAACTTTAAAAACATCTTTCGAACCGTGGAAAAAACAGACTTGGATTTAGGAATAGATTAATAATATAAAACCTACAGTTTGTATTGAATGTTGATCTTTAAACAAGATCAATTTCTTTCTTTTTAATATTCGCAATAATTTTCTTGGAATTACAGCAGCCGATGAGTTGAGGTAGCGATAAATGTGTGTTGGAAAGAGCTCTCTGCAGAGAATGAAGCCATTATAATTTTATGAAGCAATCATATTACCATCTAAGGGGCACTTGGCACGTATAATATTGCTCTCTATAAAAATTCGGAAGCAATTTCGTCTTGTAAATTCCACTTTTTTCTTCGTCCGATTTCATCTCCCAAAATGTCATTTCTTATTATATATCTATGTTTAAGAAATTCCAAATCCCGGCCATTCCGAAAGTCATGTTTGAAACCTTTCTCGCCAGAGTAACGAACGCTTGAGTTCTATTTTTAATATACAATTTTTCTTTGTTTTGAAATAATTTTTCTTGATTTGAACGTAAAAAACTACTATTGTTTAAAAACATTTTCGCCTATCAACTTTATCTAACGCTAATATATAAGAATTTTAAGATTTATCGGTACCTCGAGACCGGGCTCATGTGTCCCCACCTTTACGGCGAGTTAAAATTGCTCTTCCCCTCCAACCGTAGACAATATTTTCTCGGATCTTTCCTATACCACTATCACCATATAGCACCCTTCCTACATCTATAGCCTACTAAAATTTAAATCCTCGGTCCACGCACAGTAAACAAGATCTCGCCTTTTTGACCTCTTTACCACTTCCCATAGAACCAAAACATTCGAACAATCCTTTAGGCCCGTCCCTCTATCGTTTGGAATTCCATTCCTTCTAAAATCCGCCATGCTTTTCTCTATCCTAATTCAAATCCCTCCTTTTCCAACACCTTATTTCTTTCCAAAAGGATGCTCACTAATTACGAAATTTCAATTTAAGATTAACACCTAGATCAGAAGTAAATAATAGTTTTAATGCACTAGCTTCAACTTCGTTACTCATTTTTCATTTTCTCTCTTTTTCTTTTATTTTTCTGTTTATTTTTTTGTTCACATTAATTATGCTTTTCAAGACAAGAATTTATATTGTTTGCTTATTATCTTTATTTTGTAATCTTTTGTTTCTGTTTTATTTGTTCGATTGTGTTTTTCTTAAGGGACCTAGTCCCATAATGGAATTCTTTTCCTTTTCTAATCTATTCTCTCTCTCTGTATATATCCAATGATGCATAAGATTTTCAATATAATGTTCAATTCACTAAAGTCATTAAGTGTTGGTAAATTCACGTAGGTTTTTTTTCCCTTAACGCGTTTTATCTTCGGTTTTTCCCTGTACTATTTGTTAGCCCACGAAAAAAAAAACAATTGAGGTAGGCTGTAAATGGAAATGGCTTGAAATATTTATTGCCAGTTCATCGGACCGCAATTACTTTGCCGATAAAGAAAAATGGCTTGATCCTGCGCCGTTTATTTACCGAGTGCTATTTCTTCTAGTGCTGGCTAGTTGTCCTTCGGATTCAGCGCCTAATGGATGGTTCGTCTTCAAGATTAAGTCTTAGAAGGGTTTTCGGCAAGACTTATCGTCGAGTCGTTCGAATTAAGAACCACCTTTTTTGGTTTTATGACAATGGTTTGAAAAATAAATAACATTTTTTTTTTTTAATTTTAATTTAAAGTTGTGTCCGAATGAAGGATTTTGTATTTGTTTATATAAACTAGTGGACAGTTATCTGGTTGAAGTATGGAAGTAATATTTTTGGATTAGCTGTAATTTTACCGAATTTTCCAAAATACCATTTTTGTAAAGTTAACGTGACTGGTATTGTTGAAATTGTTGCATCGTCAGAATAGTTATCAGTCAATATCTGGTTAATAGACATCTCACGAATATATATACATTGTATATTAGAAGATCCAATGAGGATCTTGCGGCACCCCTACCAAGACTGGTCGAATTGAAGTAAATACCAAATCTAATTGTATATTAAAAATAGAACTCAAGCGTTCGTTACTCTGGCGAGAAAGGTTTCAAACATGACTTTCGGAATGGCCGGGATTTGGAATTTTTTAAACATAGATATATAATAAGAAATGACATTTTGGGAGATGAAATCGGACGAAGAAAAAAATGGAATTTACAAGACGAAATTGCTCCCGAATTTTTATAGAGAGCAATATTATACGTGCCAAGTGCCCCTTAGATGGTAATATGATTGCTTCATAAAATTATAATGGCTTCATTCTCTGCAGAGAGCTCTTTCCAACACACATTTATCGCTACCTCAACTCATCGACTGCTGTAATTCCAAGAAAATTATTGCGAATATTAAAAAGAAAGAAATTGATCTTGTTTAAAGATCAACATGCAATACAAACTGTAGGTTTTATATTATTAATCTATTCCTAAATCCAAGTCTGTTTTTTCCAAGGTTCGAAAGATGTCTTCAAAGTTTCTATGAAAATCACGGTTTGAGAGCCTCGCAACCTTTCCGAGAACTCGGAAACGATACCCTTTGAAATTGTGCCTCCTATACCCAATTTCATGGTTTCATCGCATTTCACTTGCATTTATTTCAAAAAGAAAATCGTAGGTGCTCGGGCATGTTCGAAAATAGCGGTAAGGAGGTGGATTGAGGTAGAATGTTTTGATTGTTTTGTTTTATGTGTTTAAAAATAAATACGTAATCTTTTAGCACAAAACGAAATACATTAAAAAACGAAAACAAGCGACCGATCTCTACAAAGTTAAGAATCACTGATGTTACCCTCTTAGGTCGTCTTTGAAAAAATGTGTTAAAGCTAATCCATCTTGATTCTTGATACCTTAGGACAGTACTGTGATCGAACCAGAAGAACAATTCTTCTTACTATTTAGTGTTTTTTTTTTATTTACAGAAATTTACAACTGTATAAGATTATACAACTAGTAAATATGATAAAATGTACATGACACTTGATAATGACGTGAGAAGGAGCTACCCATTGGTAGCACTTCGATGACATCTATGTTAGGAGGTCCCGCGGCCATCTTCTTTTAAGACGCCTCGGAGGATTATCGGGAATAGTTAGGGATGACAATACAAAATTTCAAGTTTCTACGGCTAACCGTATTTAAGTTGTGCGAAATACGAACGAACGTACATACAGACGCCACGACGAAACTAATCGAAATGGATTCAGGGATGGTCAAAATGGATGTTTCCGTTGAAATCTTAAAACCGAAAATTTTCGCGATTACAATATTTCCTTTACTTCGTACAAGGAAGTAAAAATGTAATACCCTTCTATTCGGCTTATTATAATATTATTATTTCAGTTTCATTTGTATATATATATATATATATATATATATATATATATATATATATATATATATATATATATATATATAAGTATGGAAATTAATAATAAGTGCACTATAATAAACAATAAATAAAAAATCTATTAGACATTTTTTAATATGTTTTAATAATTGACTAATAACAATACTAATGCTTGACCAGAGGAATTGATTATTATATATTGTATATTAAATTAGTGTCAGGTTATTCAAATTAAATTATTATAATGTTTTAGGATATATAAGTTAAAATGTAATGAAATTTATTACAGTTTTAATGTTCTGAAGATATGATTTAAGGATATAAGATATGAAATGAAGATATCAAATATAACATATATCAAATAAATAAGATGACGTTTCATGACTTTATTTATTTATTTTTTTATTTCTTATTGAAATAAATATTGCATAGTTACGCTATTGTGATTTTAATTATTATTCTTTTTTCCAGGTAAGAAGCGTGATGAATTTCGAATCAATTATTGGTATGTTATATACTACGTATATTTCTCTTATTTATACCTATCTGAAAAAAGATAACTATAGTAAAAACTAAATAATAGAAAATTCTTAAAATATTACAAAGCTATATCTAATGGGACTAATTTGAGCTTCTCGTGTTTAAACTGAGTTTGGCAAGTGACTAAGGTTGTTAAATTTATTTTTAGATTTTAATTTTGAAATGAAGGAATGAGGGGCTTATTATCGTCGTATCCTCTGCATTTTTCCATTGAGGGATTTCACGACAAATATCAAATCACGTGCGTACATATTGTAAATTAATGGCGAAAGAAATGATCCTTGAGCTATTCCTGCATTTTTTCAACTAGTCAAATATTCTGCCTAGTCACCATGTTCACAAAGTACTTAAACATTTACATTTTGATACTGAAATAGTCACATTAGCTGTGATAAAATTAAAGAAAAAAAAACCTGAAATGAAATTATTGTTGAATTATAGTATCTCATCAGAGAGATGCTATAAGTTATTTTTAATATTTGTTCACCGTCTAGACGTTGCTAACAAGCTCAGTTGATTTAGTAAAATTTACTTATTTAAAAGAGAAAAAGCTCAAAATGGAGACAAGAAGTATAAATCCTCTTTATGTTTTTGTAATAAAAATTTACTGTTTTACTTCAATCATGTCTCAATAATGTATCGATTTAAAAAATGAGTTTGTTTGTTTATAGTATGATGATACGTCCGAACCTAAGAGGATTTGAGACATTTTTGCTCTTTTAAGAGACATTCTAAGTAATAGCTATAATTACTCGAAAGGGTGAAATCTGATTTTGAGACATCACCCGACATTATTATATAGATATCAAATTGTGTTTCGGATTATATTGCTGATCGATGGATGTGACTTTTTATGTATTTTAATCCTATTGTAATTTTTTTAGGTTATATAGGAATATTTAAAAAATAACCAGTTTTTGTTAATGCCACAATTCTGTTTTTTTTTGTAAAACATGCTATTTATATATATAGTAATGGCATTGATATTTATTTGTTGGGGAATTTAAGCTGGAAAGTGGAATCCATGGTCTCTTTTTCCAACCACAGACTAGGTGTTGTCTCTTTTATTGCCAAGATGGGATATTTAACGAGTAACTGTGACAAAATGAAAAGATAGGCATCGAACCCACACCGCTCCAAACCGGGTGTTCTGTGGTCTTCGCTCCTACGCTCTCGACCATCACGGCCTCCAAAACGGTTGTTTAAATATCCATATAGAGAGAGATGTAGTTTATGTATAGAGAAAGAGTGTGGGAACGATAATGAAATTACATAAACGCGTTACAGTTTTTTGTTTGAATTATGATAACCAAACATTTATCATTGTTTACACCAGAAAACAGTTTTATGCAAGTTTTCAGGTTTACCTTCTGGAGTATAGACCATATTTCATTTAATTTTTTGGTATTATTCAACATCCTAATATAAAAACCCAAATGCGAAAAATAAGGATTATTGGAGTACGAATCTATACAATTATTTATTTGCATCCTCATTTATTATATGCGCCATAATCTCAACACTATCTTTCCTAAGCATATGTTATATAACAAACGCTAGTTTTAGTATACTTTAGCAAAAGCTAGTTGTATTTTTAAAAAATAATATATTAATAACATACTGAATGTAAAGAAATATTAAATATTTTTGTAATTCTATGGCTTCGTGGTTTGTAAAAACAAATTATTTTTTTTTTTTTACCAGACATTTGACTAAGTGGTTTTATCGTACCAGTAATAAGTATTTTATTTTTCAACTTTTTTTTTCTATCCGTTTTACTACTTTCCTTATTTAGTTTTATTTATTTACTTATATAACGTTAATATAATATATAATGTTACATAACGTTAATATAATATATAATGTTACATAACGTTACTATGATATATAATGTTACATAACGTTTATATAACGATCAGGTGGTAATTCATAAGGTATCCTGAAAATGTAACGACCCTAACCTAGGATTATTATAAATAAAGAAAAACAAATATTTATAAGTCCTTATCTTGTTTTTTGGATCATCTGCCATCATCTTATTGTAAAAACAAGCTGATTTACGTTTGCTCTATTTTGGTGGATTTGATAAAATAAATAATATAATTGCAATAAAAATAAAAAAAAGGGAATAGTGACTAATACGTTTTTTTGTAAACAAACATATGAGCATAAACACATATTATAATTTATTCAAAGTGTAAATATACTCTGATACTTTCCATATGAGATTGCTCTACAGATGCTTCTCTTTCTCTCCTCGTAAATAGATGAAACCCGCTGTTGCAAATACTATGTTGGATCCTCGCCAGATGCCCAGACTCCCGGCCAAGAAGCGAGAGTAATTCTGTTAAAAATGAAGGTCTCGCAATCCAATATCTTATTTTTATTACCAGTGTTATTTTTATTAGATTGATTTCAATTAATACAATTTCGTAATTATTCGGTATAATTTGAAAACTTTGTGAAGGTTAAGGATTTTGCTTCCTTTAACTGCTATAGACCTCCAGGTCTCCAGGTTGCTAAAGGAAACTAAATTCAATAGATAATAAAAACAAGGTCGGTAAACGCTTGTTATTTTCTCTTCGAAAAATTACTCATTCCGCGCCTACTTTTCTGAAACAAAACTAGACTTATGCTTCCTACTGGTTTTTAAGGATGCAAAACATGGTCTTAAGGTTCTGGAACATAAAGTGTTTCGTAGAATATTTGGCCCAAAGAAGGATACGCCTACTGAAGAATTTAGATATTCGGAATTGTACATTCGGTATGCACATACAGTCAGTGCAAAAAGTATTCGAACAGAAGACAATCATATTGCTTCTATGATAATTTGTTTGGTATTTCAGTAAAAAATAAAAACAGAAATAGATAAACATTTCATTAAACTTTATTTTCATCAAATATAACAGTAATTAAATTTTGGTTCAACAGATATGAAAAAAATAAACAAACTATGAAAATAACAGCAAAAACAAAGTAAAAAAAATATTCCAACAGACAAAAAGTATTAATAATTATTTATAGTAAATATTTGATTTAATATCTGTAGCTCCCTCCCTCCTTTTTTGATTCAATAACGGCCTCTAACCGCCTTAGCATGGAATTAAACCAAATTTTGTGCTACAGTATTAGAAATAATGGACCATTCTTCTTCTGATGCCATTTCTTATTCCCTTATATTTTTGACATGCCTTGCTTCAAGCTTTCTTTTTAAATATTCCCAGAAATTCTCTATTGGATTCAGATCTGGACTTAAAGAATGTGTTTCCTATCCATTTTGGAGCGTTAAATAAATCCACATTTTTTTTTCCAGACCGTCTGATTGTATTTGGAATAATACTGTCACAAAACTAGCAATTATTATTGATCTTCGGTAGTTTTATTTTCTGTTATATCTTTTATTAATTTTTAGAACGTTTCAAATAATTTATGATTTATAATTAGTATAAAGTAATCAAATCTTATAACGCAATAAGTATGACCTATTGTTAATTTTAAGAAGTTTCATATCGTATATAGAAAGAACAAAATAAGCCATTAAGTTGTAATTATCACTAGTTGTTAATATTTTTAAATTGTTTATAATGTGATACTAGTTTTTATTAATTATTTTAATATGTTCATGACCAAAGAATTTAGAATGTATTGAACTTAAAGTTTAAGAATACTAGAATGGACATTCAAGTGGCCAATAATGTTTATGTAGAAAAGAAAAATAATTTATTGAGGTAATGAAATTCAATTAAGTGATTAATTTTAAATCAATAAATATAGTGATGATTATCTATTTACAATTTTACTTTTATATAATTATATAGATTAATAATATGTTGTTAACTAATTTTAACTAAATAATTAGTTGTAGATAAATGAATTTTGGACGAATTGTTCGAAACGTCAATAAATGATTAAAGATGTTAGAAATTTAAAGACTTCCTAGCTTGGTACATCTTAATAACTTAATATAAGCCTTCATAGAGAAAAGAGTCTTACTTAGTGTTATAAGTTATTATATTTAAGTATTTTATTTATTATATTACCAACTATTAGTAACGAAGAACAAAATGGTATCATGCTGGTTGGTAAATTAGGCACGAGATAAATTATAATTAGTAAAATAGTCACCAAGAAAAGACGAAATTCAAAAAAGCCAGTTTCTATACGTTTATTTTTACTTTTTTTATAATTTTTATTCACTAGAACATGCATCATACAACCAATCATAGAGTACAGAATAATGTTATTCTGTTGTACAGAATAATATTATTCTGTTCTCTATGGGTAGAGGTCGCCTCTTTACTGAATCAGCTAATTTGAATTTTCAAATTCTAATTACAAACTTTTTATCTGGTGAGAATTAATAGGATCTCTGAACGTTTGCGGCTTGCTAAATCCGAATTTTCAAAAGACCTAATTGTTTTGGAAACTAGGCGTCATATTTTTTTTTTTTTTTATGGCTGTTGATTTCTGAAACCTAGAATTTTGTTGTAGATTGAACGACTTGCTTAGAAAGTATTTTTCAAGCGATATATAAGTTGAATAAATATAAGTTGGTTCCCAGAAGAATTTATCTGTCAGTTCTGAAGAATACATCTCGGCTAGATAGGGGAAGGAGGAGTTAAAATATCAAAGCGTCCCTTGGAAAAGTTGTGATCCATATGGGAAAGTTTATTCCGTCATATAAGAAAAAGTCACGTCTCAAAAAAAGGAAACTGATCTTGTTAGACCTCAAAGGAGGTTCGCAGGGATCTTTTTGTTTGTCCCGTTTCTTTTTGTATTTCGAAACAGAATATAAATAAAGAAATAAAATAAAGTGCCAACTCTCCTTGATTCTATTCCAGAATTGGTTTTATATTTCGGAATACATTTTTAAATCATAATTTAGTTAAGTTGAGCTTACTAAGTACTAGAACAATAGTTTCAGTCAATTGAGAACTAATATAGTATTAGTATATATCCGAATCCCATTTCACCGTTTCAAAATAATGATATGACAAAAAAAAAAAAAAAAAAAAAAAAAAAAAACGATGATATAACATTTTTCAACTCAACCGAACATGAGTTCTTTCGTAGAAACTGAATTATAATTTTTACGTTTTCAGCTTTACATGTATTTCGTACATTCTTAAATTATTGCCGAAAAAGTATATATGCAGCAGTTAAAATCTGTCGAATTACTGTTATCACATTTTAATCTTTTACCAGTTCTTCTTTTTTTTATTTTTTTTTTTTTTATATATGATCCCACCTACTTTCACTACATTATTCTATAAATTTTTAGAAGTCATTCCACTTCAAAATTTTGTATAAATGCTAAGACTGAAAGAAATTACTCTCAACTCTTGAATAAACAGAAATATGCAGACTGGCTTAGAATGCTCTTGGAAACGCTTGCCCCAGCGAGTGTAAAAGAACACTTTCAGGTTCACCCATGCGAGTATTTTCAAGAGCTTTATAGCCAGTGTGTTTGTTTTATAATCTAGAATTTCTTTTTTTCGAGTCTTAATTATGTTTTATAAACTTATAATAAAATTAATTTGTGTGAATTAGGTACCTACTTAATTATTTTTAATTAGTTACTTTTATGAAATACATTTTTACTTATTTATTTAGAAAAGCAATTTTAAACTATAATTCAGTGAGTGATGATACTTTATACCTTTGGCATAATTGACTATTATTTAACTATGTTCGATCGAATCCTTTTTCAAAGCCAGATTTATTTACTGAGATACAATCGGACAACTGACCAATGCTTCCATTCTTTCTAAAGCGGATACCCAACCCTCATCCAGAAGGCTCTGACCGGCCGAGATCCGTAGATTGTGTTGGTCGTGACAGGACCTATCAGTCCCTAAGTGTTGGTCATCACTTGACCGTTCAGCCTGAGGGATTCTTTGTTCGCAACTAGGCCCTACATCTTATAACTGATGTGTTTTTATTTATTCATTTTTCAGAAGAGTTTGATTTCTCATTTTCCCATTTACGAAACATTAACGGACCAGTTGTCGTCCAATCTATAATAATCAAATTTGGGCATCCTCAAGTCCTAAAATTTATAATTTTAAAATGTAAAAAATGTATCAGGTTATAGTTTTCAAATTGTCAAATTTTATTCATCTGCTGGCTGTTGACTCATAATTCAAAGCATGTAGAGGTTCACCCATGCAGTATGTTAATGATCACCGAAGATTTAATGAAATCTTATTTTGCTTTCGAAATTAGGTAAGCTTGTTAAGTAAAAAAAATTGTTGTCCTTAGAATTGGAAAATCCCACTCGCGTTTTACCTTTTTGACATCCATGAACAAATTTTGCCCCGTTTCTGTCTGTCTGAAGTCAAATCCATGTGAAACAACATGGACTACCGTTAATCCTGATGAAATTTTCAGAGTTTGTGCTGTTGGTACCTTGGAGGTACAAATCGATTTTATAAAATTACATCCACTGCTTTCACCCACATATGCGCTAACGTATTTTCCTTTATACGCCTATTATATATTTTAAAACAACTCGTCCGATTTGCCCAAAGTTGAAGAAAAGTTGGGGATTAGTGTACAAATCTTTTCTTTGTGAGACAATTTTATCAAGTTCCATATATAGTTGGCCCGTGCGAATAATTCGCATGGTATATTGGTGAGTAATAAAAGTATACCGTATTTACTTGGCATGAAAAACGTTGATTTAATTCGGTTGCACTTTGATTGCACCAATTAATGTTTTTTTTTATACCGCTTGGCGTCTCCCACTCTGGGTGGAAAACCCAAATGAGTGAAAAGTTTCCAGTTAGGAGCAAATAAAATAATCTTTTCGTCGTAATATTTTCCTACTTTTTCTCTTGACGGAACTACATATACTTAAAGGGCTTTTAATAAAGAATTAAAGCATTAAATTTGTTTTTTGACGCATACGTCATTTTAATTATTTTTTTTGTACTTAACAGAAATGGTGAGGAAGCTGTATTGACTTTTTTGGTAAACGTTTTTAGTTCCTAGAGAAGTTTCCATAGTGGCATTAATGGATATTTCATTATAAATGTTAGCACCCCTTAAGAAAAGAATATATAATACCCTGGTCAGTAAATGAAGGTCGGTCTGTATCCACTACAACGCATAATGTCTGCATCGTGACGTGATGTATCGCCTTACCTCTGAGTATTATTTCCCTTCTTCGGGAACCCTCTGGGAATTAAGTGCTAAATCTAGTAGCTGGGGGCGATCCGTCTCTGTATTCTTCTAGTATAACTTTTCTAATAAGAATTTTCCTCTTCAGGGAATATAAAATATCTTATGTTTAATTCATCCGCTTTATTTATGGTTAGAAAGAACGGATTCTTTAAACGATTACAGCAATTTTCCAAGAAAGGAAGTCTTAAAGACCATCTTTAGAGTATATTTTTCGAGATAACTCAATCGTCCTGTAATTTTATAATCCATGCTGAACACATTATTTTTTAATATTTTATTATTATTTGTTAAGGGATATTGAAAAACTTTAGAAGACTTTGCTAGGATATGAACGTAAATTATATTTAGCAACCATTCATTGCAGTTTACCCTAAGTATAGGGGAACCCAGTTATCTGTATCTCTCATATCCTAGGTCCTGTTTATTTGAAATAGTTTAATTTTTAATTTAATTTAATCAGGCTAAAATTTGCTTCACGATTTTATCCTCAATTAGCCCTTAATTTGGCACATTACATAGTTTTTCCCGATTTTTAGTTAAAATTTAGTTCCTCTGTTTTACTTCCTTAATCTTCCATATCTCCCTTTAGGCATTTTAGTATGTTTCCTTTGCCGTAGGAAGACTTTGCCGTCAAAGATTGTTTCCTTTCGTAATTGTTGCAGTGAATGTTTTTCAACCACTGAAATGGCGCCGATCTTAGTTTTCAGTCAGTTTTTGATTATTTATTCCATAAATTTATAGGTTTTAAATTATGATCCCCGCGTATTGTTAGGCAAATATTGGCTTAAGAAAAAGAAAGCGTTTTAATGAAATTTATTATCAATATAATAATCAACGCAATGTGAACATTAGATAGTTGTTACTGATTGTTATTGGCTTAGCCGATTAATTAATGTGTGACAGTTGTGTCCAACAAGGGCCAAGATCGAATCTTATGCACGATGGGGCTCCCTAACTTAGGAGAAATTATACTTCAATTTACACTATGTTTTATAACCAATCATATTTTTAAAAAAATAAGGTTTAATAATTAATAACCACTCTGATATTGTAAACTATTAGCGTTTTAGGTTTAGTGATTAACGGCATAGACCTTAGATTGCGTATACATTTGCTAAAAGCGAATTGCTGTTATGGGCAAAGGAGTTTGTCGGAAGTTTAAACGTAAGAGGGTCTTAAATTTTAATTGGAAGTTATCGCTTGCACACATTTTAAGATAGCTCTACGTAGAACTGGAAAATCCACAGTCAGCTGTTTGTTTTCGAACAATTAATTAATTTATAATTATATTCGTGTCTTGTTTTCTTTACCGCTAAAGGTTTTATCAATTCACGACTATGGTAGCTTTTAAAGTCTTTTGAATAAGGTAAGCGGGAAATCAGCACAACAATCTTATTTATTAAAAATTGCGAAAGCTTAAATAGTTTTTGCTTTCCTCGTCTTTATATTAGATGTATAGATACACCGGCCGTTTCTCAGGGTTACAGGAAAAAGGAAGAAAAAAAAAAGGAAGTTAATCTATGCCAATGTAAACAAATATTTCTTATCTGTTTGGAAACTGTGTGATTGATGAGCAGCTGTGTTTATTTATGTTTTAATTTTTCACAGAAGATTTTTCTATTAGCTTTATTTTCCGTTGCCTTGATATAATATTATAATCAATAACTGTCAACTGCGACTAACTGTTTATTGATTCTTTTTTTCAAAACTACGATTGATATATTGATTGAGGGTATTGTTATTGTATTCCGATTCTGACATGTCGACTGTACAGCATTAATGAAAGACGCCCCACAATTGATTCTATTAATTTTATTATTAATACTATTTTTTTGTCGACAATTACGGTATGAAATATTTCTGAAAAAATAATTATTCAGCAAATATTAATATTTATATAAACCCTTCGTTCTCAAAATCCGTGGCTAAGCATACTTATATGAAAATATTCTGTATAATGTATACAAGGCGTAGCTGATAATCTATATAATAAAAAAAAAATAGAGTTTAACTAATAATTTATATTGAGTATCTTCGAGAATACTTCGTTAGATACATACATCATAAATTTGTTTTTTTCTGTTGGCTCTATAGACCATGAAAATCTCAGACCGCGCGATGTAGTCTTCTTGCAGACAAATATTTGATCGCTTGCGGGAGCACAGACAGCCTGGAGGGGTCAACCAATCTCACATTCCTACGAACCCTGGTTTCCAAGGAGCAGCGGCAGGCTAGCCATAGCTCCATGACCAGAATCAAAGGACCAATCTGTCCTTCCCACCGACCAATTTGGGTTCAAGGACAGTGACAAACAGATTTAGATCCACGGGTTATGGCAGTTCGGGGACAACAGGTGCACGAGGACCAACATTTCTTTCCCCGAAGCGGGCCGTCGATGGACCAAACCTTCGGGCGCCTATTTTACATCCTGGAGGACCACAACGCGATTCACGATCAGATATACGGGAAAGTTACTCCTACGTCCGGTCTTTGTGGGTTGCATCCATTAAGCTGAAGTGTTTCAGAGAATCTTGGGCTACATGGTTTTCTCACATATCCTCGCTCGACGCTGCTTAACTTTGATCACCTTGCCACTTAACTTTTGATCGCCTTAGCCCACTCGGCCCCATACACGTTATATGTGTGTATATATATACACATATAACGTGTATGGGGCCGAGTGGGCTAAGGCGATATATATACATATATATATATATATATATATATATATATATATATATATATATATATATATATATATATATATATATAGCTCACAAGTTACTTTAATGTAAACATATTTTAATTTTTTAAGGCGTCCATACTTCCATGAGTGGTAGAGTATATAATATATATAGTAGAGTATATAATATATATACTCTACCACTCATACTTCCGTATGGACGCCTTAAAAAAATAAAATATATTTACATTAAAGTAACTTGTGAGCTCTCAGTTTATTTCAGATCCCGTGCCTCTTAATTGTTTGATTTTGAAATTTTACATTAATTAGCCCGTTGTAAGCCTCTCTCTACCGAAACTCGTTCAGCCACTTTCACATTAAAAGGCTTTTACTCTTTGTACACGTGACTTCCGTAACATCGGGAAAAAATAAATATGAATACGTTGTTCAGTAGAAATACATAATTTAATAATGCTGAACTACAGACTGATAACCTTTCCATGTTAGAATGGCTGAACGAGACTCGGTAGAGAGAGGTTTACAACGGGCTAATTAATGTAAAAATTCAAAACCAAAGAAGTAAGCAGCATGGAGCCCACTAATAAACTGAGAGCTCTTAAGTTATTTTAATGTAATCAAATATCTAAAACAAGAGATAGAGACATTGCAGGACGTAAATGGATTACGATTTTATTTTTTTTTAATTTTCGGCCCAACTAATTCTTGTGATAAAAAGTTCGAATAGTGATTATATATATATATATATATATATATATATATATATATATATATATATATATCGACATCGTGTTTTGGAAAAGGCTTAAATCGCCAAAAAATCGAAATTTAGGTTTCAATTTATAATTTGAAGCTAAACCACTTCTATCGATTTCCGCTCAGAAAAAAAAAATGGAAATCTACTATTGATAATGTAAGCACCAAATGCTGACGACTACAAGTCGTCGTTCCTTCTTTGACCAGTGCTGGGAACCTTCCAAGTTTATTGTACGATAATAGTTTTGCCACCTTAATAAACTCCTATTTACACAACAAAGAATAAAATTTTAAAATAATACATTATTATTTAAGGAATACTAGTTTCATGGGTTTCCTGTAAAGTTTGCTAAATGGCGCTTATTCGTTTTTAAAAAAAACAGGTCGATGAATATTTGTATGAATAATGCGAAATATTTATTCAGTGGTATTTTAAGATTTTCAATTTCACTTTTTCCTGCTGTTTTCCATTAATTAATGTAATTAGATGCATGTTTCGTGAATTTTACAGAGGAGAAAAAATGGCATAAGGCGACTTGTTTTTTTATATTCATTATTATTTTAGATATTTTTCATCTGGGCCTCTCTATAAATATATTAATGTATACATTTTTTGTTTTCGGTTAACTCTACTGACCATATTGATTTTCGGCCGCCTGAACCAGCCTTCTCCACCTCTACCTATTTTGGAATACTGCTTCCCAGTTTGCTGCATGCAGCTCTGCGGCATCTTTGTTGATTCTATCGATTCACAGGTTTTTGGCCTCCAACGTGGTCTCTTGCCAACTATTGTGGCATTCATTGTTGTGAAGAGGCGTTCTGATGGATTGCATCGAGCTACATTACCCGCCCATCTTAACCTGCTTGCCTTCATGTCGTGAGATATTGACTGACCAGTTTCTGAAAGCAAATCTTTATTGGTTCTTAACTCAAGGAGAAGTTTAGAATTTGATTCAAAGTCGCTCCGGTTATCGTGCGGAGGAATTTCTTTTCAAATATCTCGATTCTGTTCGATACTTTGTTGGGTGGATATTTCGGCTTACAATATCTTCATTTACACGTAAGTCAATTTTCTTTCCTTTTCTTATCAAAGTTTTAGGAAGTCTCTCAATGTCCTCTTCATTGTTTCCAAGGACTGCTATTTCATCCACGTTTGATTGGACTTTATGGTTCATTCCGACGTGTACCCCTTCATGTTCTTATCACTTTCTCAAGGGCTAGGTTGAACACCTAAGTCCATCTCCCTGCCTCGGACCTGTTCTAACTTCATAGGCTTCAGACACATCTCCTTGTATCAGGACTCAGCTTTTAGGTTCATTTGTACACACCTACGTCGTTCTCACCAATTTCCCGTTAGCTGACTCTCAGTAAATGAAAACCTAGATTATAACCTCTTTAATAATTATCAACCATGGAGAAATGGCCCCAATAGATAGATATTTTCAACTATTACCTACTATACAAATTTATACATATATATATATATATATATATATATATATATATATATATATATATATATATTAGGTATATAATGATACAATTTTTACTACTCACAAATATTCTAAATTTTTCAAATGTCTTAAATTTCACATTTCCTGTATATCTTAATCCGTCGATCGAAAATAAACCTGGGAACGCGCAATGACCTGAGAGATCTCATATGTACTAGAAAGTTAAATCCTTTTTGGTACTTTTCCCTACAGGTACTTACGAGAATCAGTAATGAATCTTCAATCCTTTGATTCATTGCTAGGCTGGAGGAATGATTCAGTTGCTTGATTAAACGCTCTTTGGATTTATTTACTGTCCGGACACGAAACTAAACCAATTTCAGGAGTCCAAAGTAATGAATAGTTTTAGTAAATTCGAAATAAGGTAAGTAGATTAGTATTATTTAAGGTTTATTTGTAATATTAAAAAAAAGCATCTACTTAATAATAATAATAGTACGATACATAATTAAATCAATTTATACAGAATTATAAAACTGATTATAATAAACGGGCAATTACTAAATTAAATATTGTAGCCACAAATAACTTATAAATAAACAAAAATAAGGACAATTATCTGGAAACGCGCAAGAGACCTACCAGGTCTTTATAGCTGCGTGATGCGTGGATAACCAAAATTAATGTATTTCCCACTTTGAATGTATGCAATTGTATTTCGTATGTATTTCCCACTTTCCGCAAATTAAACGGCCTTAGTGCAGGTCAGATGTAAAATCCAGGAAGACCTCACAGGTCGAGATAAAATTTAATCTAAAATATTGATTATTTATCCCAATTAATTAATTCATTGGAGACCAGCAGCACAAAATGGATAATACTTGAAGCTGCGACTGCGGGAGGCCTTGGCTATTCTTGAGTAGCAGCGTTATCGAAGAAGAAGCAGAATTAATTAGTTAAACTGAAATCAGATAAAAATTAACTTAGTAAGTATAAGTAATCTTACTAATATTGAGTTATTTTAAACATTTATCATTGGCATCAAGTTACGAACATTTAGATCTGTTCTTGTGTTATATTACCTGCTAAAAAAATAATAAAAAACATGTTATATTTAGGAATGGGGTTTAATAATTACCTTCTAAAAAAAAAAAAGAAAAGTATATCATGATTATTATTTTTTAAGACTATGATAGTTAATCTCAGTACATATCTATTCATTAACATTCATTTCCGGCATCGAAAAAAACAATAGATTTTTATTGCTGATCAAGTAATAACTTGATATTTTTTACTGTATTAAATATAAAGTTTTGAGGATATCAAATGTAATTTCATAATTACTAATTTCGTATGATGATTAATTTACTAATTGTATGTTACCTTGTATTATATTATTTGGTATTGAATACTAACATTTTCCTAGGAATTTGAAATTTGCTTACATAAAACAGATACTTACTCCATCCTAAATTTCCGAGAATATTTTAGAACATTCGTTCCATCAAAAAATAAATTACCATTTCTATCACTGTTGAAAAAGCATTTTAGGACCTACAATTTGTTCCGAACGATTATAGCAAAAGCAAAAGAAAATCTATAAACAAAATTTAAAAAAATATCATAATAAAATATAATTTAATTCATCATATTTTTTCACAAATGCAAGTTTCCAATTATTTTGCTTTATAATAATAATAATAATAATAATAACAACGGAATAACAACGGTTTTATAGGGGTTCGATAAATATCGGAGTCGAATACAACTCCGATTTAGTTCGTGCAGTAGGCATGCGTTCCTTTCACATCCCCACAAGAAACCGAATGTCGGTCCGACATCCGATTTATCAGACCGTGTGAAAACACCCTTACTGACTTAAAATCAGTTACTAACGTTCGTGACTGGTATATCGTTGGAAAAATTTTAACTGACCTCGATGAACACGCATGACTTTCATGCTTCGACACGAAACCTACTCTCCAACTTACCTCAATAAACTTCAATTTTCTTAGACAGACACATCTTTATGACATTATGGCAGTATTAGATATTATGAAATTATTAGACAGTATCTTTGTGACATTTGACGGAAGAATAACATGATGCCTATAGGGATTTTTCTTTGTCCTCTTTTGGAGTCGACGCATCTTGAAATGTACAACGTTATTTGTCGATTACGAACGTTCATTATTGAAAATATTAAGCCAAAATAAGCGTAAGACTAGGTCTGTTATATTCACTTCATACAAAACATTAAAAGTTAAAACTTACAAGCGTGACAATGCCCACAGAAGGCTAAATAAAAGCACCTGGAGGAGGGACAGACCGCAAAGTTTAAAAGTCAGGAGTAGGTAAGATTTCCGAAGTATCCACTAACTCAGTTTTATTAAACAAGTGTTAATAAAAATAAAAAAAATCCAGAGGAACAAAAAAGAATAATATTTAATTATTTAATTTGATTTAAATATTATTGAAAAAATATTGATCTGATTTATTTATTTTCCTTAACGCAATAATAATTCAAATTTAATTTGTGGTGTTGTTAGTTATATATAATACTAAAGTACATATAATACAGTGTACTGTGGGATGTGTTAAAATTTTAATTTTTTTTTTCTTTTTCTAATAAATTCTAGACTTAGTGAAAATATTTGGTTAAAGTAAAACGTATACGAATAGGTAAACGTGTTTACCTTATACGAATATACCTTACACCATTACCCCCTTGAAAGGATTATTATCTTCGAGGTATAATAAGGTAAGATAATTTTCGGCGGGATAATATTCCATTTCCTCGATACACTCATTTCCATAATATGAATTTATATTGGCCGATTCTAGGAAAGGTACTCTCTGGATTGCACCCTATGGAGCCATTGGTGGAACATGTACGGGCCATTCTTTATAGGTATATTAATTGTTGGGACGTTTGTGCAACTAATGTAACTTACTCTACACATCTGGAAAGAGGAAAACTACAATAGTAGCTTATTCAACTATCACCCTTGATAAGTTTAATGAAACCGCTTCATTAATTTAATTAAACTTATTTCATTCATAAAGTTAAATATTTGTTTAAAATGTGTTATACAACATTCCTTTCAGTTATGTGGTATTTCAAGTGTCACTTCTGTGTCAGGGTTACTAGGAAGTGTTGATTGGAGTTTTGTTCAAATACACTTGAAATAATGAATCTTTGAATATTTGTAATATTACAAATCAGTATTTTTTTTCTCTTTAGAAATATTCCAGATTAAGTAGGTATATATATATATATTATATATATATATATATATATATATATATATATATATATATATATATATGTGTGTTTAATATGCTTCATATTATTGCTTTTTCAAATGTAGAATCCTATTATCTAACACAAGAAACTTCTGTCTCTGCAAAATGGATCTCAAAATCCCGCTGAAAGATGTTTAAACTTTTAAAATACGGGATTTTTGTGCCTCAGAAATCCATCGGCATATTTCTTTAGCCAGGAAATCTCTTATTTATTAAAAAACATAAGTTGGTAGGAAAAAACCAAGGAGAATAAAAAAGAGCTAAACGCATATTATTAAACTAATTTATTCCAGTCAAATCTCATCCAAAGAATATTTTTACGTTCCTACATATCCTTTACCTACATATGAAATATATAGTAAGAGGAAGTTCTATAGTAAGAGGATGTTCTAACAAGCAACAATCATTTTATTTTTTATTTTATTGTCCTTCCATTTTTACTAAAATATGATATTGAATTTACAAGTAAGAATGAAGGGACAATAAAATTTTAAAATACTAAAAATGGAAGAGAAAGCATTTTGTTCTGAAATTTTTTAATGATATAATGTAATATATAATATACTGGGTGGGTTCTACAATTAGGTAACTACAATTTTGCAAAACAAGGGTAATTGTACAGCAAGGTTCCATTAGGCTAGATCCACATCATTCTACCATTTACAGTATTGTAGATAATGAAGTTCGTTCGTGGGTGTTTTATGACGTAAAATTAATAGATTATTTATTTGTTTCCACTATTTTTTTTTTTTTTTTAGACATGAACACTCATACGCAATAATAAAGAAGTTATGAGAAGGTGAAAGGATCAGTTACTATATATTACTTGTAAAATGTGTGATTTTTATTTTAAAAACAAAATATTAATATAAAGGAAAAAATATTTTTTTTTTTTTATGAATTTAATGTTTTTAAAAATGCTCAATTTCGAAATCCTAAAGTTGCTTGTTAATTATTATAATACGGTTAATTATTTTTGTTCAGCATCCTTGAATACTAAAATTATAAAGGTTTATAAGTTTTAGGTTTAATGGCTTGAAGAATATTTATTGCAAAAAGCGGAATCAAACCACTCAGGAATGTTACCATACCATAAAAAAAATATTCTGCATATCTATGGAAAAAATTTAAATTTTGTCACTTTTCGGCATTGTTTTTGTATCAAGTTTTACAAGGCTGGCTCGAAATTTCATTTCGACAACCCTCGTCACCTGGGGTATATCGATAACTTACAGCACACACGTGCTATGTCCGTCCTTAACTATTTTTAGGAAACTCGAAGTAAAGTTGTTATTTATGCATTACTCCAGTAATGCAGCTCAATGTCTTTTGGTATTTATTAAGTTTAAGATCCGTGATTACTAAATATCAAAAGACATTGAGCTGCAGTACTGGAGATATCAAAACTTTACTTTGAGTTTTCCAAATGTAGTAAGGAACCGATATGGCTGTAAGGTATCGACATGCAGGTTTTAGATTAAAAAAAAAAAAAAGTCCCATGGGTATGATAACACAATATTCACTTTTAGTTACTGTTATCATAGTTACAGGAACTCTATTCAGAACTGTTCATGTGATAAATAATTCTGCTTTGTATTTCTTAAAAAAGAAAAAAAAACAAATTAATCAAAAACCGCTGCAAATTATTTCACTATGGTTTATTATTTCCAAATAAATTTTTATTTATTAGTTCTACTAATTTTGATGCTTAGGTGTGCATGCCTAAAATGTGAACATTTGATTCACTTTTAAGTAATTTATTTTATTACTTATTTCTTTATTTTTTAATTTATAAAAAGAAAAGGTGTTATTTCAAAGCAGAAGTAAAAAGAAGTATCTTCATAAATGGCCCATATTTGAAAGTTTTAATCGGCCGCCATTATAAAAGAAATTTAAAAAATCGGTCCAGCAGTCCGTAAAAATAAAAAAATAAAAAAAAAACAACGGCGAAAGGATGGTTTTGTTTATTTTTTTAAATTAAATTTTTGGATTCACACATATTTGAAAAAAAAAATCTTTCGGTTTTGCTGGAAGTAAAACAGCGGTAGGATGAGTGCTATTTATCCATGTAAAAAATTTCCTTTTTTATTTGCGATAGTGTTAGAAACTAAATGATCTTTCATTATTGAAGCATGTGTCAAAGGTAACATATAATTCTACCAAGCTATAAATTCTAGTTTTGTTGTACGTTAACAAAATTCTGTCTTAACAACAAACAAGTTCAAAATTAAAACTAATTTTGCCTAGTAACTGGAGTACTAGGCAACAACGGACGGTCGATGTTGACAACTGCTGTCGGTTTTAAGTCTGAACTGATCCGTCCGTCGCAATGTTGGGACTAAGTGCGGCAACACAGCAAAAATACTCTACCGCCTAATTTCGTGTCGGCTACTATAAATAATTGTTTTCAATGTTTAAGTTTCAACTTTGTGAATCAATTAATTATTTTTGTAATTTCCAATAACGAAATTCTGATTGAAGCAGTAGATTTTGATAAGGAGTGAGCAATTGTTGTTAATGATGTTTTATTTAACTCTGTGTTGGTTCATTATATTTATTTTCTATGTTCATTCTTTTTTGGTGTCATTACAATGATTTTTTTTTTGTTGTTTCTTATTTAGTGTTATTGAAATCGTTACAAATATTTATTGATTTAGTCTTTGGCCGGACATGTTTTCTGTTTTAATTTTAACTTGTATGTGCTTGTCATTCTTAAGGGACCTAGTCCCAGAATAATTTTTTTTTCTATTCTCTTCCACATAAAAAATCTTATGAAGCACAAAATGTATTATGAATTTTACAACTATAGGTAAGATAAAAAATTTGTATTGTTTTGTAGGTGATTTTGTGTTGTTTATATTTTGTTTCATTCTTATTATTATATTTACTGAGAAGTATTCAGATAGATTCCATAACTTTTTTGCTGAAAATGACTTCTTTTAAATATGTTTATTCACGTATGTAGAAAAATTAAAATTTTATGTTATATAAGTTTTCATTATAATTTTTATAAAAATACTATTCCTTCTTTGACTCTTATTAAAATTGTTCAATTATGGAACGTAACGAATTTTGCCTTCAAGAACTCATTTCAGATTGAACTAAAAAATAATTTATTTCTAATAGGTGAATGTTAACGTTATGAAGGACGCCATAAATTTTGACTATATCATTTACTATTGCAAATAAAAATACGTTACCACATAGCTTAATGACAAGACAGAATAACAATGCTAAACCAAAACATTCAATAAATAAGATAATAAAAATATAGTTAATTAAATAATATATTTCAGAATAAACGAGTCATCTCCTACCGAGAAGTACAATGAAATTCAATTAGGTGAAGTACTAAAAAAAAGTAAACAAATATCTGTGTCAAATGGGTAACTATTCTTACTGAACTGTGTCTACTATCTACTGAACATAGCACACTTCATAATAGTTGTGTTTAATAAATTTGTAATGTAAATTAACTCTTAACAATAAGCAACTAAAATAATGAAAACGAAAAGTAAAAGTAAGTTGAAAATGAAGAGTAATTCATGGGTGTAGTGTTGAAATAATTCAAAAAGGTTTTTTTTTTGTTTTTTTTTTTCAAGAATTTCATTACCATGTACAGTATCTTATCAGAGAGGACTTATAGAAAGAGATAAGATACATATTTTTTTATAGGTTTGCAAGAATTAAGAGCCTATAAAGAATGCAATAAACATTATAATAAAAACATTCAAAATATTCCTCATGACTTTATAGCACCAATTAACCTATTGTAAAAAGAGCATTGACGTTTAAAAAAAAAAACGAAAGAAAGTTTATTGCAACCTTCTAATTAATCCCATGGCAATTCAATAATAAAGTTCATTACCTTTAACTACATAAACCGTTTTTAAAAAAAAAAAGATATAAAGATAAAAAAATTAATGACATGGCCTAAATGATTTTATACTTCTAGCATCAGTGAAAAATTTAAACATTTAAGAATAAATCGAGAAATAAAAGACATTAAAAATGTCTGTTGAATTAAACTTGTAAGAATAAAAAATTGCATGTACTTCGGGCCCATATTCTTGCTGAGCATAATGAAATTTATTTAGGAAAATAAAATATTCACGCTTCTATGTTCACGATAATCTCGTTCTCATAAAAATAGAAATCCACGATACATTGTGCCAAATTGTTTATATTTTATCTTACTTTTATATTTTGTATTCATTATTTGTATCAAATCTATAGAAATGGTTTCCTTTTTAATAATCAGGTAAAATTTCGATTACGTCAATATATTGGTATCATAAGTTCCTTATTTAGAAGTCCAGAATTCCGAATTAGAATTCCAATCGTCGATAATTTACAATTTAATAATATTATAAAGTAACGTAAAAAAAACTATTCTTTAGTAAAACCTATTATCAATTTAATTGATAATTAGTTTTACTTAAGAATATTGTAGGCATGCAAGTAATTGCTTTGAGCAGTATTCATTTTATTACGACGAACTGTGGTACGACAGGTTAATGATTCCAAAACTTTCGCCAATGAATCATGAGTTAAGTTGTTGAGCGGGATTTGACAAAACCGCAATTTCTCAGACCTGCCTAATGTCCTGTCGGCTACAATAGTTCTAGTTAAGTTAAATAAATAAATTTCATGATAACAGAGCGTCTTTTTAGGATTTGAAAAAGTGGAATTTGTATGAGGAGAGAGAATAAGAATGGCGGGTATTAGAAGGAAGAGAATTCCAGAGAACAGTGGGGTGAAAAAGGAAGGAATCTTTGAATGTTTCGGATCAATGGGAAAAGGGTATAGTAGTCTGAAAGGCGCGATCTTGCTTCCTGTGAGTGGACAGAATATTTGAATTGTAGGAGGCTGTAGTTGAAGGAAGGTTGCTGGCAGTTGATGGTTTGGGTGGAGGTAAGATTTGAGGAAATATTGTTTACGAGTGAAGGGGAAGAGCAACTTTAATTCGTGTGGCACGTGAGACTGTCTCGAGGTTTGTACATTCATTGACTATAGACGAATCATAAAAAGCAATTCATAATACCGCAATTCATGATACGCTTCAATCTCTCCGCGTGGATAATCGAGAAGCCGCCGTATATCTCATAGCCATAGTCAAAGTGGAGGAAAATATGTGAGAATACGAGGAGCTCAAGGATGGGTAGTGGAAGAAGATGGCGGTAACGATGGAACAATTATAGGGTACTTATTGACCGTCGGAAAATATGGTACTACTAGGAAAGGGTTTGGTGAATAGAAACAGCAAAGTTTTTAGGAATATTTAACGGGTATTATCTCAAACCCTGTGGAGTCGATATCAGATTTTATTGTATTGTCAGATTTATTATTACACCGCCTGTGAGACATTGCGAGCCAAGCTGAAGAGAGAAACAGGGCTCTATTTTCTGAGCGAAAGAGAGTTCCCTCTACTTATAACTACAGAAAACTACCCGTATTACAAAGCCTTTGTGTACGGGTGGAAGACGGCAGTTGGCCCAGCCCACTTCAATCTGGGAGAGAATACGACCTGTTCCTGGAAGGCCGCCGGAAGATGAAAGTGACGTCGCAGTGTACTAATTCAGCAGAAGAAGGACTGTGTCATATAAACTAAAAGTCTATATTTATATGTTTCCTGGTAGGGGTGGTATGCATATTGTACTTATGTTATATACCGCCATTGCCAAACCCGTATAGCCGAAAGGCTCGGTAGGAAGAAATAAATAAATAAGGTTGAGAAATGTTAAGGAGGTAGATGTAAAAAAAAGTATGATAAAAAAAAATGATAAAAAAAGTATGAGTTTAATTCATCGGGCGAAACTTGTATGACTAATGATGCAGAAAATTTGCAAAGAGAGAGTTTGCGAAAGAGTTACTATTTTGTTTTAGAGTCAGGAGCAGTGCTAAGAACTTCGTGAAAGTAATTGGATTTCGCTCGTCTGATTATTATCTGATAGTCGTCTGCTAGCCTAGTACATCTAAAATGTCTACGGGCTGCCTCATGTGTCTTTTGCAGATCACTAATTTCTTGACACATCCAAGGAGTAAGTCAAAAAATTGCTGCAAGGTAGAGGTTTTGAATATATCATGAATATCAAAGATACTGATGAGATTAGAGGTCAGGATGTCAGCCATGGAATCAATAGCAGAGCAGATTTAATTTTTCCCTCCAATTCAGGGTTTCAAGATCGGAAATGATATTTTCACGGGTAAAGGCGTCAAGGTGGCCACGGAAGTAATGGTTTTAGGAGGGACCGCTGGAGTTTGAATATTTCATGGAACGCGTATTTGGATTGTCATTAGAAGACTGAAATATAATAGACAGTTGAGAAGGTTCTGCGCTGAATCTATCACATGCAGGTCCAACCATGTGTCGGACTAGCAAGAATGGTGGGTAGGAGCAAAAGGAGCAATTAAGAGATGGAGGAACAGAAGAGATTTTGTATTGCATTAATAAATAAGTACTGAAAAAGAACAAAAAACCTCTATCACTCTAACAGTGTCTTGTGCACGGCGAAGACATAAATAAGATGAAATTATCCATTTTTTTATTTTCTGCTTGAATACGAATGTACTCTGCATTATTTTTTGCGAGACTTATTTTCCTCTTCTATTATCTGGTTACAGACTAGTACCATTTTATCAATCGAAATAAAAATTTAACGACTTCTATCAACGAAATAATAATTCTGAAGATCTTTTAGCCCTAAAATTAATAATAATCCTTTATCTGGCTTTTAAAAAAAAAATTTCATAATCTTCCTATGTCCCTGAAAGAGAATTGGTCACGTTTTCTAATAACAGCTATCGAAGTATTACTCAACGAAAAAAAAAAACGAACTCTGTGTCACTGTTTTAATTAGAAAATATTTATTTGTATTAGATTTAAAAAATAAACAACATTACGGCCATGAATAAGGAATTTTTTTTTATATCTCACAGTAGCTGTTGACAGTGGCACAGAAGCGTAGCTGATATATTTTCATGGTCATAGGCAGCCCGATAATTAGTTTTTAACAACTCTCTGTCAAACCCTATTCAATTTTTATTTTTATTAATTTTGGGATGGTCGCTATAAGCCTGTTATGTAATTTTTGTTGTAAATCCCGAACGGTGTGGATTCTCTGATAATCATATTATTTAAAAAATACAAAAAAAAAGATAAATAAAAATAAAAAAACCTGCCATAGAAATTTCTGAGAATGATTCTATGATGGAAGACAGGCTGGAGAAAAAACTATATTTTTTATTTTAGTCAGTTAAGGAAAATTATTTTACTTTTCAATGCTAATAATTATTTTGCATTCTTTTTTACTCAGTTCCTATATCCATTACGTTTTTAAATTGAGTACAGAGCATACCCTTCAATATTATATGCTTCTTATAAATTTAATAATATTTAATGGATTATTAGAAAAATATTTTAGAGAAAATAAAATTATTAAGACGATCTCTTAAGCCCGGATGAAGGCCTGCTATGAAGGTCGAAACGTTGTCTTTCAATAAATAGTTTCTAATAAAAAATTTTGAATTTTTCTCTACCGCCACCAATGGCTTTCTTCTCCTTTATTATGAGTACATTCAACTATTTAATATATAGAAAATTACAGAAGAAAAGGGGAATCATCCGAAATGCATTTCGAGAAAATCAAACTTTAAAGTTTGGAGCTTAATAACTTAGGTATTTTTCAAACATTATTTTATAGTATGTCATTTACTAATATCTTTTTCTATTTCGTTTTACTATCTTATTCTATTAAATGATATAAAAAAAAAATGTGAATCCCTCAGGAAAATTTAATAATAAAATATATTATTCTCATATTTTATATTATTCGTATGCCTTGTTTTCTTGGCACTGAAGAAGGCCGTAACGTAGACCGTAACGTTGGCACGCATTAAACAGTAAAACATTTTTGAACTGTGTAGTTTTATTTTTGACCGCACTCCAATCATCATCTCCTGGTAAATCCAGGAGTATATTAAATATACACTTACATAAATCTCTAAATAATTCTATAATTTTGTATGGTTCTTTGAACCTTTACAGTTGTTGGTCCTAATTCAAGGTCTTACTGGATATTATTGAAATGGCGACTAATATTGTGATTTATAAAAACTAAATTTATATTAGACGATAGTTAGACCGTAGTTTGCGAAGACAGTGTTAGGTTTGAGCTTGTAGATTTTATGAGGTATATAGCAGGTGTTTTCGACATCCAACTTCCGGGTTTTCTTAGGCTTAATTTTTTTCATAATAATAATAATAAAATATTTTTCGAGTTACCCAGCCGTGATGACACAGCACAAGATAATCTATAGGAAAGTTAATAGATAGTCCGGAGTTGTATCGAGGATGGCACATGCATACATAAATCATAAACATTAGCTACTGAAAAAGTTCCTAGTACCCATCCTTCCTTCTTATGCCTAACTGGTAATTTTATTGTTTGGACCATGGTTAATAAATTCCATAATAATCAATTTTATAATTAATGACACGAAGTTTAGCTGTGCTTTCTGGACGACTCTCAAGAAAAGGACATTTTGACATATCAGGCAGATATCTAGGAATTTTAGGGTTTTTAAGAATTTTTTGTATATATTCAAGTGTTTAGATCGGATGATTTATATTATTTCAGGGCTAGTCCTTTCATAAATATCCATTATATTTAATATTTAGTATTTAATATAAATATAAAAATCCGTACCGTGGGCATCCTCTACTGCTTTTTGATTCCAAAACATACAAATCGATTCTTGGCTACAAAATATACAACATGTTAAAAAAGGTTTCTGTTTCAAAAAATAGTCTCCTGGTGTGACAGT
Source organism: Rhaphigaster nebulosa (assembly GCA_948150685.1). Taxonomy (NCBI): domain Eukaryota; kingdom Metazoa; phylum Arthropoda; class Insecta; order Hemiptera; family Pentatomidae; genus Rhaphigaster; species Rhaphigaster nebulosa. The sequence continues at coordinate 50,061,438 of OX411311.1, read as the reverse complement.
AATGAAGGTTAATCTATTCATTACAACAAAATGTGTTTTTTATGTGAGCTCCTTTGTAAATAAAATTAACTCCTGAAAATAAGTCCAACTCGTGATTTAATGAAAAAAAAAAAACTGTTCTCATCCTTCGGTGGGACGAAAGGGAAATTTTAGTGCGTAATTTTGTTGAGACAGCCCTGTTGTCTTGCAATAACCATTCTATCACGATCTCTAGGCCGTTGTAGAAGAGAATGTCACGCTGGTTGGACATTTTATTAATGTCCATCCCATGCTTTGATGTTATTTTATTCTTTGGACTGAACAATGGTGGAGTGATTCTTTTTTTCACTATGGATTTTAAATTCTAATTATTCGACCTAAAATTCTGAGTTGTCCGTACCATGGATCTATTGTGATCTGTCCCATTGAAGTATTATTATTCTACGGGATGTGCGATAGGTCCATGGTATTGACAACTAAGGTGGTAGCTGGCTATAAACTTCATCAAATAGTAAAACATTTGATTTCCTTTTTTAAAACATTTTCTTTAAAGTTAATTGTACAGATTTGTTATTTATAATTATTATTAAAAGTGATTTTAGTCTCAAAAATATTTCAGTTCATTTCCATAATCGTAAGTCAAAGAAACTGCCTACATTTTTTGAATTTATATTTGGATACCTGTACTTTTTTGAAAATTCGTCACTGATAATTGCTCTTTTCATAAAAATCGCCCATGTACAAATGCCAAGTTTTGTTAATTCATACTTTAAGGTTTCCAGACAGTAGACATGAACTGATTAATTAATTTAAATTCATTAATAGAGATATAATAAGCATTACCCGTCTTTGATCTCGCTAATTTTAGGTTGTTTTTTTAATGTATTTTTTGTTTTTTATTATTTTGCAATGCCAGATAATGAATTCGAAGCCGGTCGATGTATTTTGTTTATAAATATTGTTTGGATCGTGAATTCCTCTGAAACTCCGAGGTGAACAGTAGATGGGAGGAGGAAAGTATTCGGGAAGAATTCTCCGCCCCTCTTCAAACATTCATCGTCCGAGACTCTGCTCAAAATTTCATTTTGGAAGCGGATAAACTGTTGGAGCAAGTAGCAGCCGGTGAGTATTGGCAGATCTCCTTAAAGGAATATTCAGGAGCAATCTATATTCCGTCACGGGAGGAGGCTTTGTACTGGCTCGGAGTGGAACCGCTACTAGAGCCACCAGCATATATATTATTTTCCTCTTTTATTGACACTTCTTCTCTGAAAGGCTTCCAATCAATCACTGTCTGAGATTTCTTCATGCTCTTGCTGACTAGCGATTTTCTCAAACCGATCTATCGCCAGGAATGTGTAGCCATTTAAAAAAATATCCTTGGTACTGTTCAGCAAATTCATCTATGCAAGTTCTCTTTAAAACAATCCCTTAACATTTTTCAGACAGTCTATATTATGTGATGGCCCAGAGTCACTTTCTACCTAGTTTTTTACTTTTAAAACATCATCGAACATCGTGGGTTTTAAAATAAATCCTTAATCGTGAAAATCAAATGCTTATGACGATTTTGTTCGCCGTTGAGGAAATCTATGATATAATACTTTAAATTCAGAAATAATAACGCAATAAATAACTTTTATCGTTTATTTGTGCCCACGTTTCGGCCTACGTTCTAGGGCTTCTTCAGGGCCAAGAAAAAATAGATAAGCATGAGAAGAATGAATGTAGTGAAATTCCTTGGAGGAACATGACGAAACCAAAATAGATTAATAATAAATACGATTTACATAGTAAAAAGCTGGCAAGTAGTTAGGTGTCCTTCGTCGTTTTCTTGCCCGTGGAAGTAAATTCACAAAACATCCTCTATCAGGTCCAGGGGCGGATTTATCATATAACAGAAACATAACCAACATTTATATGGATGTGAAAGAGACTTAAAATAAACGGAGACTACGAAAGTAAAAAAAAAAATAATCGTATAACAGAAGTAGCAAATGCTACCGGTCCCTTTATCGGCATTCTCATGCCGAGAGCAAACAATTTTCAACAGTAGAATTGTGTGACGGCCTACCGTCAACAGATATCTTTTCCTTGAATAAATGTTTTTCTAAAAATATTAAAAAAAATAAAATATCTTTGAAAATCTTGGCCCTCGGTCGCCTAGGATATAGCATATATTATACATTTTTATTTATTTTTGTTTCTATTATCGCCCTTCATTTACATGTGCCTAATAAAAAAAAATTGTATACAATGTGTCTGCTGTTGGTCTCTCCTCTGACGGTCTGTGACCAAGAGTACAATGCTTTATTGATGCAGGAATAATACTCTTCAATAAACGCGTTATTATTATTCATATCATAAAATGTTGTTCAAACGTCCGCATTTATATATAATCAATAGAAAGTAAGATTATCAATTTTTTTTTTTTTTATAATTCATTTTCTTTCTTCTCAGATCTTTATTCTATTTCTTTTTCTTGGGATGTACGTATGCCACTACTACCAATAAAGCTCAGTTTTATGTAGTATTCTTATCGTACATAATTTAAATTTATCTTTAATCAGGGAAACAATAATTGGTTATTCTATGGTGCAGACCGGTGCGTTGTTCTACAATTAAAAAACAAAACGAAAGTAAAATGTAATCCTACGATATTGGTGAATGGCCCCAACAGCTTCTTTTACTAACTGCAGGGAAGAACGTTTTAATATGAAGAACGTTTGAACGTTTTTCGACATTAAAGTGTGTTAATAATGAATTAAGGACATGATGGGTCAACATCGTCACCTTAATCAATATTGAATGGAACATAGTTAGAGAAATTGATTTGTCTAATATTTTCTCTAAATTTGCTCATATAAAATTCAGAAAAGTTTGTTTGCAAAAGTTGTTTTCTTTTATTATCACATAAAACTTAAGCCACCTGGTAACGCTTGCAAACAGGCCCCGCGCTGACTTAATCCGGCTCTGATTACGTTTACTTAAGATTAGTATTTATAAAAAAAAAAAATGTATAAATGAAGGTTTTAAAAGAAGCTTGACAAAATGAGAGACGAAAGAGGTTAACAAATAATAAAGATAAAAATATTTTATTTATTCTTGCTAGTTATTTCTCATTTTTAAGGAGGTGGTGACGAGGGGTGAGGAGAGGGGATTTATAACTTTATTTATTAGGTTATTTTATTTTAGAGGGTTAATGACTTTAATGATATTGAAAAATACTGTTAATTACTATCTTTATTGTCATTGTATTTAACTATTATTGCACATCTATTGTTCGCTGATATCTATTTCCCACATTTTTTACTGAAGCGATGTTGAATAAATAAATATATATTGTTTTGTATTTTTTAAAACCGTCCTTATAAAGGGCCCTCCCACTTTTTAACATAAATAATGTTTAAAAAATTAATAAAAATGAAATCGTTAATAATATTATATGTTATCGTAAGGACGGGGTTGTAAGATGTAAACGAAAACAAAAGTAAAAGTTATCATTTTACTTAAACAAAATAAAAACGAAAAGTGCAATAATTCATCAATAGACCTATGATGGATGACGTTTACTTAAATGAAAATAAGGTGACGTATATTGATTAATATCTAATGTCTTATAGCTGGGGTGATATTTATATTCAAGCTTCATCTACTTAAACAAATACAAACTGATTTATAAAAGTTTATATATATTTTCGTATATATATAAGACAGTAAATTGTCTTAAGAAGGTAATCAATTTCAAAAATACAAAATTTAAACTTTACCAATATCACATAACAGCAGCAGTAAGATTCACATGATACCAGAAATTATGCAAAAATAAGTGTATTTATTAGAAGTAAGAAATTCAGATATTCTGAAGGAAAGAAAACATTTTTTTTGGAATCATTGATTTTTAATTCCCCTCACTAGGTTCTTTCGCCATTCAAATATTTTCATTAATTCTAGATAGTGTCTAATAGTCTTATAATTGATACATTCAATAATAATTTTCAAACAAATCGTTATCATTGAACGTATTAAAGAGATGGCTTTATTCTTGACTTTTGCTTCCTTGCTCGCCTACCACCATCTGGGAACCTCTGTCATATAGAAAAAGTCATAACTTTTATTCGCCACATTTTTTTAAATCTAATTTTACAGTTCTTAACAATGTTAGAGATAGATAAAATATTTATTTTCCTTGCTTGCTTTGTGTGTCATTAGAAATAAGAAATAATTGAAAATATGATTTAATTTATGTAGTCATTATGAGAACTGATTGCATGAAGTTTTCAATATTTTTCTTGTTACCTCTTGTTTGCCTTATTTAAATTTCCCGGGATCCAAGGTTCAAAAACATTTAATTTTCCAGAGAAAGTTGGAAAAATCCTCAGAAATTCGGGATAATAGCCTTGCCTCGATCGGATGACGGAATTCGTATTTTTTTTTTTTTTTTCCCCAGAGAGAACTTTAAAAAAACATTATATTGTTGGTAATGAGAAAATAATTTGAGAAAATTAAAAATTACGGATTAAATTAAGAAGGTATTTAGTATACATATATATATATATAAAGAGGGTCGAGGTGGCCGAGCGGGCTAACGCACTTACTCACAAACCCAAAGCACCGGCCTGAATTTAATTTGATTAAATTAAATACTTCAAGCAATTTATCCCGCCCCCCGGGCATGTGAGGCCCGTCAGTCTACTTGGAGGCAACTCACCCCGTGCACCTAAATTGAGAATCGTGGTGTGGTATGAATACCACATCGCGCGGCCAAGGATCTCCACGGTCTACTGTGCAAACAGAAAAAAAAAAAAAAAAAATTCTCGTGATCTCAATACTTTATGTGGTTATTCTAGAAATCATTTGTAGTTAAATGGCGCAGAAATGAAATTTCTATCTTAACCCATCGAAGAGATATTTTTGTGTATATTTTTTGTGTATTTTTAAAAATACACGATTTTTTAGTGAAAAACTGTAATTATTTAATTTCTTGTTGATGTATCGTAAAAAACAAGGATATTTTCAAAAACTACATTAAATTTTCTATAAGGAACACCCCCGTTTAAAATTTTATTTATTCACACAATGGTATACAGTAATTAATAGCAGTTAAAAATTTAAAAATTAGTATTTTCTGATTGTGTTTACACTTTTCTAGCACAGCCAATTTTAGGCGCAGAGGTTTGCCTCTGGGTCAAAAGTTGCATCAATTCATAAGCTTTAAAATGATACCCCATTCACCCAGAAAAATAAAGGTTTTGTCTAAAAAACTTTATTTTCCAATTCCAAAACCATAATTACGCTAAATTTATCGGCGGCGTAGAACAAAGAGTGAACACACTGAGAACATAATAAAAAGAAGGAGGGGATTTTTTCTTTGCTTTTCTTTTTTATTTTATTATAACAATCTAATGTTTGGAGAACCTATTTAGTCACTCACATATTGAAATTTCCATATTTGTGACGCGCCACGAGAAAAGGGAGCTTAGGATGAAGACCCAAATTTTTCACTAGAGCATAAAAACTTTTTTTTAGTAAATGTATTTCTGAACATCTAAACTACATGTTAAATACTATTTTTGACGTTGGTCACTCTCAAGCATTATGTAAGAGCGCTGTGAAATTCCGCTTTAGACCGGACGGTTTTTCAATGGGAGCTTGCTTTTTTCTAAAATTATAATTTGTAAAAATTAAACTTCAAATCGTTATAATTCTGCGATTTTTGCCCCTAGGGAGCTACAGAAGGGCTCATTTGATTCGTCTCTTCTAAAAATTAGTGGGAAAAAATAGATTTTCATTTGTTCACCCTAAGCTCCCTTTTCTCATGGCGCGTCACAATAATTATTACAAAGGTAAATAAGGATTATTATTTTATGAGCGAACACTCCTAGAACATAATAAAAATAAGCAGATTTTTTAAAAATTGTTTTATGAAAAATATTAAATTTAAGACATAATCATAAATTTATTTCTTACAAATTATTATAAGTAATATGTATCTAGATACATAATGTCTTTATACACTTTAAAATAAAAATGTCTGAAATGTAGATACCTAATAATACTAATTCTAATTACTACTCTTTTAAAATAAAAAAAAAAAATAAAAAATACAAAACACGAAAAGTAAAAAAACTTGTTTATGAAAAGTAAAAGTACTCCTAGGGAAACTGTTAATAATAATACATAATATGTATAAGAATATTATTCTTAAAATAAAAAAAAAAACAATATTGAAATATTCAAATTAATTTATTGGCCCATTAAATGCTCAAAATGCCCCCCCCCCCTGCCTGCTGTCTACACATATGAGCCCGTAATCTAACCGAATCAACGGCTTTGCGCAGAATTTTTCGCCCTTCTCTTCTCATTATATTGCTCTGCTCTTCAATCCTGGCAAGGAGTTCCTCCCTTGATGCTACAGGCTCGGAGTAAACTTTGCTCTTCAACGTTCCCCATACGTGGAAGTCGAGAGGAGTAAGATCGGAGGATCGAGCAGGCCATGGAGCAGGTCCATATCGACCAATCCAACGGTTTAGGAAGTGGTTATACAACCAAGCCGTCACTTCTCTCCCACTGTGGGCCGGGCATCCATCCATTTGGAACCATGTGCGATTGATGTCAGGCAGGGATCTTCAGGCTGATTAAAAAGAGGATACAACTGGTTTTCCAGAAGTTCCCTAAATAATTCCGCATTCATTCGTCTGGGCAATATTATCGGGCCAATTAGACGATTATCTACCACTCCCATCCATACATTTATGTTGAACTGGTATTGGAAGGAGGATGGCCTAACAGCATGGGGATTATCCTCCGCCCAGACATGGGTATTGCGGGCATTAAAAAGCCCCCCACGCGTAAATGTTGCTTCATCAGACCACAGAACACGTCTAGGGAACCAGCGGTCTTCCTGGCACTGGTCTGCAAACCATTCGCAAAATTGTCTCCTGGCCGCCATATCTCTATCCAGCAATTCTTGAACCGGGCTGAGGTGGAAGGGATGTCTTCCGTCACCGACTAATATTCGGTGCACTGAGCTGTGGGGAATCCCAAGTTATGCTTCTGCTTCACGAACACTTTCTAGTGAACATTTTCTAGAGGGGTTTTCATCGAAAAAATTCAGCACCTCTTCCTCACGTTCAGCATCCTGGACATCCCGTGCCCCGACAGGCTGTTTCGGCAGCGATCCGGTCTCCCTCAGGGTACGAAAAGTAGAAGAAAACGTTCTGCGATCTGGCAACCGTCTGTCTGGGAAACGACGACCGTATTCACGGACAGCTTCCGAGGCATTTCCATCGGCAAAGCCATATACAAACATGCTGTGAGCCTCTTCAAGGTTAATATCGTAATGAAAAAATAAATAAAATAATTCTAATTTACCAATGTAAGTATGGAAATTTCAATATGTGAGTGACTAAATAGGTTCTCCAAACATTAGATTGTTATAATAAAATAAAAAAGAAAAGCAAAGAAAAAATCCCCTCCTTCTTTTTATTATGTTCTCAGTGTGTTCACTCTTTGTTCTACGCCGCCGATAAATTTAGCGTAATTATGGTTTTGGAATTGGAAAATAAAGTTTTTTAGACAAAACCTTTATTTTTCTGGGTGAATGGGGTATCATTTTAAAGCTTATGAATTGATGCAATTTTTGACCCAGAGGCAAACCTCTGCGCCTAAAATTGGCTGTGCTAGAAAAGTGTAAACACAATCAGAAAATACTAATTTTTAAATTTTTAACTGCTATTAATTACTGTATACCGCTTGTGTGAATAAATAAAATTTTAAACGGGGGTGTTCCTTATAGGAAATTTAATGTAGTTTTTGAAAATATCCTTGTTTTTTACGATACATCAACAAGAAATTAAATAATTACAGTTTTTCACTAAAAAATCGTGTATTTTTAAAAATACACAAAAAATATACACAAAAATATCTCTTCGATGGGTTAAGATAGAAATTTCATTTCTGCGCCATTTAACTACAAGTGATTTCTAGAATAACCACATAAGTATTGACATCACGAGGTGGGACACCCTGTATATATATATATATATATATATATATATATATATATATATATATACATATATCAAATTTTCTTCCACTTTTAAGTTAATTATACCGACTCTTAGATTAATATTTTCACGCAGAATCAATTATGTTACTTTTATGATTCTAGCTATGGTAAACTCTATTTATTGTACCTAATAATTTATTGAATCTTTTCATAAAACATGTTTTTGTACTTTAGAGTTTGTATGTTATGAAACGACAAAATATAAATTGTTGCTTTGTTCACATGACCACGATTTCTATAAGAACTTTATAACTTTTAGCAATTATTTCAGCCTCTCAGAAAAAGAAATTGGCAATATCCATAATACAATAGGGTCGAGCTTAATGCGGATTGTGGGTCGATTCCGACTTGAGATGGTACGGAATAAATCCTGACTTTTCCATTTTGTTTAGGTTGGTTACCTATTTTTTCCTTGTTGGAGTAAAAAAGGAAGAATAACATTGTATAGAAACAGCACCTACACAATTTATTTATAAAAATAATGAACACTAAAATTGAATTATTATTTGATTCATAGTAGATATAAATCATCATAAGTTATAATTTTTATTTTTATATTATGTTTAAATAACGTTTAATAAATTTTCTTATTATTAATTATAAATTACACCAAACATTTTATTAGTTTAAAAAAATATTTATTTATGGGTTAACTTCCGTATTTTATTTTCTCCTAACCTTTTAAAACATTAAATGATTTTCTCAGTATATTTTAAACTCAATCTCTTTATCTAAAATCACAAAACTATAATTTAAATTAAAAAAAAGAATATTGTTACGTAATACAGATAAAGGCATAACCAAGAAGTGTGATTCTAGAGGCATTCGGGAAGCAATTTTCTCGTTTGACAGAACCCATGAGATATCCGAAGGACAAACATCTGTTTTTTTACTTCGCTGTTGATGTACACATCTGCTGGGGCCTTGACGTCTATCAACTAAATTAATTTTTAATTGCTCAACAATTAAAAATGAATGCCTTAACATTTATCTCAATCGCATTCTTGAATTAATAGTGACACCATCAAGTGACTTCACGAGTTATTTATTCTTGAGTAAACGTTTATTCAATAAGTACAATAGTTTGAAGTGAATTATAAATTAGTTTTGTCAAATATCTGTGCAATTTTATATGCAAGATTTTTTTCTTATGGTATTGATTTTTCTATGGTGCGGGAGCCTGGGCGGTCGCCCCCCTTCGCTCTCCCCTGGATTCTCCTGTATATATATCAGTATATATTAATTTTATTATTGTGTATATGTCAGCTACTTAGTCCTTCGTAATAACCTTAGTTGGCTAAGTTCTTAAATAAAATTATTTATTGAATCATGAACTCTCTACATAATGTTAAGGCACAACGTAAATACCTATGTAAAAAAAATTGCATATACTTTTTCCAAATAAATTTATTTCTATACATTTTTTCACGCTTATTTTAAACTATTTTTCTTTGGATATTTTGTAATTAACAACTGTTTAAAATACAGCAAGTAAATCGATTTTATGACTCGTCTTTCACATCGCAGACGGTGAGTGGGAAAAATTATAAATGTTGTCAGAAGCACAGATTGGCATTTTCTTTTCAGACACTTTGGAGTACCGTAAGATGGAAGAAGTTGCGTTCTGACAGTTCACAAATAATAGCGTGTAATATGAAGACCTAAGGAAGCTGAAGATGACAGGACTGAAACTAGCAGGCGCAAAGGGAACATTTGAAAATCTAAGGAGAAGGAAGGAATTTGAAAATTGTATTTTTATGTTAAGTATATATATATATATTTGTTTCTACTTTTCGATTGCTTTGATGTTATTCGGTTAACTGAATGAGCTATTTTTACGATATGATGATATTTATTTCTAAATATGTTACCTAAAATACTTTTATAGAACTGTTGACTTTTATTAGGATCGGGAAAGGGAGTTAAAGAATGGCCGGTGATATTAAGATATGATATAATGATAACCCTCCTCGAAAAAAAAGTCTATTTCCTGCTCTGAAAGGTGACCTAAGATGGGAGCTCCGTGGATCTTAGGAAGACTTTCGTGTTGAATATGGGCGTTTATCGAGTGTATGTGGGCGTATATAGTGTTACAGTAGCTAGAATCGAAGAGGCGCTTCTTGTCTTCTCCGCCAGCTGTATAAACAGCATAAATGATAGCGTATGTTATTACCTTGAGGAACACCAGTGAACTAATGCAAATAGGTTGGGTCCCACGAAGGAAATAATTATTTCGAGATTAAGTTCATAGAGTATTTTTTTTAAATTTATTATTGTTTTAAATGGATTAAAAAAAATAATGTTAATAAGTAGTAAGATATTTTTGGTATCATCTCATGATAAAGTTATTTAATAATCGTCTTTTTTTATTACTGCGGGGCTTTATAGCCTTAATTTATTTCTTTAATTGAGCTATCTTAGAGATTTTCTCATTCCGGTCTTTATCGTGGCCAGCTGAACTCATTGAGGTTAAGCTCAGCACTAGAGATACGGTTATCTACTCTTTATCTCGTCCGATTCACGACTTGCTTTCAGGTCTGTTTTCCAGGCAATTTAAACAAATATGCTGTAAGAAAAAGTTTTATCTAATCCGTCACTTATATTTATGGTCATGTTTAGATCGCTTTTTAATTATTTTCCTTGTGTTATCGGTGTTTTTTTTTTTTTTTTACATTTTATTTGTCATAATAATGATGACAGATTGGTTTAGATTGACAGGTTTGTAGATCGCATGTTTCGTAAGCAGCCAGAGATTAAACTGTATATGGGGTGATTTGAAATTGTCATAAATAATATATATTTATATTTTTTTTTTCCCCTAGATTTCAATATGACACAGAAATTTTCAAAAGTTGGGGAAGTCCAGATATTCCATATCGGTTCAAATATTACTGTCATAAAATAACTTCATATTTTTTTAAATTATCTGTATCTCTGTTTGAAACCGATGCTTATAATATTTGATGAATGAATTAAGTTTTGTATGCTGTCAGTCACTATTAAATTTGGCTAATCGATCATACTTTTCTGACAAATTCATCAATACTGAGTTGCTTGATGAAATGAATTTGAAATTTTATATATATATATATATATATATATATATATACATACATATATATATATATATATATATATATATATATATATATATATATATATATATATATATATATGGGTTTATTATATTTCACTAAATGTTTATATCTTACATTTTCGCTCATTAATGCCTCTACTCATGGCTGCAAATCGGATTAAAATCAGTTTTTGAGATTTAGATATACAGATAATCTTTGTAAAACCTATAAAGGGTTTTCAGTAAGAAGAACAAATTTCCGGAACTGTTCTTATTTTTCATTATGTAATCAACTCAGGAAATCCCTCCTTTAAATCCCATTAATCTAAACATTAAAACCGTGCTGTAATACTCTGAAAAACGAGAGGTTTCCTGTGGTGAGATTACAAAGACTTATATTTCTAAATCCCTTATTAGAGTACGTGAAGATTATTTATCAGGAAATATAGCTGAGGAAAACCCTTTTGATGTCATTTTTATTTTAGTCGTATTTTCTCGTAGTTTTCTATCCGTTTCATGACCCCTAGAGCACGACTATGGAAGTTTTGGAGATGTCTGACATAAATATATATATATATATATATATATATATATATATATATTTCCCTTCCTCCTCCCCCCCGCTACACTTGACCACCTCCAGCTGTCCCCTTTGGGTCAAATAAGCTAAAATTCGGTATGCGGGACTTTCTTCCAGGCAGAACGATAGCATTAAAGATTTTGTAAATTCCAGTCAAAATTTCGGTATTTTTACCTGAAATTTCGGCGTTTTTTAAAGTTTTGCGCTTCTCTACAGCTCCACCGAACTAGTTTATAGGATTGAAAATTTGTATTTGAATTGAGTTTGTGTGAAAGTACCTTTTGGGGGTCTCAACTTGGTCTCCCCAAAGGTTTCTTCGATTTTTTTTTAAATTATGGCGTACTCCTAAAAATCTCTCCAAATTGATATTTAGATTTAAACCGGGGCTCAAAACCGGTTGCATTTGAAAGAAAATTAAATTACCTATAAAACAAAAGAAGTTTCTTCGAAATCGGACCAATATTAGCCAAAATATGGCTATTTCAACTCCAGCGGTTCCCGTTGGGTCAAATGTGCTAAAATTCGGTATGAAGGGTTTTCTGTATCGAAGGTCAGCGGAGAGGCAGAACAATATAATAAAAGTATGGCTAAATTTCGGTCTCAACTTTTTCTCGCTCCTCGGTTTTTATAATATTTTTATTTTAGTGAAAATAAGACTTTAGTGACGGAGTTCTGCTGCTCACGGATTTTTTTTAATATAAAACTTATTTTTTAAACGTATTTTACAGAATAATTATCTTTATTAATTTATCAATTATTAATAATTATAGTTACTACGTTTTACCTGATTAATACAATTAGTCTCATTAATTAATTTCTGTATCATGCACTGTAACAACAATACGATTTACAAAGACTGTAATGTTTTATTAAAATAATTAATAATAAAGAGGTCAGCTATATGTGACTCGGTCCTTTGGCAATACACACGGGGCAAATTGTCTGGCACGCCATTTGCCAACTATCTGCAAGTTACGTCATTGACTAGGTTTCTCTTTGATTGTATCTTGCGAGTTGCTGATTCCATCAAGATTTCACTTCTGGATATTTCAACGATGTTAGTAGTTAAGCCGAAATATGCGAATTTTTTGCACGAGAACCTAATCAATAAATTTATTATTTTTCGCGGTTTTTAAGGTACCCTGACAAATAGATATAATCAAAGCTGACAATAAATATGAGTGATATAATTTTAAACAAGAATCATTTAGTTGGCAGATGTAAATAAATAAGCTCTGTAAGAACTGGGAATAAGTGCGTAAACTGAAAATTATAACTTTTCAAATCGTCAGTTTCAAATTGAAATTAGCGTGAGAATTTATAAAAATCTTATTGATTCAACTAGCGATATCTTCTTTCCTCTTTCATTTCATTAATACACAATGCAGAAGTGAACTGTTAAAACCCAGTGATAAACCTAACTCATTTTCGTCCTAAGTCGACTTACACACTTATTCACTATTCTTACAGAATTAGTATATTCATTAATTTCGAGTTATAAAAGTAAATTGGAAAAAATATTTTAAAAAAAATAAATCGAAATGTAAAATTTAAAATAATTTACAAATTTAAAGTAATTTACAATAACTGAGTTTATTGTCATGACACGTGAAATTATAAAGGAAACTTTTACATCTCTATCCTTTCTATTTGTTTTGCAAACTTTTATAACTTCTACGTTGTATAACTTTTGATTTGTTAAAGCAACGACGTTCGTTATAGTTTTAATCGGTAGTTCTCCCCAAGATTTATCGATTCTGTGTATAAATAAACAGATAGTGCAAGTGGTACGATTAACAGCAAATATAATGATAAATACTTATGAATAAGCCTATCAGGAAATAAATACCTAAACGTAAATAATGTAATTATATCATTTATTATTATAATTCAAATCATCCTTATAATGTTTGAAGCAGTAGTTGACGTTATTCAAGTATAAACATTTTCAGAATTAACTACATTATATTCTAGTGAAGCTAAACATTAAATTTTGAATACATCCAAAAATCATCCATACCATTTAATTGATTATATGCCTTTAACAGGATCTGTAGGGGCATTAAACGTCAGGAATAGTATTATATCAATAACTATTCCTCGGGAATAGATGTAAGGAGTTTAATTAGGGTTCAATTAAAAAATTACGGAAAATGTGTACAACGCTGGTCAATACTAGTGAAAAAATTCCACACAAATCTTCGTTTTTTAGTAAGATAGTCAGTTTACGTTAAGAGCTTGGTTACGGTTCTTGTTAAATCAACCATTGTATTTACAAGCTTTTCAAGAAACACCACAGTGAGCTGGGATCCATTTTGTGCGAGCATATACTATAGTCTGGAACAACTTTAATCAAGATATGAAGGCACTCCGAATTAGAAAATTTACTTGTTGAACAACCTTGGAATATCAACAGAATTAATCAACTTAACAGGTGAAATCATAATTTTGAAGCATCCTACGTAAGTACCCATTTCTCAGTTCATTCTTAAACCGTTTTAATTCTAAGATGAAACGTTCCGCCCTGTAATTTGCTAATATCATGCAAAAATATTCTTATAACTTGGTTGGAAATTTTGGCAATCATTCTTCTAAATTGGTAACTTTTATTATCCAATATTACGCATTTGTTAACGTTTCCGGGCATTGATCCTCATCTTCAGAACTAAAAACAATATTTTTATATTACATTAATAGTTTCTTTAAAAACGATTTTTGGTTATGATATGAAATTTAATTATAAATCAATATAATAAGCTAATCAAATTTCCTTCAATTTGGTCTATAATCAAGGAATATAATTATTCCTCATGTCATGCATTAAATATTAATTAAAACTATTTTAATTTATAATTTTAGTTGAAACATTGTGAGTACTGCTGCTGCAATCCGATTGCTCTTTGATCCTATTGACTGTTTATGCCACAACTTCCTGTTTATTTATTACCTTCATATATGCTTTTTTTTGGCTTAATATGCCATAAAGGGTTATCTGCCTTGTTAGTTTTATTAAAATATAATATATGTATATTAAATTAGTTGGTTTTTATTCTATTTATAATATCTGCATAATGGCTATTAAGATTCTTTGTGTCAGTTTTGTAATTTACAGTTTTTTCTATACTGTTGGTTATGTATATTGCTTCTAAGATTTTCCTGTTTTTAGTTATTTTTTTTATTGTCTAATATTTTAGGCCTGTCAAAATCAAATGTATGCTGTTGTATTATACTGTGATGTGCTAATGCTGTAAGGTTGGTGTTTTTTTATGTGTTTAGAATTGGCTCCCTGAACTGACTGCCGAGAATAGGGGGTGCATTCTGGAGCCTGAGGTACCCGGCTATTAGAAACATCTATAAGGGAGTCGTTCTGGGCATCCTGAGATATGAATTCCCTGCCTGGAGTCGTTATCTCACACAAACGCAGAAGAAGAAGCTGGCGACCATCCAGAGATTGGCACTGCTGAGGGTCACGAAGGCGTACAGAACCGTGTCGCACGAGGCGGTGCAGGTATTGGGCCCTTGGATCTCATCCTGCAAGAGGACACGATCAAATTCGATATAAAGAGGCAAGGGCTTGAAGCACTTCCGGAGGTACTTCAGCAGAGGATAGGTGAGGAGTCTGGGAGATGGAAGAAGGTGTTGAGGGAGGACTCACTGGATGAGTGGAACAGACGGTGGGTCACTTGTGAAAAGGGTGCAACCTTTAAGAAGTTTTTTCCTACCGTCTACTCCAGACTAGCGGCAAAGTGGGTCCATCCCGATTACTGGCCAAGGAGATTTTGAATGGCCAGGGAGTATCTGGGAGAAGCTGCGGAAGAATGGCAAGAATATCGATCCCAGGTGCCCGACCTGAGGTATGCCTGATTCAGCCGAGCCCGCAGTAATATCCTGAGGCTGGCTATTCAGGATAACCGGACTGTACGCCTTTGACGAGGCCGATTTCCCGAGAGTAGAGGAGGGGAATTACCCTTTCTTCAAGGAATATGGAGGGAGGTCGTGGGTACCACACATTTCACTCATGGTAGGGGCCTTCCACCCGAAGAAGAGGTGCCTGCCGGCGATGAGACAGCCTGAGGAGGAACCGCTGGAAGAAGCTGAAGTCTAATGGCAGCTCTGAGCAATGCAGAGAGGAGACTCAGGGTGGCAAATCAAAGCCTGACTACACGAATCAGGAAGGAAGGACACAAAGATGTAGCCCCATCAGTAAATGGTTTGCAGGCAGCCGCGTACCGGGATGCACCATAGAATACCCAAATATTGTTCCCATAAAGATTAAAGATTAAATTAAAGATATTCTTAAATTATGTATGACAATAATAAATAAATAGATTAAAAAATAAATAAATAAAGCTGAGTTTTATTGCCGGTACTGGCATACGTACATCACTTGCGTAACACCCCACTGCTGCTCAAACCCCGTATGCCAGAAATGGCCAGGTAGAGGGAATAATAAAAAAACAAAATTAAAAAAAGGTTAATTCTAGTATTGAGTTTTTTAGAAGTTTCCCCAATACAAATCTTCTCACAATTTAGACAGTCCAATCTATATATTGTATATACCAATATATTCTATTGTATTTTCATATATTGTATGTCTATGTATTCTTATCTTAATATCTGCATTTGGAAACGTTCTTTCGAGTTTTTATGCTTTAACAAGTTTCTAGGCAACCGGAGTAACTGGCATATATGAAATATTTAATGTTAATGTACTTGCCCCTCTACTAAGAAGGAATTATGATTTCAATATTTTAACGACTTTGATGGATTTGAGGCAAGCTTAGTTAAGCCTTAGATAATACAGCAAGGAATTATATATAATATTAAAGCCTAA
Organism: Rhaphigaster nebulosa; assembly: GCA_948150685.1. Lineage (NCBI taxonomy): Eukaryota > Metazoa > Arthropoda > Insecta > Hemiptera > Pentatomidae > Rhaphigaster > Rhaphigaster nebulosa. The sequence continues at coordinate 50,044,898 of OX411311.1, read as the reverse complement.
GATAACACTCCATTAATGAAAATAGTGTTACATAATATAGTAGTCATTCTTTAAACATGCCTATACGAAATTGTAAAAATTGTGTTAATCTTTGATCTGCATTTATATCATCAGATTTTTTTTCTGTCCTTTTGATGCTTTATGCCTAGTTTAGATTCTATTTGAGAGAGACTTAAAGCCACGTGGTAGTAATTTTCGATCTTTTTTTTAAATTTAATTAATTACTTATGTATTCAATTTTTTAAATCAATTGTAATGGATATTAAATTAAATATTTAGACATTATCTGTGAGCAATGAATTATCATACATACAAAGCGATATATATTATTCGTTATTTAAAATAAAAGAATTGGAGCACACTTATAAATTTTTTATCGTATAGGTAAGGAATAGCAAATATTTTATAACGAATAACAAAGATAATTCGTTATTGAATAACGAATAACAAACAATAAAAACGATTTTTCAACGTTCGTTTTTGGAGATTTTTTTTCTTGAATAATACCAAATTCTGGATTATATTATTTTTCGGAACTGATCTCTACATATCTCTACAATGATCTCTGCATATGCTATTGATCTGTCTTTTTGTTCTAGTATTATAATTTCCGGAAAAAATTAATTAAACACCTTTTTAACCGTTTTTATTCATTATATGTCTTCTGACGACGTTTCGGCTCTCTGTGCTCATATAATAAATGACAGAAGTTTAAACGGGTTTAATTAGGGATTGATATATGATTTGCTACTTCTATAAATTTTTTTTTTATTGAAAACTAGTTTGAAATATTATATGTTCATCTTCAGTTCAAGGTTTAAGTAGAGAACCGGTTACATTACATCTAACCTGCTCTGTTTGATATAATTTTATAACGTATAAAATTTGAAAATGGTTTTCAATAAAAACAAATTTATAGAAGTGGCAAATACTTTATTAATCCCTAATTAGATTGATTCTTGCAATAAGGCCATCATGCGTGCGCCAATTAAAAGGGTTTAAATTGATTTTCCTGGAAACTATAATACTAGAAAGAAGGTCTGTACTCTCTTACCATGGTCCATTACCATGGAGTCTATAATGATTTTTATTTTTTCAAAGAAATTTACGCACTTCAAAGTAACATTTTTGAAGAAAAAAAATTGACTCCATACTATCCTGGAGTATACTTTTCATTTTATCGTCATTACCATTTGTAACTTTGAAGAAAGCATATTGTTTAAACTATAACACATTATAAAATAAAATAATAGGAACATTCTTGTAGGAAATTTAAAGCTTATGATTAATATTTTAAGCTAAGACCAACCGTTTTCTATTTATAAACGAAAAACCAAAAAACATGACCTTCTACCCCCTCCTCTGTTTACCAGATTCCAGGACTTTTAGAATGTAAATCTTTTAGCTAGTCCAAACAAAGCTCTGAAGTCAATTTTGCCCGTCCCGTCATTTCCGCCTGCACCCCCTTTTGAACATTCATTGACTGATCGAATAATAAAATGAGACTAAAAAACTCTTAAAAATGGAATAACAAAAATAATATGATATCGGTATTTATGTCAGTCAATGTGTGGTCACTTTGGCGTGGCCTAATAACCGATATCAGGGTGATTCTCGGAGCTCAAAAATAAGCCTCCAAAAAAATGGGTCGGTCAACTCTCCCCAAAAAATCATGAGTGATCTATAAATAAATGAGATGGTAATGAGATTTGTGGGTTGTAATGATGAAGATACTCTCCAACCTTGTAATGAAGAATTGTGTGGCTGTCTTCAACACATTTGCCTTAAGGTCAATTAAAAACTAATTACCATACAATGCGGAAGGTCGGATAGTGAAAATAACGAAGAATTATGCATTACAAATCTGAAACATCCTGCAGATTTGCAACTTTTTAAAAATTCGAATTTTTGGGAAGTTATTATAATTAATTTCAACACATTAACAAAATTAAGGATCACAAAAAAGACACTGGAGATGTAATTCCAATTGATTGTATCTTTGACAAAATCGAATAAGTGATTGATTTTTAATCAGATTTTCATTACCACAGCATTAGATCATCAGCGTCTCAAAATTAAATTGTGGCGGTAATGAGAAGATTTAAGGAGTGGTGATAATAATTTTAACAAATCAAAAACCGAAATGCCGTTCTGTTCGGGTTTTCATAAAGGAAAAATGTAACTACTTAAAAAACTTCAAAGCCACACTTTAGAAGAAACAATAAGGAGCGGAAATGATAAGAATAAAAATACTCATCGAAAATATGTCAACTTTATGACTTTTTTGTGATTGCTGTTGCTAAAGTGATACGTGGACCATTGGGCAAGGGCGGGATCTTCTTTTGCAGGATTGCTACTATGGAGAAACTTCCGCGAAAAATACATTATGCTTTCACCCATGTAAACAAATCAATGGTGTGGCGGTAATGATGACAAACGCCATGGACAAAGTTTAGTTTACTCTAAAATCAACCAAATTCAAATAAAGCTGAAAATAATGCAGCTATGAACAGATAGACTATCACCTTTTGGTTATGGAACTCGTTTTCGGGAAACAATGGAGTAATTATATTCAATTGTGTTTTTAACTAAAGAAATAAGTATCAAGGATACGTTTTGATAATGAGAATTAAGATATTTGATTCAACAAACAGCAATAATGTATTGAAAATTCATTTTTTTTTAAAGTGGAATAAATATAAATAATGGATTAAAAAAAAAATCACTTGATACACAAGGTCTGATGTGATCTACTAGGAGCACGGTTTTTGAAATTTCTCTGAGAATCACCCCATAACTGTGATGATTTTCTCTCAAACATCAAAATTTAACTACAAAATTAGATATAATTTCTTGCTTCTATGTTTTCCATGATCATTTATTTTGTTTTGTTTATTTTTTTGTCATTATCTTTCTCTGGAGAAAGGCTTACCATCATTGTGGCTATCCATCAGCCATCAGCCACCCAGCGTACTAATATTGGACCGCTGGCCCTGTGATAAACGGATCCGCGCTAATGGTCGGACTATACACTGCTACTTTGGCAGTGACGATAAACCATGCTCGGTGACATTTAGTATGCTACAATTCCATCCGGTCGGATGGTTACTAGAATGTATTTAATACTCGTAACGACTCTTCGAAACGAAGAACCGTTAGAAAATTTATTTGACCTGAAAACACAAAAAAACATTCGCATTAATTGTAAGTATTGTTTTTTGGTGATAAAATAGTTATAATTTTTCAAAATCTGTTTGGATTGTATCAGGTCCCGTTGTCGTTACTCACCTGATAATAAAACTTAAAAATTGACATTAAACAAAGTCGATTGATGGGTATAATTATTCTCTTATATGCGTTGCTTTGTATTAAAATACTAAAGGCTCTTGCAATTATTTAAATAATGGTTTTAACAATTCGTGTAAGAAAATTTATATATATTGTAAGTTATTGATAAGGCAATGGCTATAATTTACATTGTGTTATTTTAATTCATTTATTTTTTAGTGGATATTTCGACCCATAAGGGTGTGCAGAAATAATTGACAAGTTTTGAAGGGCTGCAAAAATAAACCAACGCCTCTAAAAATACATTTTTAATAAATTTATTTCAGTGGGTTTTTAAAATTAACATATTCGGAACGAATGTCGGCCGTTATTGACTACGAATCGCCGAAGACGTTTTCGGAAATTTTCAATCCACCTGTATTTTTGGAGGAATAACAGACACTTTTCGAGTGCGTACTATGGGACCTCTGTCAAAATTTCCTTCCGGACCTCTGCCCCTCAAAGTCAACATTTTTAATTTTTTTTTAGTGTTCTGATAGCCCTCCCTCCAAGAGTTTTATAGCTCTCAATAATTATTGCCACCTTTACACTTCTCGCAGCTTTGAAGCCCTATAACTTTTTATTACCAACTATAGCACTTTGGTTAATTAGGATAATTGATAGAAATATTCAGGAGGGCTAACAGAACTCTCACAAAAACAACCTTTTACTCTGAAAAATGTTCACTCCTCTTGACGTAATATTTTCGAGTCAAGGCGTTTGCAAAAATTTCTGTCGGTAACACCTGTTTTTCTTGAGAGTTCTGTTGGAACCCTCAGAGTTCTAAAAATTATCCTTATTAACTAAAGCTCTAATGTTGATGGTAAAGTAGTTATAGGGCTTCAAAGTTGCGAGAAGTGTGAAGTTGACCCACCGTATGTTTAGTCGCTATATTTTGTGGTTTAATCAAGAGAACTACTTCTAAAAATCTTAGAGAACTCTAGAATTATTTGGGGGGGGGGAGGAACTCTAAGAAAGGCTTTAAAAATTGATTTTGGGGGCCTGCCTTATTTTTGGCCAAAAACTTTTAATTAACTTTTTTTTTTTACACCTCTGTAAAGTTGACCCCTCAAAGTCAATTTTTTTTTGTTAGAGTCCTGGTAGCCCGCTGAAGATTTCTATCAATTATTTTAATTAACCAAAGTGCTAAAGATGATAGCAAAAAGGTTATGGGTTTCAAAGTTGCGAGAAGTGTAAAGTTGGCCCCCCGTGTCTTTAGTCATTATTTTTTGTTGTTTAAAAAACGGAACTATTTCTAATAATTATTGAGAACTCTAGAACTCTTAGGGGGGACTTTCAGAACTCTAAAAATTTTTTGACTTTGAGGGACCAACTTTACTATGGTCGGTGACTTCGGTGTTATCGGTGATTTTTTGAGAAAGGGGCAACGGTAACTCAAAATTATGTAAAATTTTACTTTTACCTCAATACGCGGTCAATAACGGACAACATTTGGAAGATGTAGGTTTTAAAACCCATTGAAATAAATTAATTTTAAATGTACTTCTTTTTTAAAAAAGAACAGATTTTTTTCTTCTAGGGACATTGGTTTATTCATTACAGCCTATAGCCCTTCAAGCTATATGCTAAATAACTGCAGAAGATTTGAAAAAAAAATACAAGCTATTGCTGAAGGTTTATCGATGAAAAAGCAGTAAAAGAGAGTAATATACAGAAGTATCAGTTTGTCAGTTATACATGGTTATCTCGTTATATATAATATTATATAATATGGGCAAAGAAAATATTGTAATATTTTATTGATGAAATACATTTAGGTCCAGTCATCTAAAAAGAAAAAGTGGAAAAGGTAGAAACTAAAAAAAAAAAAAAAAAAACGGATGTGGTTGTTGAAGAGAATGGAAAGTGATGGTATTAAAAATAAACTTATTAACTTTTATTAGTGAAGTAAGATACATAACTGTTTAATATATAGTATTATATATAGGTATATATGTATATATATATATATATATATATATATATATATATTCGTATATACTAGAGTTGTACGCAAATTTTTTGGGAGAGGAATTTAAATTTTATTTTCCGGGGAATGATTTAATGTGAAGGCAAGTAATCATTAAGTGCCTATAATCGCCAAATAGGGCGTAATATTTAAGGATTAGAATGAAAATTGGATCAAAAATTATTAATCAAGACACAAAACTTATATGAAAATTATATTTTTTCAAAATTTTCGTTGGAAGGGATACATCCCCCTGATCCTCTCTTTGTAGACCTCCTTACTAAAGGAATAAATGAGATATAAGTCGTGGATGATGGTAGCTATTAATATCAATCTAGAAATATCAATTACTATTTACTGTCCCTTGTGAAGAGCATTGGGTTCTGAGAATGGTTTTTGCTGACAGGGAGCAACTAAATAATTGACATGACACATGCCAATTAGCATCAAATAATGAATGGAATCAACTGGCCAGTGTCGCAATTTCACTGTTTTATCAGCAAGTCGGTATTTGTTTTATTGTTGTATAACCAAAACATGAAAAATGATCATATTACATAACTATAAATTGAAAATTTAATTTTAATAAAATTATTATTATTATTATATTTGTTTGATTAGGCGATTAGCTGTTAATTAGTCCGGTGCGGGGTATTCCTCGAAATCATAAGTTCGCAGAATCTGCACTTAAAACACTTTCCATTTTAACCAAAGTTTGGTACAGGTTTATCGAATGGTTACAGAAGTACCAAATATAATTATTAGTACGAATTACATGATTCTTTTTCTAATTTACGCAAAAAAAAATAAAATAAAATAAAACAACATTTACAATTGAATCGGTCATTTGGAAAAGGGCACATGTCCACGATTTACTTTTGTGGACATGTGCCCTTTTCCAAATGACCGATTCAATTGTATTTACGAAAAACACTTGAACGATATTCGGCTTAGTTACCAGCTTCCGTTCAAGAAATCGAGTTTGATTATCAAGTATCATTGCAATTGAGGCGGGACGAATTGCCAAAACTTTGAAAATTTTGTTTTCACACCAAGCTGTTGATATCATGAGGACAATCTCTGGTAAAAAATAGTTTCATTATAGTCATAAGGGAAATCTCTTGAGCTCTATTTTATGCGATAAAACATGTTCCGTTTCAACTCTTTTTTTTTTCCTCCCACAATTCCACAGTCTCTAAGACTCAAGAATATTGATTGTTACATTTTCACCAAATGTTAAATAATTAATCCATGCCATTATATAATGAATTGGATGAAATAATCTTTCAGTTCTAGGTTTAATGCTGCTCTGTTCTTTACCTATGTTTTTTGTTTTGAGACTTTGTTATAATGAATTTTCTGGAATTATTTACCATTATTATTATAATTAGTTTTTTTAATTGAGGGCTGAATAACATGCGAACATCAGGTGTGGCATTTTTTAAATTCAAATCTCACTTGAATGATATAAAATAATTGAAAAATTAAATCTAATCGCTTAGAAAATTCGTTATGTCTAAATTTACTGAATTTGTCGACCTTTTTTCATATGTTATAACCACTTTATGCGGAAACATCAGGTTACCATTTTTTTTTAATTATTTGAAATCGTTATCAATTTAATATGATTGACGATATCGGACATGATAGCCATGAATATATTACACAGCATAATAAGTGATTTACTATTATCAGTGGACCTGAAACGTCATATTAATTCTTTTAAAATGGATTTTGAACTATATCGAAAATTTATAATTCAACAATCTGATTTGTTTTTGTTAGAGAAGGATGGTAGTGCGGTGGGTGAGACACACATATATTAACTTCAGGTTCGAATTCGCTCACAGCAAAAAAAAAGAATATTTTATCAGCCTAGATCGATTCTGGAATAAGAAGACCCTTCTGGGTGCGCGTTTAGCCTTTTTCACTGGTCTGGTGCTTTAAAAGAGTAGGAATAAATAAATTATTCAATGGATAATTTTCAAATAGTGACCGCATCGTCTCCTAGCACGACTTTGTTCATAAGCCGTTGCGATATCATTTTTCATCGTACTTTATTAATTTTTGGTTCTTTAGTAGTATCGTATGCCTTCTTTACCATAAGATATGGAGCCTTCTATCCATTAATTTTTTTTTTTTTAGTACTTATATTTTTATTTTTTAATTTATATTTACTTGTTAGATTTTACAAAATTTTATTTTATATTGCTTTTTATTAATTAGACCTGGTATGATGGCATAGGTAGACTTTTTTTTTTTTTTATTGATTTTTTTTTTTATTTTCGCTTCTATTCCTTTTTAAAATTCTTTATTATTTCCCTTAGTATATTTATTTTAATACATATAACTATTTATTACTTAGGTGAGGATGGTTATGTCGCGATGATAGCTTCATCACAAGGTAGAACTGCTATTCCGATACTCTCGAACAACAGTATGTGTCAACAGGTTGATTACAGATCATGAGAACACCAGCGCAACTAAAACATTACTCCATTCCCAAAGCAAATGGGTATACCCCATGCTTCCCAGAAATTCGGAAATTGTTTAATTGGCTTTCGCGTTTCCGTCACAGCTTAACCGAATACTTTGGAACGAGACTCCAGCTCAAGTTATTAGCACAGCAGCTCTTAGTACTTCTCATCCGAGCTCAAACCCACTAACGGCGAGTATCTTGAGAACAGAGCAACACAAGTGGGACCTGTTAAGCTTCATCTCCTAGCCTGCTTCTCAGAACTATGTATTATATATAGTTACAGCTAATGAGACAGGCTCTAGAACATAGGATAATTTGATAGATTTTTGAACAATCCTAATAGTATCCTTGTGATTAATATCGTATTATACAATTTGCTGAATTAATTAAAAAAAAATTAACCATAGAAATATTTTTGATCGTTGATGAAAAAGATGGTTGGGAGTGCGGAAAAATATCAAATACATTCTGAGGTGATTTGTAGTTTTAATGTGGGCCAACATTTCGGCCTAAAATGCAGCCCTTCGTCAGAGCTATGCTAAACAAGATAAAATAATAATATAAAAGAGCAGAAGTAAATTGATAGGATTCCATGGGGCATATGAAACTACAAAATATTAAACATAAAAATATAGTTATAAAAAATAAAAATAAAAGAATATAAAGTGGCATAGTAAGTAATCTAAATGTAATGGTAATCGTAGGCAGAAACGTCATCTTGGAGATGGTAGGGGGTGTCACTCCCCACAATCTACATATAATTAAAAAAACAAAAATTTTGGGAAATTTGAGAGTTGAGAATTTACTACAAACTGCTAAAATTGTGGTAAAATATTTTACTCAAAGAATTAAATTTAAATAGTAATATCAAAACCAATTTTTAAATTATGGTAACGAATCTCGACATTCGCAACAGGTGAGTGTAAGGCACAAATTCAGAACAATTCGAAAAATTAAAATATTTTATAATATAGTGGGGAAAATTAAAATATTTAAAACAGTTGGAAAAATCGGTCAAAAATTGTTGGGAAATTTTAGATTTCCTCCTCCCCAATAAATTGTTATAGCATGGTCCCTGATCGTAGGTTAGCATCGAACGAAAGGAAAAATGATGAAAATAGAAACATAGAAAAAAAAGGAAAATTAGTTTTTTTTTGTGTTTTGTAGAGTTTCGGTCCCTTTGCTCATGTACCAAATCAGGAACCATGTGCAAAATAGTGGCTATCCAATAGCCCTTAAACGCGTTTTCTATAGATTGCAGCGACAATATATATATATATATATATATATATATATATATATATATATATATATATATATATATATATATATATATATATATATATATATATATATATATATATATATATGGATAGGCCGAGAAAAAGTAGGAGAAAAATTATGACGAAAAGAATATGTTATTCGCGCACAGCTCGAGAAGTATGCACGTATGAGACAGTTAGAAACGTAATTCAATTCTCTGCAAATAAGAAATCTAAATCGAGCCATAATTAGCAAAGATATAGAGTATTGGATTTCTTTTTATTATGAAAACCTGCAAATAATGAGCTTCTTGTTATTATTACTTCAATAGACTTCTAAGATAGAAGGCAATAAATAAAAAAATAGTTATGTTGTACGTACAATGCTACTATTAAACATATTAAAGTTTATTGTAAATATTCGATTTGAATATGTAAATAATGCGAATACCTTCTACCTATATTTTTATGAAGCATGCCAGTTGATAAAAGACGGAGTGTTATGTGCATGAATATTTATATAATATTATGCATATTATATAATATGTGTACTTTACACAATGCTGAAATCTTAAGGAGGTTTGATTCCTGTTACATTAGCGTTGCAGAATTTTAATCTTATTTTTCTGATTTAAAAAAAAATGTATCAATACCGCAAGTTATCTAGGTAAAATTGATTATCCTAAGATTATGTTTTATGATTGTTTTATTATTGTTATGCCTGATGCTTAAGCGAACGGCACACGAGAACGGTTATATAACGAGGCCAATGTCCAATCAATAATCTCCAGAGCGTTATAGATTCGGTTACATAATATAGATCAATATCTTAATTTTTTATTATTAAATGAATTGGTTAAACTTCTATGGTACGATTATTTTAACTTATCTTGTTAAAGTGATTATATTTTTTTTTTTTAATATAAAATATTTCACTACTATATAAATAATATACAGGGTGTCCAACATAAATCGGCTCAAATGCTTCTCATGGCTAACGGATGATCTGATCAAAAGATGCCAGAGGAAAAATTCGTAGGTAAATTTCTATAGTTTCACCTGCCGCTATTGCATTTTAATTTTTGTGCGATACGTGCGGTTGACGCGTGGCGAAAACTTCGGATTTTCGGTTAAAACCAACTTTTTAATACGCTCATTTTCAGTCATTACATAGTTATTAAAGATCCCGCAAATTGAATTCCGGTAACTTTAAAATTTATGGATTTACATTATTTTAGAATCTTGCATTATGAGCATAACGTTTCTAGCTCTTCAGACTTCAAGCAGCGTTACATGACAGAATCTTGAGGATTTCCGTATCGATTAAATTGATGCTGTTTAAGTATTTAATGTTATACTAATGTTATAATGATATTAATAATGTTATAATCTAATACTAATGTTATAATGTAAGTCAAGGTACTGCCATAAGGTAGTATGCTCAGATTTTTTAAATTTAAATACTGAGCCGAATAATAAATTCTATATTTTATTAAACAAACATCAAGCTAACATTATCCTAAAGTTACATCTAAAAAGTCGACAAATTCATAATTAATAAACATATGCCAAAGTTTGTGGATACTGACGTATAACTAGAATGATATTGTCTATTAAGGTAAACGATATTGTCTATGCAAATTAAAAATTGAATATTATTGTAAATTACATTTTTTGTTTGCAATTTTTCTCTATCATAGAAAGTAATTAAAATGATTATGCTCTTATGAAGTGATCAATATATTTCATGGTCCTCTTGACCGCAAAACCAGCCTTACTGATAAAATTCCTATGATGTTGGAATAAAATAAAAAGTAATGTTTTACCATCCGATATTTATATATATATATATATATATATATATATATATATATATATATATATATATATATATATATATATGCAACAATATGTATATATGTATGCATATATTATTAGGGGCGCATCTCATGGAGATAAGGATTTTTTATTGAAAATATTGATTTGTAAGGCCTTTTTTGACAGGGGGAAATTAAAGATTTGAAATAACTGAATAGATTTTAGGTATAGAATATTAATTCGTCAAAAAAATCTATGTTTTTGAGAAGTGGATATATAGCTTCTCATACATATCGGATATACATCTTATCTTTAGATAGAAAGCTTCTCAAACACATTTGTATAATATAAAATGAAAATACAGACTGGAATGCGAGAAATAAAAATGTGCGATTGCATTTATCTCTTTTAAAATAAATAGCACAATCATAACTTTCAACGTTTGCTCATTTCAGAAACGAATTTTCATGGTAAAAGTAAGCATATTAATTATAATGATTAAAAAAGGAGTTGTTCAATTGATATAAGCTAATGAATTTGTGATCAAATAGGAAAATGACGTAATATTAAAAAATATAAAATAAGATAGTGATGCTAAATGTAACTGGAAATTATAATATGCAAATGCTTGTGAGTTAAGTTAATAAATAATTAAAAATTTAAATTTGCAATACAAATATTCTCCCTGCTGTATTTTATGGATGAGTAACATTGTCCTTTACATTAAAAGAAGATCAACACCTCAAGAACATATAAAGTATTACCTAGAATATTTGGCTCAAAGATAGATGAGTACTATAGTGAACTTAGAAGTCTGCACAAAGCGGATTCGCAAGGAAAGCATCCAATAAACATAATCGAAGTGATAGCTTCGCGACCGATGAAATGGGCATGTAAAATTATTGGACTGAATAACGAACGAATTCTTTAGAAGTCAACGCTCAACCGCTGGGTAAACGCCCGAAGGATAGAACGAGACGTAGAAGGGAGGATTGTGTCAGTTCTGTCCTTATTGATTTATGTTTTGACGGGATTTATTGGAGGGAGGTGTTTTTGTTGCGATCGTTAGTGGTGTCACCACCTATATTTGTATTTCTGCAGAGGAGAACGGGGCAAGTTTTCCAACTTTTTGCAATTTTATTTTTATTTATTTTTTATTATTTTGAAGTAAACATGATATCATTTAATTACCTATAAATGTATCTACTTACTGGCACGATTATTTAAAAAAAAAACTACATCGGGACCTGTTTTCAAGCTTATTAAAAATGTTCAGGGTTAACTATAATTTGAATGGTGAAATACACGTAATAAATATTGTTTGTTTGTAAATATATTTTTATTGAAGGTAAGGAAGCTTTCTTTGTCTTCATGTAAGAAGTAAAAAATATTAAGTGCTCAGAATCTAAAATTTCCACTCATGTTTTACGTCTAAGACGTAAAGGAATAAATTTGGTCTCGTATCTATTTGTCTGTCTGTCAAATCAATGTGACGGGCATAACACATACCCGCGTTGAACCGATTTTGATGAAATTTTGAGGGTTGTGCGGGTTGGTATCTAGATGGTCACAAATAAATTTTATCTAATTCAATCCACTACATTCGCTTGCATATGTCCAAACGTATTTTCTATGACACAACTATATTTCGAAAACGACCAGTCCGAGTTGTCCCAAAGCTGAAAAAAAGTTGAGGACTTGTAAGCGAATGATCCAGTATCAATTTCATTAAATTTCCCTTAACAATTCAAATTAATTTCTGTTATTAAATTTTGTTCGAGCACATATATTTCAAATTAATTGTCAATTCATTGGGATTTATTGGCATAGGGATCGTTTATTAGATTTTAATAGACGAAAATTCCGAATATATTATCGGATTTTTTATTGCGCATTTCCTTTTACTGTTATTCTTGAAGTTTTCTTCCATATTGGGATCATTTATTAGAGACTCGATGGTTCTGATTCCGTTTTGAACCAGATTATGATCGCCCGTACGCATTTCGATTTAATGTTATTTTTTAAGTTTTGTTCGATTTAGAGATCGTTTTTTAGATGTTGAAGGGCCCTTATTCCGTTGTTTGAATCGGATTTTTGATTTCGCATGCACATGTCGATTTACGGTTACTGTTGAAGTTTAATTTGATAAAGGGATCATTGTGTAATTTTCCGGAGTATGTTAGAATAAACAATTACACGTTTGTTGTTAGCATTAGTTTTTTCATATAAATGGTGAAGATGCTACTTTGAATTTCTTAAAAGACATTTTGCTTTATCGCAGTCCATCTATAAACTAATTGGATGTAGACAATCAAACACCAAAAAAGTTTTTTCGTAAACATTTTTACAAAGACAGATTTTTTTAAACAAAAGTCCTCTTCATCGACTGAATCACAATGAACACAAACCATTATATAACAACTCCTTTGGTTTTGTCTTCATGCGCCCATTTCTTGGATTTTGTGCACCTCATCCATTTTTCTTTTTCCTGATATATGGCGTTGGTGCAGAAGGATTTTATATTTATTTAGGTAATTGAGACTATATTATTAAGGCCGGAGCTGTTTTCCAATGAAAAGCGAGTTGGAATACTTGATCCGTATGCTGTTGGAAAACCAGCCCCGTTGTCTTATTGAAACTGACACATCTTGAGGTGTTGTGGTACATTTTATTTGCCTAACGTGAAAAAAGAATCTCCTTAGAACATACAATTAAAACAGTAAATTTAACGCTATTACATTTATTTATAGTTTTAATTTATATACCTACAATTTTGCTCAGCGTTGAAAAATAAAAAGTAAAAAATGTGTCCCTATGAAAAATGTGTACCGGGATTCCTTATCGGTTGTTAATTCATCAATATCCTTTGAAAATTAACAACGAAAACAAATAAATTAAATAAAGGTTACGTATGCCTTTCCTCTTTTAAAAATAAATACAAGAAATGAAGACAATGTATGCCTTTCCAAGCTAAATAAATTATAATAATACACTGCGGATTATATTTATCTTGTGCATGTCAATCCGTTTGCAGTCCTGACGGGTTTGTTGAATATAAAATTTATAACGTGATGCAAGGGTTTGGTATGGTCATGCTACGTTATTATTTCAATTAGCTGGCTGATCATGTCTGTAATTGCTGTATTTATGTTGTGTTAAGTGCGCTATACATTCACAAACTGTATAAACGGGGTGTGGTGGGCATAAATTATCCACACCTGTTCTCATTGTGTAACATGTTCATGTAATTAAACTTTTGTTACGTGTACAACATATTTGAAAACATTTGTGTAAAAATAGATTAGTTCGTCGGTTTCCTTGAAGAAACATCTTTAGCCTTGGACCGGCTAAATTCATTAACTATTCAGCCCACGCTTCAGCAGATAACGGTTTAGAAGATAAAGAAACAAATTATTTTTCGAATGATACTGTCATAATATATGTAATAAAGTAGATTGGTATAGAATAAAATAGAATCAATCTTGTGAGATATTTGATTGTAAAAGTTATTATCAAATTTATATGTGACATAATTTTGATAAATTATCAATAATTATAAATGAGAGTAAAAAAAAAAACACGACTATATTATAGTTAATTCCTGAGGAGTTAAAACAAAAACAAAAAAATAAAAAGGCAGGAAAAAAAACATAAAACTTTTTTTTTTTAGAAACTATTTATTTATTGAATAATGTTACATTCTGTCTCAGCAGGAACAATGGCATTAGTGATCAAAGAAATCATTCATATTCATTCATATCATTCATATTCATATTTACGAAAAAATAAAATAAATAAAAATAATAAAAAGTATAAAAATGAATGTGGGTTTGTTTGTTCGTATTTTATGCGCTGCCATACCGTTCATCCAATTGCAGTGAAACTTCGTCAACTCATTGCTTGCACTTATGCGATAGGCAGGCTGGGTTTGAAAAAAAAATCATACTCTAGGCGGTTAAAAATGATTTATAATATAAAACAATGTATAAAAGCACATTGGAACACGTTCAATTTTAATTTTATTTTTTTAAAAATAAATCGGAAATTATATATTTTGTATACATACACAGGTTGCATTTAGAACAAAGGTGATTGAATTATCAGTATGATAGAAATATACCACACTTTCACTGGCTGATTTAGTAACCACAGTATCTCAAAACGATAATGCCTAAAAAGCTCAGATTTTTAATTGTGGCAACCCTTACGTTGTATATGTGCAGTCAGGCATCATTTGAAAACATCGTGCTCTAAGTGATTAAAATAAATTATTTCTTAAACTTAAATAAACTTATTTCTAAAACCTAAAAAACACGTGGTTTTCACTTTTTACAGGAGAAAGGCTTCATCCACGGGTGGGAAAAATCGCATTGATGTAGCAAATGTGTTACGACGGTATATAACAGTTATGCTTAGAAGCTAAAACGTTAGTATTAATTACATCTTGCTTTATCGTAATATTTCTAATCAAGTTTTTGGTTAATATCTACGCCAAGATGGAGGCAGAAAGGCTTAAGAATAGGCATAGTACAATCAACTTCCAACATGTGGCGAGCGTGTCGTAGTGGCAAATTCATTCGAAAAAGCTTCGAAGTAGAAACAGAAGTTATTAGTGAAGCATTGAGGTTAGGTAACATTATCGTAAGTTCTTAAGATGGAGGACGGTGTTATACAATTTGATCGTTCAGGATCATGTTAGCGGAAGAAAGAAACATATCAGCGTTATATTGTCTGAGCAAACGAAAACATACACAACAGTAAACGGCACATGTTATTCGGACTTCATCTCACACAAATAAAATACCTACAAAACGCTCACCACTCATTAGATATGCTAGCGCAGCACGTCGGAATAAGAGAATTCGAGCTTCTTAAATAAGCGAGGAACGACAAGCGAGCAAAAAAGCAGATCGTTTACTAATTGCACATACACTTTCATCAGAATCTGAAGATTAATATGCGGCAAGAATGCATGCTACCCTATCGAGGGCATCAGAGTCAGAAGACCAGCATGCAGCGAGAATCGATAGAGAACGTTCACGAGCCACCCGATCGCATGAATTAAAGTTATAATACTAACATGCCGTGAGAATAGAAAGAAAAAGTTCACGTGCAACCTATCTCGACGTAGAATACATGTTGATTTGAATCTAACTGCATTTCAATATGATGTCAATAACGATTACAGTTTGCATCCCTGTGTAAACATCGGCAAAATGAATTGCTGTTCTCTCAAGTTCTGCAATGAAACATCAGCAATGTGCTGCGCAAATGGCAGAGTTAAATTACCGAAATTACATCCACCATCTGAAGCATTGTTGTTCGCTTTCGGGTGGTTCTTCAGATTTTAAACACTTTTTGCAGAACATTCGCAAATATAATTCAGCGTTTCAAATTATATCTTTTGGAGCCGATAAAGTTTTCCAAAATCAGTACATGCCTACTTTTCAAATTCAAGGACAGATACTCATTTCTACCAGTTCCCGACGCTGAACACAAATTTCTACAAATATTCATGGTGAAGATGATGCACAAGTTTTAAAAAACAACACTCGGACGGCATGCCGGACGCTACAACGCACCTACCATCAATGAAGTTGCGATTGTCATAGTTGACGCACAACGTGATAGGCGTGATATAATTCTTCAGCGACGGGATAAAACAATTCAACGTGTCGCTGAAACATATCGATCATAAGATGCGCTGCAGTGTCCCATAATTTTCGGAAGGGCCCGGACTCGTATCATTTTAATATTACGCAAACTAATCCAATTACAGGTAACTACAAATATTTTTTTTTCATTTTATGAGATGAAAAATGTTAATTGCTTTTCAACTTTGAATCATTCGTAAATGTAATTGATATTTTTCTTATCTTTCGTTTTCTTTATTATTCTTACAGGTGAGCAACTCAATAAATAAGTATCAGCGATGAATTATTATTTATACCGCATAATGATACCTCGGAATGGAACGAATCATTTTCTGCGATACCATTAACTATTTCATCAATACGTCGTAGATATGTATACAAAAATTTAATCCGAACTAAGTTATTCATTTTCTTAAATCAAGCACAATAAAATACATTCATCTACGAGATGCAATCGCAAACGATGGACAAATTTCCGACATTGGCAAACTGGTCATACTTCCAGCAACGTTAACTGGCAGTCCACGGCATATGCATAAACTTGCACAAGATACCATGACATAATTGCGTTCATATGGCCGTCCTCATATTTTCAGCACATTTACATGCAATCTAGCATGGGACGAGATTAACGAGCTTCTATTGCCCGGAATGGTTTCAACCGATCGGGACGATTTGACTGCACGAATATTCAAGCAAAAACTGTCAAAATTAATGGACTACGGATATCCGAAATATAGACGCCGAAAACTAGAAGATGGAGGTCATGCAGCAATTAGGGATTGATAAAATATTTGACACTTATATAATTTTGTTTCTCAAATTATAAGTGGCAAATAAAAAAATGTATCAATCTCTAATTAGATTGATCCTTCTATTCTATCATGCGGACGTCAACTAATAATAATATAATGAGAGATGTTGACGTTGAAATCGACAACGGATGGATTGTGTCATGTTCTCCTTTGTTATCGAAAACATTCAAAGATCATATCAACGTCGAATATTGTCATTCCGTCATATCAATCAAATATATATGCAAATAGTCAACAAAGGCAGCGATATGGCAGTAGTCAGTATTGATAGACCTGATGCACGCAACGATGAAGTGAATCAATTACAAACAAACCGATATATCAGCAGCTATGAGGCTGTTTGGCATATTTTGAGATTCCCACTTCATATTCGCCATCACAATGTCACCAGCAGCCACAACACTTACAGCATTTGTTGCGCTGTGTGAAGAAGATGACTTTGCCCGGACATTATTGTACGCAGAATTTCCAAAGTACTATACATGGAATGCAACATGCGAGAAATTTCAACGATGTAAGCAAGGCATGCGCGTTGAAGATTATCAAAATCTGTATTCGTCTGATGCATTAGGCCCTATTTGCACAGTTCCTATTTGAGAATGCTATTGGTTAATGTCAAAGGCCCTACTTCATTGCAAATTTGAGAACGGTTGATGGTGTAGAATGCCAAACATACAGAGAAGCTTGCCAAAAGCTTCATTTGCTGGAAACTGATCAAAACTGGAAAACAACATTGACGAGCGCATATGCCAGCTGTCATCCGCGACAAAATCGAGCATTATTCCTCATCATTTTAACCACATGTTGGCTATCCAATCCGACAGATTTGTGGGAAAAATTCAGAGAGGATTTGAGCGAAGGCATTTTTCACCGTGTTTGTACAGTTAGCAATGACAATTCCATTGCATTTTTTGTCATTATTTTCAATCAAGCTCTCATCGAAATCGAAGTCAATAAACCATTCATTCAACTTGGCATGATCGCGCCACAATGTTCTGCCCTTGATCTTTATGATCGCGATTTATTGACAGAACAGCAGTGCAATGCTACTGATTTGCGTGGATTTGTTGAAGCGCCTTGATGCGTTCTTCCTTGATGAGCCTGGTGGCACTGTAAAAACGTTCCTCATCAGTTTGCTAATAGCCTACCTTTGATTTGAAAATGATATTGCTATGGCTCTTGCTTCAACAGGCATTTAGCTACAATAGTAAATGGCCATTGGCTATGCATTTATCTAAAGCTCCAACGAGTAACATTTCAAAAGGATCATTGTCTGGGACGAATGCACCATGGCTCATAGAAAATCGCTTGAAGCACTTGAGATTTATGGTCAAATGCACAACAGTGGTGCTCTCATCTTATCATCTGGCGACTTTTGGCCAACTCTTCCAGTGATACCTAATTCAACATCAGCTGATGAGCTCAATGCATCGTATCTTTGGAGACATGTGCAAAAACTCACATTAACGACAAACATACCTTTGCAGCACGATACGCCGGCAGCCACATTTTTCAAGCATCTATTGAACATTGGTTAAGGAAAAGTACCAGTTTATGCTGCCACAAAATCTATTTCATTGCCATTAAACTTGTGCATCATCGTACCATCCATCGAACAACTCATTCACAAAGTTTTCCCCCAAATTGCTTCCAATTACAAAAATCATAAATGGCTTTGCGAACGTGCTATTTTGGCAGCGAAGAACATCGACGTCAACGTGATCAACCACGAATTCAAGAACAAACTACAGGCGATTCAGTGACTTAAAAATAGATTGATACGGATGAAGTTGTAAATTACTCAATCGAGTTTTTGAATTCGTTGGATCATCCGGTGTGCCGCCGTACAAATTGTCACTCAAGTGGGCGTGCCAATTATTCTCTTGCGCAACATTAATCCACCCCGATTATGTAATGTAATAAGACTCGCTGTAATCGAGGCAACTATCCTTAACGGAAAGTCGAAAGGTGAATATGTGCTCTTTCCACACATTCTTATCATTCCCACGGACTGCAGTTCCCCCATTCGACATACCTTCTCAATGACCATGAGCAAGGCACAACGTCAATCATTTCAAGTGTGTGGATTAAATTTAGAAAATCCATGTTTTTCACATGGCCAGTTGTATGTTGCATGATCGCCAGTCGGACAGCCAACACATTTATTTGTCTTCACTGAAGATGGGAAAACCAAAAATATTGTCTATCCTAAAGCACTTGAATAATAAAGTCAAATAAATGAAATGAATATCATTGAAATCTCTTCTTTATATGTCGTTATATTTCAATGAATGTAATCATTATTGATAAGAAGATAAATATCATTTTTTTTTTCTATTCATTTCTATTTCCTTTTCATTCTATTATTTTATCATTATTTCTTAATTTCTTCTGCGGCAGCAACGCGCCGAGTGCCGGCTAGTGACAAAATAAAAAATAGACTTAATATAAGAAATAATAAATAGACTTATACAAAACAAAATAAACGTAATATCTAAAACGCAGGTAGATTTATGCACACTATTTACAATCGGCCTGGGAAGCCCCGAGCCAAGCTTGTCCCTCCACTTATGACTGGAAAAGCATCACTCCAGGATATCCCTGTGCTTCTCACTCAATCGCGTCATTGAAAACCAGTGGAGACTGAGCGAGAGCTCTATTGCCGCAGACATACAGAATTTGAGTGGAGAATCTGGCCATTGCCAGAACTCGAATATACACATTTACAACCGGTCTCGGGGCCGTTTCAAACTTCGAGGAGGATTGTAGGGATGGGTGGAGCTTTATAGGGATTGTGCTAAGGTATTAGGATGATTATCAAGATTCTGATGAAATTTGGAGAGTTTGGATGTAATTAGGTCTAAGACAAATGGGATATTAAAGTCATGATGTTGGGTATTGTTGGTTACATAGTATGGAGCATTGACTATCGTTCGAAGGACTTTGGACTGAAAGGATTGGACGGTTTTGATGTTTGAAAATTTAGCTGTTCCTCAGAATTCGAGTCCTTAGGTCTAAACAGGTTTCAGAATTAACTTGCAAATTAGTAGTTTGCTGAGATTTTCTGTTTATCAGTCTATATAATTGGGCAAATGGGTTTACTTTTATACGCCAATTATTACACCAGTGTTCGATCTGGGTAAGGTGCTAGCATAAAACATTAGCATTTATAAAAAATTTCTAATTTCATGAAATTAATGAAATTCCGCCAATATAAACTAAAATAACCTTTAGTTAATTAATAATTTAATAAACACTTATATTGTATTTATAGAAATCCTGTATCTATCAGAAAGTAGCTAATGTTTAAAACTGTAAGTGAATATTTTTATTCTAGATGTGCTTTTCGCTTTCGGTGACATGCAGATAATGTAGTATAATAAAATAGCCAATGAGTCACCAAGATTTTTTTTAAAATTTAATTTGACGTTTTCCCTTATCGAGCCATTTTCACTTTCCCCACTTCTAATCTAGTGGTCACACAAAAATAGCCATGGGAGATACATATGAAAGACCAAACCAACCAGTAATTATATATAGTAACTATATTATGTCCGTAAAAATTGTTTTCCTTTTCATATAAAATAGTTATAATCTAATCATTATTAGATTTCACCAGGAAGGAAAATTAACAAATGCCGAGGGACGAGTTTTGTAATAAGATGAAGACAAAAAGTAATGAAGACAAAATGTAAGCATGATAGGTATGTAAGAAATAAATATACAGGTAAAATACTGAAAATATTAATAGAAAGCATGTTTACTACAGACTTGAAAATGGCTGGAGTAGCCGAAACGTCGAACTAAATTTGAAAAATGAAATTCGTGGTAACATAATGGCTATTTTACTTTACTGTAGTGGAAATTGTTGTTTTGAAAAAATGTCTATACTTCATTGCACAATGTTTTCATTATTGGTACATTATAAACTCTAAATTCTTTTTTTAATAGTACAGTTTTTTTTTTCATTGTAGGACGTTATCATGTTAACAGGATAAATTAAGGTATAGAAATATTTTAACTAAAAAAAAAATAAAAAACAGGAAATAATTTAATGGTAGTTTAAGAGAGGGACATGTTAGTTTTTTATCACTTGGATTTTGAAAATCTTTTTGGTAATCGTCAGTAGTGGCCAAAAGTTGTAGGATTCAAAATTTAAAGGCATTAGGATTAAGTCTGAAAATGATATCGAATTTTCCTATTTTATTCAATGGTTTATTTAGCTTTAATAATATTTTTCAATTCTTAGAAATTTATTTTTTGGTTTATAGAATACTGTAACCCTTGGAATTGATCAAGTAGCTTTTATTCGAATCGTTAATAGCTTTTTAATCCATTTTTAGTACTATTTTAAAATCGTTTCTAATTGTACTCAGTCTAAGCTATGGAACTCTCCGAATCAAATTAAACACCGCTTACATCAGGAGTTAAAGTATTCGGAATATTTTCAACCTATCAACTGCTGAGGTGTAATGAGTCAATGTAAGTCATTTATTTTTTTCTCTTCAGATAGTGGTTTAATGGTTTAAAATATATATATATATATATATATATATATATATATATATATATATATATATATATATATATATATATAACGTTAATAATGAATTTAAAATAAAATAATATCATCGAGAAAAAAAAAGAAGTATGAAGAATTTTTCTTTATTTTATTTTTTACAATTTTTGTAGTAGTTGAGGTTCCAAGAATTTTATGAAGTATTAGTTTTTTTCAAACAAATATGTTCAATGTAATTCAAATGTGACATTCCATAAAACAAGATCTGGAAAACAAATTAAACAAGACGAATAATTCAAAAAATAGATCAATAATTGAATCCTAATCATCTCTGATTCTATCAATATTACAAAAAAAGCTAAACCAATCTCCAATTGTTTTTTTTTCCGGTAATTATGTGCAAGGTTCGATAAACCTGTTTTATTTTATTGATAAGTTCATGCAATTTTGCCAAGTTAACATCTTATTGAACAACGATGAGTTCTACATTTCGAGAAAAAAAATCTAACACTGATAGATAGAATTCTTTAGAAAAGAATTTGGCATGATCATCTTCCAATTAACAGTTCTTTGACAAGCTCTTTATTATTTGTCTAAAATTGACCTTTACGATGAACTGTAGTTATTTTTATAAGATATTTCTTAGTGAATACATAGATATACTAGATTTATCTTGGTGAATATTTAGATATCTTCCTTAACATCGATCTGGGTACTGTTAGAATATTGTATTTATCAAATAAATTTAAGCAATATTTAAGAAATAATTATACCGCAGTAATGATTATTCATCAAATTTTAGTTCATATTTCCAATAAAATAATCTCAATCAAATATCTACTTGTATTTAGTAATTTTATGGATATTTTAAACATTTATTGCTATAAAACAATATATTTGAGAATTATTTCCGAAATAACAATAGTTGTGAAATAGTGTATAAAATCAATGTATAATGGAAATTTATTATTTATATTAATTACATAATATAAGTAACATTAATTACCCTCAAAAAAGGTTTTTTAAAAAAAAAAATTTTTTTAATTTTTTATCAGGATCTAGTTTTCTAATATTCTTACCTACTAATGCAAAATAATAAAAAATAAAATAACGGAAAGGAAAAAATCATTAATTTCATTTGTAAAATAATTTTGACTTAGGTAATCTGTCCTCGAATACTTGCTCAACTTTAGCTTAGCAAGGTCTCTCGAGAGGCTAAAACGTATTTAGATGAACTTGTTAAAATTTATAATTCAGAAAAAACTATATCAGAATAAATTTTCTATCTACCATGAAGTATCTTCTTTCGTGAAAAAATAATTTAATAAATAAGATTAAAGTAAAATGATATCATAAATTATTTCAAAAATAGTTTACTTGTATCATTCAACGACCCCTTTCTCAAATATTATTTCAAATATGTTTTGTCCAGATCTACCTTAAAAGAACAAGTGATTAATGTAAAATTGCCATTTCTTATATATATATATATATATATATATATATATATATATATATATATATATATATATATATATATATATATAAGAAATGGCAATTTTACATTAATCACTTGTTCTTATATATATATATATATATATATATATATATATATATATATATATATATATATATATATACATCACTTGAAATTATGATTTAAAAGTCATTTTGAAAAGTTGAATGGAATATTTTAGTT
The DNA here is from genome assembly GCA_948150685.1 of Rhaphigaster nebulosa. Lineage (NCBI taxonomy): Eukaryota > Metazoa > Arthropoda > Insecta > Hemiptera > Pentatomidae > Rhaphigaster > Rhaphigaster nebulosa. The sequence goes on along the minus strand of OX411311.1, from coordinate 50,021,356 downwards.
TGGGATTGTTTTTGGAGAGTCTTCAAGATAACCTGAAGAAGTCTCACATGTCTGCCCAACATGTCTCAGTCTGGACCCTCTTGCATTAAGATTTGGGTATCATGGTGGATAACGCATAACTCTAATTCCATCTTTGTTAAGGTGCTGGAGCTGTGTGGCGCCTCGAATTATCTTGTTGTAACAAAAAATCTTCTCCATAATGGTGCAAATGGTTCCACATTTTCTTGAAGAATGTTTTCAATATACCTGACGGTATTTATAGTGCCTCTCTCTCAATGTGTAATTCTGTAAGGGCCTCAGTACAAACCCTACTCTGCACGATCACTGATCTCCCATGGTAACTCACCCTACAAGAAACATTGCACGGTGGATATCTTTCATCTGGTCTTCTCCACAATCTCTTCCTTCCATCAGGTGAGTTTAACTTCCTTCAGAAGTCGGTATGAGTGCCAGAAGACTGCGTTCATACCAACTTCATTTAACCTCCTTGTAACTGTTCTTCGAAAAATATGGACAACTTGGACTTCTTTAATTATATTTCTTACTTCATTGGCATTAGAGAACCGGTTTCTTAAAACATGTAATTGAATAAATAGGTCGTTGAATCCTGTTGTAGAGCGCAATCGACCTGCACGTGTCTCCTTGTTTAATTAACTGTCTCTAACGCTATACTCTTCTGGAGAACGTTGACTAGTTAATGTCAAGGCGACTGGCAATGTTGCGTTGGCTAATTTACTCTCCATGTAACGTAAGCAGACGGATCATCATTTCCTCCGTTAAATCTTGCAAAGTGTTATTTATTTTGAAATCATAAAAACCACTTTTAAAACTACACTATTAACTGAAAGAGAAATGAATCACTCGGTGAAAAACATGCAGTGTTCTGAGGGATTTAATCTTGTAAGGAATTAAAATAAAAATATATTAACTCTTGTAAATAAATAAAAGTTTATCTGTATTGGATGGTGGCATAATTTTAGGAATAAAAAAATAATGATGCGATACTTTTCTCCAGCAGTTTATACATGTCGTCTTTTTTTGAAAAAGGCGTAAGCGCCATTTAGCAGGCTTTACAGGAAACACATGAAACGATTTTTCCCCAAATAACAAAATATTTTATTTTTATTTTATTCTTTATTGTATAGAGGAGGAGTTTATTACCCTGGTGAAACCTTTATAATTAAAATGTCTTTTAAAGTATTCTATCACTGGTTAAGGACAGAGTGACGACTGAGAGTCGTTAGTATTTGGTGCTTACGTCATCAATATTCGATTTTTAGACCATTTACAATTTTGTTTCTCGATATATCGTGAGCGGGAATCAATAGAGGTGATGTTTACGTCTCAAAATCAATTGAAACATAAATTTCGAATTTTTGGCGCTTAAGCCTTTTTCAAAAAGATTAATTATTTCGAGGCGAATCTGAAGCATTTTGATTCGTTAAATCGAACAAAACAACAAGTTGTTAAAACGAAAGGAGGAGATTTTCTAATCAGATCCTATCATTTGCTTACTGAGCAGGCAATAATAACCCGAATCATGTTGAAAAATATTAGATATAATTGTTTTACTATAAATAATATTTAATTTACTAGAACAGGAAAGAAGCGGGAATAGTTATGAATGGATTATATAAAGTTGCTATAATATCAGTGATTGTTTCCCTTGAACATTGTGCCAACTCGCTATCATTTCGTTATCTCTTGTCAGTGATATTCTACGCGTGGCCATTCACAGATCGTAAAGATAACCTTATCTTCTAATAACTTTCCCTTTTAAATATCGTCATATTCCGAAACTCGATTTTTCCCTGTTAGATATAAATCTATATTTCTTAATAAAATATAACTTTATATAAATCACCATTTCGTTTCCAATCTGAGAAAGATAGCATTTAATAGTATAAAATGTGCGTATACTGCAGTACAAGAGATATTTTCGCTTCTTAGGTAATCAAAACAGGGATAAAGTTAATTCTTTTGTAACTTTCAAATATTTATGATAAATTATAACATTTTTATTTATATATATTTTTTAATATAATGTAACATTCGTAAAAATTACAACCTTCCACTCAAGAGATGTACCTAAGTAATTGAGATTATGATGAAGAATATTTTTAAAAATCAATATTTTTAAGCAGAGACCAAACTGCTAGCACTTCTTACACTGTTCACATTTCTGTAAGTCGGAGATAAACTGTGGTAACAGTTTTACAGTTTTACACAGGAGCAAAAAGAAAAGAAGAAGTCTCAGATCGCGCTTAATTGCTTGTTTTTTATATTGGTCGATCTTTATATTTGATGCATAATTTAAAACCCTTTTGGCTTATCGACGATACTTACAATCGAAAAATAAGGCCAGAACAATGCAAACACGATAGTAAAACTAAATTATGGAAAATTGGACTGGATAGTTTACCTTTGGCGTACTGATTTAACCTCAAGATATCCAAATAAAACTCTTCCATCTACTTATAATGAGCAAAGCAGGTCTGATGAAGATTCACGTGCCTTTAACTTTTTCCCAACACTGTTACCGAAAGTTTATAACTTTGTTTTCTTCTTACGAACATAAATTATCATTCATAACAAAAATTATAAATAGGTATTAAAATGTACGAGATTTTAACATCAACATCATTTGAAAGGTTGGGTGATTTATTGTTGAAGATTTTTAACTTCAATTTTTAATTTACTTGGCCCGAAACTTCGAGTGTAATTTTTAATAAAGAATAAAATCAATTACACATTTTATGGATTATTTTATTATTTATTTGTAAAACATAGATAAATAAATGTCTAATTATCCTGTTATGAAGATATAATAATTTGAGATGAAATAATACATCTACTATATTTTATATCGGCTTTATCGCTCATTAGAAATGAGAAAAAAAAATTAATTTAGGAGTAATATTTTTTATATATTTTTAATTTTAAAGTGATATATAGAATTAAAATCTTAGCAGCGAATCTCAAATTTAATTTCAACTTTACAACTTATAAACGTGATGTATAAATATTTATTCAGCTTTCTTAGCGCATACTAATAGTTAAAGTTTTGTCATTTTTAATTTCTAAATTAAAAAAATTGTTGACATTTCAAAGACAATATTTTATGAAAAATTTTGATATAGAATTTTTAAGCTGCACCAAGGTAAAAATTAAGAGAGCCTGGAAAAAAGAAGCTAATCCGTCAATGCATGCGTTACAAGCAGTGCGGCCACACAAAAACATTCTGCAATCACGCACCGAAATGCGTAAACTGTAGTCTAGGTTATGATAGCACCGCCTGCAAAAAGTCTAGGGAAACATCATCAACCTTTGCCAATTGCGGTGGATCCCATCCTGCCAACTACAGGATTGCCTAATCCTAATCTGCATACGTCTCCAAAAGTGCAGATCAGCGCACCTCCGGCTATACCTCTTCCTCAACATCAGCATTCCCACCCACGTCCTTTAAGTTCGGGATTGGAACATCTGCGGAAGCCTCTATGACCAGTTTCTACAGGAACACCAGCACCTCACCAACAACAAGAGTTTTCAGAAATGAGAAGACCATTATCCTGCCGGCATCTTCGGTTGACAATCATCCGGCATCAGTGCAGCTATTCAACTTGTTGGCTTTAATGATCTCATTCAGCTTTTTTTAGGCCCCTTCAACAACTTTAAAAGATTACCCAAGCAATATACCTTGAATATGGCCCCTAATCACTTATCATAACACTCGTATAAGGCTAAACAGGGGCTGGATGAGAGATCTCCTTGCCTAGCTTTAAACAGCAAATCAAGACAGGAAGAGGTGCCGATGGTTATTACTCTCTATCATGCCTTTCATGCCACTATACCAACATTTTATCGGTTGACTATACATTGATAGGTGTGAATGTAATAAAGGTAAAAAAAAAAAATTGTTTATTTAGATTTTCAACCGTATCCGGTTAATACTATAGATAAGTATATTTAATTCACTTTCAACTTTTAAATAAATGTAAAGAATGCATAAAGCTTCGTGGGTGGGAAGGTTTTGATTTTTCTATTTTTCTTTATACCTTCTCGAAATAGAAAAAATATTCTAATCCTGAAAACATTTTTGGGGGAAGGAACAGAGGGGATAATATGTAGACGCTTTTAAAATAAACGTTATTGGGTCAATATGTAGAAACTCAAAAAAGAATAAAAATAACATAGGAATGAAAATAGCTAACTGGTCCTTATGACTGAAGTATTAAATTGTTTTATTGTTCAATTGAAATTTTAAAATTGATTATTTTGATCAATGAAAAATTGATTATTCCGGCTAAATTGTCATTATATGTACGTTTGTGCAATTGATGGCAATCATTTTTTTTTATCTGTTTCGACGTAAAAATCGTTATCTATATTTTTTCTCTTTGAAAATTCCCATGACACCATACCCACTTGAGTGTTAAAACCTTAAACAAAAACAAACATCTCCTTTTTTTTCCTAATTGTACTCAAGCAGACAGTTGGCTAACAAGCGATAAATTAGTGCATGTCACGGGGTGTCGCAGCAAGTCGCCTGCATTCTCCGACCTTGTGATATATTGAAACGGCTTTTTGGACATACGAATTTTCGAGATCATTATTTATTTATTATTTTTATTATGGCTTATAATTGTTTATACTCAAAATTATTTTAAACAATCGTAAATATTTGTCATTAGGCCGAAGGAAATGTGAAATTCATTACTCTAATACCACCAATTTCAGCTTATCTGTAGACTGCATCTCGAGATCTCGCTAAGGGATTTTCCTTAAAGTTTTAGAATAATGTTTTTAGGCCTTACAAATCAATTATCCTAATTATTTACCCCCAATAAAACTCTTATTTAGTAAAAGAAAAAAAAAAAATAAAATCAATATATCCTTTCCACCAAGCTAATATGGGATATTAAACATAAAATTAACCCCTCTTCCCTCAAAATTTCAGATTTTATGTTTCAAAGATCCTTTAATCCAAAAATCTTAATAAAAAAAATATCAATCCTTCCGTGGGCCGATTGTTATGAGATTTGGCACCAAACTAATAGGTCACTTCGGTATGATTCTCGGAACTCGTTATTAACATCCACTCTTTCATTTCAAAATGACCATAATTATAGAGATTTCAGGTGCTCATATCTCGGCCACTTTTGAAGATTGGGTAAAAACATAAATTATTTTGGAATCGTTATACAAAAGACTTAAAAAAAGAAAATAAATCAATAAATATAAAATCTAATAGGGTATTGAACTTTGTACACGTGGTTTTTTATAATAGAATAGTTTTATAAATTATACTGCACATGTTCCTTTGTAAACCGGTTCCACTTCTTTTTTTTTTTTCTTTTTTTATATCTCTAAAACTATACTGCTCATTTGAAACGTAATGTAATTGTCTTTACATAAAAGAATTACATACAAAACATAAAAAAAAGTCCAATTTTTATAATGAACTTTCACCCTAAACGGTATACAAAGTCGTGCAACTGGTGGGCGACTAGATATTATTGATATACGTATAACTATTTGACGTATAATTAGTTGAAATAATACCTAAACTTTATTTTATAAGCCGTCACCGCTTATAATGTGTTCAAAATGAAATAGTTAAAGCAATAGATTTAAAATATTATTTATATGATAAATTTAATCGAAGTATATTATTCTTAAACATATTAAAATTAATGTTACACTATGTCTAATAGAGTTTGGTTCGTTTATATAAAACTGTGGATTCTTAATATGACCGAATTCTCGTTTGGCTAGATTCTATTTCGCAATATATTGGGTGAAAATTTGTTTCAGTATTTTTCCGATATACCAGAAGGTTATTGACATTATCGATTAATTGTTTGTGATAACCCATATTTTAGTATCGTATCCCGAGCTTTTACTACCGGCAAACCAACCAGTTTCTGCTTCACATTTTTCATTTGTAGAGTTTTGAAGTAGTACGTAATTAAATTACTAGGTATGTTGTAAATAAAATGCATAATGTTAAATATTAGAATCAGAATTCTAATGTAATATACTATTCCACACTAAGATAATATTTTACAATAGTAATTGTCTGCAGGACCATTTTATTTACACAAAAGGATTGATAAATTAAAGGTATAATATGTTATATAATTGATAAATATTATGTTATATATTTGAGTTTTCAATGTGGTATGATACTATAATATATATGATTATAGTGAATCGCTTCTCTTTCCATTTTTAGTTAATCAACCATCTAAGTTTCCCACACAAAGTAGTACTTATGAGAAGGATGGTATATTTTTAACGGCACTGGAACTTAAGGTTTTACCTAAACACGTTTTTTACTTCCTTGTACTAAGTAAAGAAAGTATTGTAATCGCGAAAATTTTCGGTTTTCAGATTTCAACGGAAATATCCATTTTGACCATCCCTGAATCCATTTTGACTAGTTTCGTAGTGACGTCTGTACGTATGTGCATATCTCGCATAACTCAAAAACTGTTAGCCATAGAAAGTTATAATTTTGTACATATGATTATTGTAAAATCTAGTTGTGAACTACCCTTTTTGGTCATTACATGATTACCGGAAGTGGCACTTTACTTCAAGGTAATTCTTGATTTTCATCAAAAATTATATTAAAATATAATGCAAAGCATTTAAAATTTGACACGTAAGTTGTACATGTTAATATAAATAATATAATAAATTTTGGTTAAAACTGGCAAACCGGAAGTGGTACTTTACTTGAAGGTCATATTCTTTTCATCAAAAATTATATTAAAATATAACGTAAAATATCTAAAATTTGGTAAATAGAACGTTTATATCGATATGAATGTATTTACAAGATTTTAGTTAAAATTGGTGAGCAGAAAAGGATACTTTACTTGAAGGTCATAATAAACTTACATCAAAAATTATATTAACTTTAAATACAGAAAGCATATGTTTCGGTAATAAAGGTTACAGACGCAATTAGATTTCCAATCCAATTAAATATTTTATTACTTGTTTTAAGTGTTAAAATTGAGTTTAAAATACTGGCTTTCCTCCCCATTTGTGAGATTAACAAGTCTGCAGCAGGAGAATAAGATATAAGTTAAGTGGAGTTTTCCGCTTAAAATGTCAAAACTGTCGATTTCCAATGCTTTATCTAGTGATATTGACAGTTTTAATGTTGTCACGGAACATGAAGAAATTCTCTTGGAGACTAGTTACCTACTGAAAGAAAACGCCATATAATAACGGAATGAGACCTCCAGAAACAAGAGTATGTCTGTGTATGTGTGCGTGTGTGTGTCAATAGATGGATGTAGCGAAACCGAGTGTCATTTTTGAGATACTGTAATCTTTGGAAACTAGTAACCAAATTCTGGATCACTTTTTGAGCCACCGATTTATAGTTTGATAGGCGTACAAGGAAGTCATGTGTTGTCCACATCAGATATTTTTAATATAAATAAATAAATTTGTTAATACAAAATATGCGTAATAAAATAAATTATTCTGGCTATATTGTGAAATAAATAATCTTGACCATTTATGAAGTAGGAAAAAATATTGAATTTTTTTTATATAAACTCTTCGGAAATAATAAACAACATTGTAATAATTTGCATAGTTTTTAGGCTTTCTGTTAAAAATAATATAAGAACTGATCAGAGAAGTTTGTGCTTTAAAGCTTCTTTTGTCGTTTTTATTATTTCTTTTTATTTATTATGTATTATTTTGAATGAGGAATCTACTACAATACAGCTTCAGCATTTCAGCGTTATTTCTCTCCATAAAAAGTTTTTTGTATAGCTCCAAATTTCTATGAGTTATATAAAGTTTTTCTAACTACTTTAGAACCGCTCTATACAACAGCTATGATTTCTATGTATCGCGGTGGCTTGTATACGTTTGTAAATTGTTTATATGAAGGAACTAGATGGTCCGGGAGGAGGTAAAAAAAAAAAAAAAATAATGGATCACAAATAGTATAAACCATCTATTAAATTATTATATATAATAATTATAATTTAAAATTATGATAATAGTATACTAGTTTGTACTATTTATGATCAATTTTTTTGACCCCCTCTCGGACCTTCTTGTTCCTTCATATAATTTTTAAGGTCATCTAATTTTTATTCAATACTATTTATTATTGCAATTATATTTTATAATTATTTAAATTATAATCATTATTATTTTGGTGGATTCACCCCTCCCTATTCATTCACAGGTTTCAATCCTTAATACTATCATCAGTTCTCCGTTGTTGATCACTTTGGCCTCAATAGCAATGCATACTCAACTCCAATGCTCATTGTAATTGTTGGAATTATTCAGTAGAGGACAATTGTATTATCGATTCTGATTGTTCAGGGGTCTAGTCCTGAGTTATTAGCTGCATAAATGCCTTGCTTAGAAGATAATAAGTCTATTATTGCGATACATATATTACCCTTTAGGTCAGTTATTCGTATATCAGTTAGAATATGTTATTTATTTAACAAAGTTTACTTATTTTCGAAGTAAAATTTAATAAATATTTATGTGGTTTTGAATGAAAAAAATATGTTACATTCAACCTTTACCCAATAGCATAATTACTTGATATTACATAATATAATGGCATTACAATCTCTCTAAAAAATACTGAAAAACCTCAGAGAACCTTATGAAATTGTATATTTTAGAAGATCAACAAAGAGTGATAACAATTTCATATCAATCAAAAAGTTATAATTACTTTATGTTATAATCAGCTCATTAAATAATAAAGTTTAGTTATTCTTTTATTTCTTTTAGTCATTAAAATTCTTAATACACAGCTTATTAAAAAAAAAAAAAGAAATCTGGTAATGAAACGACAATTTTCTTACGATTATTTTTATTTGTGTTAAAGTTTATTTAAATTTGTTATTCTTCTGTAAGTTTTTAATAATTAAATCATCATAATTCTTATGACTTTATTTCATTTTGTGTACAATTTAGGATTTAGATTGTCCATTATCTAACGTTTATGTAAAATAATAATAATCATAAAAGGTTTAGAGGACCCGAATGCTCGATGCCGATACCACTAATCGCTGTTTGTAAACCTCCATCCACAGACTATCGTCCAAACCCAAAACTATAAGATAACCGCCTCCCACCTACGTTTCGGTCTACTCCTCAGCGTTTATTAACATTTTAGGGATTCGTTCGTTACTAAGCCCAACTTTATAAGCCCATTTCAACAATTCGGGATGCTATCACTTCAGTTATATCAACAGGATGCATTTAACTCAAAAGAGCATTTAATTCATTTCATAACTATCATTTGTATCGTTAACTATTTATCTTATATATAGTTTATGAATATTGTACATCAGTCTTATCCCCTAATTATTATTACCTTGATAACTTCTTTTTATTACAATATATATATATATATATATATATATATATATATATATTATATACCTTGATTCACCTCTGTCACATTTCACTATAATTAAATTAATAAATAAATACCAATATTTTAATTATTATAATGTGTAATGAAAATTAGCTAATTTTTTTTTTACAATACTATTACATTTTTAGAATTATATATATTTCTATTTTATGTGAAATATCTATTTTTATTCTCAATTTATTAATTTATTTTATTTTGGTTATCATATTAAAGAAGTTTATTAGTCACTTTTCTTTTATGTCCTTCTTTAAAAAATATATAAAGTGATAAGTAAACTTCTATTGTTTATAATAACCAAAATTAAAAAAAATTATGATGATAACTCTCCTAATTGAAAATAAAAGAAAGACCGTACTAAAAGTAAAAACTTTTTAATTTTTGGAAATAATAAAATATGATAGTTCTATGAACAAAATAACATTGGCTAATTTTCATTAAACATTATAATTATTAAAGTAGTGATATTTATTTATTGATTTATTTGAAACATGGTAGAGGAAATATTCATCTGCCATATATTAGATAAATAGTAAATAATATAAATGGTAGTCATGCTGCAATGTATAGAGATTTTTCTTTTTCTATTATTAATGAGAAAATGCTAATAAAATAATCTATTCTCTATATTCTTCATAATGTAATCTATTCTCTATCGAAGTCGTTTGAATGTTTCTAATTAAATCTCTACTGTTAATAATTCTTGATGTATTTTCTTCTTGTTTATTTAAATATTTTTGTATTCACCTCCGACTATCTCTCAGATATTGCAGATAATAAAATACGATTTAACCCTATTCAGCTGTACATGATATACAACAAATCAATCCTCCAACACGTCAAGTACCTCTATGCATGCAAACAAAAATTTACAAATGTTTACACATACGTAAAACGTATTTTGAAACATTCACCTTGAACAAAAAAAAAAAAAAAACGGTCAAGGTTTCCTGCCAGCTGTTCTGTTTATTTGCAAATAAATATGGGCAATTATCACCAAGGTGAATTTGATAACGTATCTCAAGAGGTGTTTTTATATTTTTTTAAAAAGCAAAATAATCGTTAAACGATTAAAAAAAATTAACAAAAATTTTTTTTTTGTAATTTGGTTATTACTGATCCATCAATTCATTCACTTGCTTCGTATTAACTCCTGAAATGGTTTATATATGCATATATATATATTTTTTTTCTTTGGCGTAACTGATGCTTGCAGCGATCATTGGATTGCTAAATCATTTAGTCCTATCTGCCTCTGCACTGTGCATGGTTAACAATAATATCAGTAATAAACGGCTGTGCGAACCTGAAGGAAGGATCGTTGCCGACACCACTATTCGTCGCCTACTTGCCTCCTTTCTACTACCTGCGTCAAAGGCCGATTCCGCAAGGTCAGCTCTAGCATTGGATTAGCTGTTTTTAAAGTTTTGGAACTACCAAACATTATACAATCTATATAATAAACAAAAAAAAAACGAAATTGAAAATTGTTAAAATGTTTAAGATGTGCTTTTATTAACTTGAATTTTTAAAGTATTGTAATCGGATCAAATTTTCGATTAGCAGTATAAGAGTTCATTGCGTTTCAAAGTCCCCTGAGTCCAAAAATCTTCAATATCTGTGACACGATTATCACTTGAGCGGGCGGACCGATTTTATTGCTTATTTTTTCATTTTGATGGGTTTCTACCTCAACTACTTGTGTACTAAATCTTCTCCTTAAAGCCCTTTAACTTCCCATTTATAAATATATATATACATATATATATATATATATATATATATATATATATATATATATATATATATATATATATATATATATACATCATTTATCATGTTTACATCATTTATTATATTTCAGAAAAACAAATTTAAAATACCCTATTTTAAAATTTAATTTTCATTTTTCATAAAAACTCATTTTTAATAACGTTTCTGGCTCTGTTGCCCATCTTCAAGTTGTAATATATAAAAATACATTAATATTATCTTAAATATATTTGTAATTTTTTTTTACCAACCATTACAATCATAATTTTAGACTGCTTATATTTTTTTTTTTAAATATTAAAAAATATACATGAGAATAGGTTAAAAAAAACATATATATATATATATATATATATATATATATATATATATATATATATATATATATATATAAATTAGAGAGAGAAATGATTTATTAAAAATCAATGCTGCCCAATTACATTGGGTTGCTATAATACACAGCATACTAATCAATCCATAGTGGATAAAATATTTATATATACACAATTTTACATTTATTTCTTCTTTTTTTTTCTTCCATTCATACACATATTTCATAGACTTTTCGTCTGTATTTGATTACACACCATTTTATTTTTATTTTTGACTATCCCTTATTTATTTTCATCCATCCAATTATTTATTTTCATCCATCCAACTAACTTCTCACCTCTCCATAATTCTCCCTTCCAGTTCACAACCAACCCCTTCTTAATCCAGTATATAAACTCTAGACAATTTGAAAATTTATGAAACTATTCAACCATCAATGTCCCAACGCACACATATATAGATCAACAGTACAGGAGAATAAATAAATAAATAAATATATATACATATACAGACAATCCCAAATGATAAATAGACCCATCTACCTACCATGCAGGTGATGGTGGATAATCCCCAGGGAGTCCAGAATAATGTTTTCGGCCAACACCGCAATATCCCCAGCATACCACAGCATTAGCACCAAAAAGCTCTCCGTTCTATTCGGTATTGTTCCACGAGACCCAAACCAGAGGCCTCTCACGGTGAACTCTCTCTCTCCGAAGGTCTCGCGGAATTTTTCTTTTAGGAAAGGGATACATTTATCATATATGTCTTTTTTTTCCCTTTCCACTCCACCTGCCTGATCAGGATCATTTCCCTCAAATCTTACGGTCGGATCCAGGACCAATGCTGTCTTTCCGGTCCTAGGGAATGCGACAATATCAGCATACCTCGCGGATCCGTCCGTATCAATACAATAGACCTCGTCAAAGCAGGCGAAGTCCTTTTCTCTGAGGAGCCTTATTAACTCATGCTTGACCCTATGGTGCCGGCGTGTTATGAGGAGAGAGTTGTTGCGGCATTTTCCCAGCACATGGGCTGGTGTTTCAGACTCTCTGCCGCATTTGCGACAGAGGGACCCAACTTCTCTCTGCTGTCCGCTGGCTCCTGGTACTCCACGCAGGGGTGCGTAATTAATATTAAGTTTCAAGGCGTTGGACCATTCCGACCCCGAAAGAACCTGCTTCTCGCAGATGTATCTGTTGGCTTTCGGATTCTCTTTGAAATGGCGAACGCCAACGCCCTGCCACCTGCAATTTGCCCATTCTTCAAACATATTTTCCCGCAGCGACTGTCGTAGAGCTCTCACACTACGGTAGCCCTGATCAACATTCAGTTTTTCTGCACATTCAGCTATTTCCGTTTCGTAATTAAATGTTGACTGGAACAGGGCATCCGGCACATTAGACAGTCGCTGGGCAATGGACCAATGCTGTAAAGGAACCTCCCATTGACAGCGGATCCTGTATCCTAGTATCCTTTGCGTGCTGTTAATAATTCTCTCCGCAGCACCCTTGTCGCGCGCCGTGACAGCCTGGTCGTCCGCGAACCCTGTGAGGACCACACCTTCTTGGTCGCTTCTAAGGTTATAACCAAACCGCTTAGAGAATTCTTGTTCACACAGGTCGCGGTATATGTGATCTATGGCCAGGTTGAATAGCGAAGGCGACAAGGGTCCGCCTTGGGGTACTCCTCGCAGCACACTGATCTGACTAGTCGAGTGGGCTCCGACACTGATTTTAATTTTGTTCGTGCCCAGGAGAGCAGCAATCACGTTTTTCAAGTCGGGTGACACTCCTCTTGCCTCGAGTGAGCTAACAATGTGTTCGTGTCCAACGTTGTCAAAAGCTCCAACCACGTCAAGAAATACCACCGCGCAATCATTTTTCTTATGTTTGGCATCTTTTATGATTGCGTCGATGATTCTAGCGCTGACGTGTGCTCCCGGTAGGCCTTTGATGAAGCCTCTTTGATTTTTGCTGAAGGTTATCTGCTTTCTTAATTCGTGGTCCAGAACCTTCTCTATGATACGGCGCACAATGGAGTATATGGTGATAGATCTCCAGGAAGATACAATTTCTGTATCTCCTTTACCCTTATACACCAAGATTGTGCGACCCTGCCGAAGAGGTTCTGGTACATAAGCCACCTTCAGCATAATCTCCGCAATCACTTTTATGATGTGAGACACATCAAAGTATTTGATTGTGCGGATTAGTACTCCGTCCGGCCCCGGCGATGTGTCCAATGATGTAGACTTTATAGCTTTTTTCACAGATTGAATCTCTATGGACATTAGATTTGGCAGCGGGGCGCATTTTTCATAATCCGCACGTTTACGGAGATTCTTATTTTCAAAGAGGCTCCTATAATGATTCTCGATATCGGCCACCTTCAGAGGACATTGCTTAGGAGCGTCGGCATTCATAATATTTTGTACCACTTTTTTTTCTTCTATTATAATAATTGTACTGAGCGACCTCGTATTGGTACTGCTCTTGCCGACGGCTCCTATCCGCCTTGTTAGCTCGCTGCGGATTCGACACTTTACCCGCACCCTTGCTAGCCATATCGTTATTATTTTTCCTTATTCTATAGAATTTAATGGCAGGGTGCTGTGGGCCAGGTAATTCCGTATTAATAATTTTAAGGAACTTCAAGAAGTCTCCCACCGCTTTGTCGAAATCCGCAGTATCGAGATTATCATCATTTAGCAAATTATGGAAGGTAGCCGACCATCTTGCAATTTCTTCTTTCGCACTATTAGCCTCATCCTCTCCATTCTTGTTTTTTCCTTCGTTGTTTAATAAGCCCTTTAATTTGTTGGTGTTTGCCTCCCTGGGATGTTTCTTTGCTATGTGGGTTCCGAGACCTCTATCGCCTTTAAAGGTTAGCCCACATATGGGACAAACTTTATCCTTAGATCTTGATGAAGGATCCTGTTTATTTTCCTTCAATTCATCGTCAGACACCTTGGTTGCCAGTGGAAACTTGGGCAAACGTGGAAATACGTCATCAATAGGGACTGTTTTGCCCAACACTTGGTCTTCACCGTCTTTCCACTCCACCTTGACAAACTTTTTTTCGCCGCCTCCCGCGGCAGCCACAGACATCACAGAGGCCACTACTGCTTCCTGGACCGGGCCACCAGATCTCAGAACCCATACTGTCTGACCTATTTCCACCCCTCTGGAGCTGTGTCGATTTAGGTCCATATCTTTCAGTAATAGCAATAATATATTAATATTTAGTGAGGCTAATACACCTGCATGGTATAGCAGTTAGTACTTGAAAACATCCGAAAGTTAAAAAAAACCACTAATCAGATAAAACATATATGTATATATAGCATGTATAAATGACTAAGTTAAAAATATCTGAGTATGCTAAAGAAAAATAAAAATAAATATCATTAAAACTATATTTATGGGTTAAAAATATTTAAATAGGTTTAAAAAACACATACTTAGGCTAAAATATATAAATACGTTTAAAACCATGTCTATGGTTCAAAAATATATAAATAGGTTAAAAAACATATATACAAAGGCTAAAATATATAAATAGGTTAAAATAATATATAAAAGGGTTAAAAAATATATGAATAATTAAAAATAATATATACATAGGCTTATAATATCTAAATGGGTTAAAAAGTATATAAATAGGTTAAAGAAAATAAATGAATACGCTAAAAATATAAAAATATATAGATAAACTATAAAATGTATAAATATGGTAAAATATTAATAAATAGTGCAACAACACTTTAATTATTATATAAAAATATATATATATGTGTGCGCCAATCTATCGATAAATATAAATATAGCCCTTTCTTCAACACTGGAAAAGAGGATGCATTCATTATTTGGGAGAAGAAAAAAAAAAAAAAAAAAAAGAAAAAAAAAATGACAAGCAATATCCAAACACTTCCGTCCCTCAACAAAAGAAAAAAATAAATAAATAATATATATAAAATGTATGTATTGCTAAAAAATTGTTTGTATTTTTTTTATTATTTTAATAAATACCCAAGGCTAAAAGTATCGATTTTTTTTATTATAACCATATAAGACTGTTTATGCAATCGGAAAATAATATTGACACATAGGTTTTGTTTGACTTATTTTTTTAGTGTTTTGCAACCTACGTATTGTATCTTACGTGTTTTCCACTAGCACATGTTTTTACGCCGTCATTCGATTTATTTTGTTTTGATCTTGGTAAACGTGTTTTTTACTACCAATATTTTTGTATAATTATCAACTATTGACATTTATATTACTGAGGATTATATAAGTATGATGGATGGTTGTAGATTACAGAGTTTTTTTTGTTCGCCTGTTGACAAAAGATTGATTTGTACTCATAAAGTCCTTACAGCATACCGATCACCAATTCGCTCTTTCTCTTCAGTTTGTTCAAGAATTAAATCATAGAGCTTGTGCTGATAAGCTGATAGGTTTGCGTTACTAACCAAAATCTTCTTCCACGTTGCGTATTATTTTGGCCGGAATTATTTCTTGAATTACTGAGGATTATTAAGATTAACAGACTCAACGAATTAAACAGCTTGTTTTATTTGTACACCAATGGACTACATTTTTTTTTATAACACATACCTACTTAAAGTATTTTTATTAACTGAAAAAAAAAACAATAATCCAACTGAGTAACTGACTCATTCCATGTCTGCGCATTTAGATGAGGCTTGAAACTTAATGTATATGTTCCGGTCGATCAAGTTTTATATGAATAATAATAACAATAAACAAGCATGGTTTCTGGAACAAGTCCAGAGTGTAAAATCCCTTTGCATTATCAAACGCGAAATATATTTGTTTTGTTTTTATTAAATACAATTTATTATTACAGATTTTAAACTGTAGCAATTCAATATTATTATTTTTGCCATCTTTTACCGCTCAAAAACTCTTTCTTCGGTGACTTTGAACTTGGATTTTAATTTAATGCTTCAAAGTATATCTAATCACCATTTTAAATTTTATCTTATTCTTTGCTTATTAATATTTCGAATTTAATTCAAAGAAGGTTGAGTCAGGTAGTTAAAGAAATATGGCCTAAAACGACGGCAAAAACCGGCACACAGTGGAAAATATGATCGATCTGGCTGGACCAAATTCGGAAAATGTCCTATCTTACCGGAAATTTCACATTGATCACAAATACCTCAAATGAAGGAAATGAAGTCATATGTAATTAATTTTTTTTTTTCGGTTGACTCTACAGACCTAATAGATCTATGGTCGTCTGAACCAGCCTTCTCCACTTCTGCCTATCTTGGGATAGGCCTCAGCTACTGCTTTCCAGTTAGCTACATGCAGCTCTTTCGGATCTTTGTTGATCCTACTTATCCATCTGGTTTTTGGCCTCACACGTTGTCTCTTGCCAACTATCGTGGCATTCATTGTTGTGAAGAGGTGTCCTGATGGATTGCTTCTAGCAACTCTCTCGATTCTGCTTTCTATAGCACCCATATTAGAACTGGCTTTATCATGGTATTGTACACCCTAAATTTGAGATTTCCAAGATTTTTCGGGATTTCAGTATTCATGAAAGAGAGAATGTTTGCGTTTGTTATACGCTGGTCTAGCTCTGTATGCTGGTCATTGACTGAGGTTGTTGTGGAACCGAGATATTTAAAGCTGCCATCCACACAGATGCTACTGTTAGGGTGAATTATTCGGCTATCATATATTTTGTTTTATATATTAACTTGCAAGCCGTTTTGGTCTGCTTCTATTAACCGAGTCTTAGCTCGTCTCTCAATAACCCCTTCATTGCTTACAAGGACAGTTATGTCATCCACGTACGCTAGGATTTTATGTTTCATTCTGACGTACACCCCTCCGTTTTTGCATGATGTTGTTCTGATCACTATTTCAAGGGTTAAGTTAAACAGCATGGCGAGAGTCTATCTTCCTGCCTCAGACCTGTTCTAACTTCAAAGGCTTCAGAAAAATCTCCTTGCATCAGAACTCTGCATTTGGGATCGTTTGTACATTCCTTCGTCAGTCTCACCAATTTTCCAGAAATATCCAGCTCAGCTGTGATTTTCCATAGGCAGTTTCTGTTCACGGAATCATAGGCTGCTTTTACTTCGACAGTTAAGGCGTGCAGATCCTGTAATACTTCCCATTTCTCGAGTACCTATTTTAGGATGAAGATCTGATCTAGCGTGCTCCTTCCTCTTTTGAATACTGCTTGGTGGCCACCTATTATATTTTCATAGTGGAGATATATCCGGTTTAGCAGGATATTGGTCACTATCTTATAGACAACCGGAAGGAGTGCTATGGCTCTGTAGTACCACATTCATACATGGACTTTAGATAGGTGCCTCTCTTTAGGATAGTGCATGTTAGGCCTGTGTTCCAAGCCTCCAGTATCCTTCCTTCTACAATATTTTCTGGATTTGTTCTAATAGCTCGGCTCTTAGAGGTCCCCCTTCCCATCCTTATAGAGCTCCGATCATATGCTGTCCAACCGTGGGGCCTTTCTTCTTTTAAGTTTGTCGATAGCTATTTCCATATTTTTATACATCTTTTGGATCGAGGTCTTCCGCGTGATCCATGTCTTCTTCGATTGTGAGGTTCCCTAGGTTGAGAAGCTGCTGGAAATGTTCTTTCTTATGCTTAATATCTTTTCTTTTGATGCCGTCAGATTTCCATTTTTTTCTCGCATTTATATCCTACCCTTTTGCCCTTTCTTTCCTGATGTCTGCGTAAATTCGCATATATTTACGGTATTCAATAGTTTACACTTTTTCTTCGAGAAATTCTCTTTTTGCTTTTCTTATTATCCTGTATGTCTTTGTCGTGGCGGCGGTTTATTTTTCCAATGTAGCTTCATACTGTAAGATCATACTGTAAATATATCTAAGAAATTTTTTAAAACATTTAGACTGTTTACGTAGAAACTGAGATTGCTTGCCAGCATCTGTATAAAAACATTTTGTTTCCGCGCTGATATTACTGCACTTAGATTATTGCAGTCTATTGTTTATAGATATGTTAAATAAAGATTTCAGTACTTCAGGGAGCATTTAATGAATGTGTGTGTTTCATTTTCGATATCCGCATTTATAAGCATATAACTTCTTTCTTTAAAATACTTGGCTTTCTAAAACTTTTTGAGAGAAGAAAATATAGCATATATAGCAGTTTCTTTTATCAGCTTTTTAACAGCAAAGACCCCAACTATCTCTATGGCCTAATTGAAAAAAAAATTCCTCTCCCAAATTGTCCTATTTGAGATATTCGCATCCAATTTAACATACCGCGTCGTTCGATGAATTGGTATGTTTTTTAACAGCTTTAACTTTTTAACAGCAAAACACCTAACTATCTCTATGACCTATTTGAAAAAGGTATTCCTCTCCCAAATCGTCTTATTCGAGAAATTCGCATCCAATTTAACATACCGAGTCGTTCGATGAATTGATATGTTTTTTAACGGCAAAACACCCAACTATCTCTATGATCTATTTGAAATACAAATTATTCTCCCAAATCGTCCTATTCCAGAAATTGGCATCCAATTTAACATACCAATTCATGGAACGGCTGGGTATGGTAAATCATTTCAAATAAGCGGTATCCATTTATGGGATAAAATTCCACAGAAAATTTAATCTTCTCATTCGGTCCTCAAAAATATGTATCATAATAAATTCTTAAAACTCCTAATTAATAATCTGCTTCAATATCACCATCATTGATCTTGCTGAAACAGATGTTCAAGTCAGATGGTATTTATTGTTAACAAATTAGCGTGGTTCAGAATGTTTTTATTTTCTGATTTTTTCTCACTTGTTATTTGTCTACATTTCAACAGTGTGCCTGTGGGGTCTTGTGGGCAACAATTTATTTCAGTATTTCTGCAAGTGCATTATCGATTTAATGTTCTAAAATTAATTTCATTATATAGTGTTGGGACTTTTCATTTGTTTATTTAATTTGTCTGATTTCGTATTAGTTGATATGTTTCTATCATTTTCTATTATTCATTACTATTTTGGCTCTAGATAGTTTGTTAAAGAACCTTCTGATTGTAAATTTATTTTATAAATAATATTGAGAAATTATATAATGTAAATAATATTCAGGAATATCTAAATTTTGTTAAATATTGTATTATGATGATATGATGAGTAGTATAATATTTTGTTATTTTTTGTTAACATCAAAAAATGAAATTTGATATTTAGTTTTAATATTTATTTTCTTTTTTGTATTAATTCGGCTGATGGAATACTGATTTGCATTCCTCAATGAGACACTGTTGTCTCAGAACATTATATTTTTACATACTTAACTACTAATTGTTAAATCTCCCTCTCTTCCTCTTCTAATAAAAAATTCCTAGTATTTTTCTGTACCTTCATAGAATGTTCCAATCGATTAAATAATTCGACGTTTTGTAGATAACACAGAGAAACGTGAACAGCAATTAGAGCTGCAGTCAAAGTGTAGTTAGGAAGCAGTTTCTCAGCCTAGTTTAGGTTGGGAGTTCGTCACAGACTTGGGTGTGAAATCAGTGCGATACCTTGGCACTTAAGTTTACGTATCCGCATCTCACTACTTGATAGTTGTCAGTAGAAAGTTTCTGCCAGGATGCCTGAATCAGTAATAAATTAAACTTCATTATTATTCTAATGTGATGGCTTGCTATGTTTCATGATAAGTGAAACTTTCGAGATGCTTGTTGAGTTCAGTTGAGGAAGATAATTGAGTTCAGTGGAATAATATCGCAATTTATGTTAAGTACTTCCAATGTCACGAATTCTGACGACGGACAACTGCAATTGTTCCTTTGAATAATCGTGAATTCCCGATTTTGCTTATATAAGAAACCTTGAATAATTCTTGCTTATTGACAAGTTTATGATAGTATTCACAGTTTGTTAATAAAAATTTCTGTAGTCTAAAACCTTTTAACTCATAGGAGCGAGTAAGTAGGAACACTGCCTCTCTCCCACTCTCTCTCAATATCTATCTATCTATATACATATATATATATATATATATATATATATATATATATATATATATATATATTATATATATATATATATATATATATATACATAAATGTAGTGCCGACGTTTCGATTTCCTTAGTCCTTCTTCAGGCCAAGGGTGGGAGATACCTGAACAAGGTAGCATTAGCAAGGTCAGACCGTGCCATATATCCGCATACATTAAACTTTATACAGTTATTTTTTTGGGGGGTTCACTGTATTTTTTATTTTTTACAACGCGTTCAACCATGTTCGATTAATCTATAATCATCTATTTAGATGTAATAAAGTATTTGTATTATGGATTTGTAAAAATACTTGACTTGTATCCCCGCAATGACCTATGAGAATTTTGACCTCTGTGCCAAATTGTGTATTATTATGTGCCAGTTTTCGAGTATCAATTAATATTAATATTATAATATTAAATCATAATAAATTAAATTAAATTATGTAAACATGATTTGCATTATTTTATAAAAATCAGTAAAGGTTGCATTCATATATATATATATATATATATATATATATATATATATATATATATATATATATATATATATATATGTATGAATGCAACCTTTCTTCATTTTTATAAAATAATGTAAATCATGTTTACATAATTTAATTTAATTTATTATAATTTAATATTATAATATTAATATATTATATATATAATACACATATGTGTATATATATATATATATATATATATATATATATATATATATATATATATATATATATATATATTGTTTACGATTATTTTAATTACCTATTGTGTTTTTACTTCCTTGTACTAAGTAAAGGAAGTATTTTAATCGCGACAATTTTCGATTTTCAGATTTGAATATATATATATATATATATATATATATATATATATATATATATATATATATATATATATATATATATATATATTTATCCTTTACTTCGTACAAGGAAGTAAAAACACAATAGGTAATTAAATTGATCGTAAACAATATTATTATGTAAAATTGATTTATATTAATTTATTAAAATCAAAAAAGGTTGAGTTTAAAATTAAATTTGAAATACATATATATATATATATATATATATATATATATATATATATATATATATATATATATATATATTTAACATTTCCTAGTCAAATTCAACTATTCCCATTTCAAATTAAACCTTGGCATTTAAATTTCAACTTTTTTTTATTTTAATAAATTAATATAAATCGTTTTTGCCTTAAAATTTTTTATTGGAATCTTGCGGTGCCCTGATTCACCGTTATTATCTTTTGGCTTCAGACTGTCAGGCACTCTGGAATCCGATCGCCTGACTTTGTCTTCAGGGCAATTATTTCCGTGTGAAGTAAATTTCATGATAAGTTACGGTCAGATAATCCTGACAGGTATACAACTAGGGTATTTAGCCCTAGACGGTTTGGTTTTAGTTTCTCTATTCTTAGTCTTTTCAGAATAGAGTATCAGAATAGAGGGAGAAAATTGACTAAGGAAGAGCGAGAGGAACAGTCCAGGAAAATGAGAGAGTATTGGAGTAGAAGAAAGACGGAGAGTGTGAAAAATATTATTAAGTGATATTCGCGTGGTACTTGCTGGCCGATGCGTGTAAAAATAAAATAAAAATAAATAAAGCCTTTTTATATAATGATATTGTTTACGTAATGATAATGATATTAGGTTACGTTTAATTACGTATTAAAATGTTTGTAATCGCGAAAATTTTCGGTTTTCAGATTTGAATGTAATGTTTGAAAAACATCTCAGATCTGGTATATAACATTGTTGTCAATATCAATATACTAGTATCAATAACATACTAGATTTAGGTTGAAATTGGCTTGCCGGAAGTGGTATTTAACATGAAACTGTTTTTGTTTTTTTTCTTCCCGCCTTATTTTTGAACCACCTAATTATATTCAGGAGGCTTGCAAGGAAATCATGTGAAGTCACATGAGATATTTTTAAAAACGTGACTTCTTATGAATGGTATTCATATCGATTAATTTTAACTTTTCGGATATCTTCAATATTGAGGTCCATTCTTGGGTTATCGAGGCCCCTTATTATTGAAAACACTCTATTTTAAACTCGCGCACCTAAGTATAGATTTATTTAAACTTTAATCATATCCTCGATATTGAGGCTCATTATTGGTTTATCAGTGGCCCTTTTTATGAAAATACTATTGCGCGCTTATGTATAATTTATTTTAGCTTTTTGGATCTTTTCGATGTTGGATCGAGTTTTAGATAATCGGCATTGCAGTTTCATCGAAATGCATAAAGTGAGCGCGCAACAATTTTTGGAGATACTAATTATGAATTTGCTTTCAGTTCCATTTATTACTACTTGTATAGTATTATTTTGAACAGGGATCATTTTTCACATTTTTAAGGATCCTAATTCATAATTGATAATGCAAAATATATTTTTTATTGCGCATGGGCATTTCCATTTACTGTAATCACTTAATTCAAATATCGATAAGTGAGCGCACGATTTCAAAATCGATATTATTTTCATACCAAGGGCCCCCGATAACCTAATAATAGAAGCAATAATGAGAATATCCGATAAGTTAAAATAAATCGATGCGTGAGTGCGCGATTTCAAAATCGATATTATTTTTGTAATAGGAGCCTCCGATAGCCCAGTATCCGAGAAGTTAAAATGATTAGATACAAATACCACTTGAAAACAAGCCACGTTGTTTAAAAAAAAATAGATGATTGAAATAACCAAAAACAATATAATCGTGTAAACAGGATTTATATTAATTTATTGAACTAAAAATATCTAATGTGGACACCCCATGACTTCCTTGTACGCCTATTAAACTATAAATCGATGGCTCAAAAAGTGAACCTGAATTTGGTTACTAGTTTGCGAAGATAGCAGTATCTCAAAAACGACACGGCGTCGCGACGTCTATCTATTGACAATACAAACACACACATAAGGTCTTGTTTCTGGAAGATTCTATTCCGTTATTATATGTCGTTTTCTTTCAGTAGATAACAAGTTCCCAAGAGATTTCTTCGTGTTCCTTGACAGCATTAGTATTTGCCACTAGATAATGCATTGGAAATCGACGGTTACAACATTTTAAGCGGAAGAATCCGCTGAACTTATATCTTATTTTCATACTGCAGACTTTTTCAGTTCATAAATGGGAGGAAACAAAATTATTATATTTTATGCTCAATTTTAATACTTAAAAGATAAAGCATTGGAAATCGGCGGTTTCAACATTTAAAGCGGAAGAAACCGCTTAACTTGTATCTTATTCTCCTGCTGCAGACTTGTTCAGCTCACAAATGGCGACGAAAAAAAAGTATTTTACACTCAATTTTAATACTTGAAACAAGTAATAAAATTGTTTAATTAGAGTGAAAAAAAAATCGCGTTTAGCCTTTATCACCGAACCATATGATCTCTGTATTAAATGCCCATATATACCTTTTGATGTAAGTTTATTATGACCTTCAAGTAAAGTACCCCTTTCGGGTGTTCAATTTTAACCAAAATCTATTATATTGCTTATATTGATTTGAGAATCTAATTTAACAAATTTGAGATGTTTACATTATATTTTATTATAATTTTTGATGAAAGTCTAATATGGCCTTCAATTAAAGTACTACTTCTGGTTTCATAATGTCAACCAAAATTTATTATGTTATTTATATTAGTATGTAAGCCATAAATACCAAATTTGAGAAGTTTTGGATTATATTTTAATATAATTTTTGATGAAAATCAATAATGACCTACAAGTAAATTACCCTTCCGGGAGGGAAGTTCACAACTAGATTTTAATAGAAAAATAATATTATTGAATAGAAAAAATCCGTCCGTCCAAAATTTTTATTTGGTTTTTGTTATGATCATCGAAAGGTGATAAAATTTCCTTTATTTCCTTTCAAATAAAAAAAAAATCATTTAAATCAGACCAATATTAGCTGATATATAGTGTAATGAACTTTGTAGATTAGTTACTCGATGCTACAGGTCTGCGTGGCCCTAGATCTCCTGACTTATCATTTGTGGGCTTCTGCCTTCCTCGTATCCCTCTACTTTATCCTTCGTTAGATTATTTCTCCACTTCCTTATGCTTCTTGTTCCTTCCTTTTTCTTTTCTCGCTGAAGTGACCCCCCAAAGTTTCCTCTGTACTATTCCCCCTGGATTACATGTCCTAACCATCTCAGCCTACTTGCTTTAACACAGTCTCACTCTCAGGTCGGCACTCTCACGTCGATCATCTTGGAATAAGCTTCTCATTTCCGCTCCATAGGCTCCTAATGCTTAATTTTTTTGCTGAACTTGATAGATATCTTCTATCAAGTATTCTGCACATGTTCTTTTTCCAAATGCTCATTTGAAAGATAATCTAATTATCTGAAGTGTAAACCAAAAAAAGTCCTATAAAAAAGTCTTGTAATTGTCATAGAGACTTATTTTGGGCCTTGAATTGCGGCTTGTTTTAGTGTCTATCTACAATAAAAAATTTCCGAAAAGTTTTTGACCGACTTATATTGTTTAAAACATTTTTTTTTGTATTTTAAACGCTTTTACGTACTCTTTCTTAAAAAAATATAATAATAAAAAACTTTCACATTTTAAACTTGAAAAAAATACTTTTCGGCATGTTTGTCAATTTTTTTCTCCAGGTTGCTACATGCCAATTTAAGTAAAAAAAATATACACATTGTTTCGACTATTTTTCTCCTAAATAGAGAAATGGGAAATGGGAAAGTCCATTGGAAATTTAATTCAAAAAATGAATACATTTTCTCTATCCCGCCTGGACTTCGTGTCTAGTGGCATGCTCTTTATAATTCTTTATCCTTGATTCCGATGTTTATCAGTAGAATTATTTAAATTATTTGGTGTAATATTTTATTATTACTTTTATATTATTATGATATTGTTTGGCTAGGATTCCTTGAAGTGTCTTCATCACTTATCCAATAGGTCCCTTGAATCCGAAACACTTCAAAGGGATGCGCTTCTGTAAACTAGTGTTCATAAGCTGCCAACCAGACTATTACGTTTGATCCATCGCAAACCACTAACAGCTAATGCAGGTGCTTTCATAACCTGTGTGCCCCTGAGAGCTTCACATGAACTAGCTTCGTCTAAAATGAAATTTCCAGTTATGAGTTGGCTATGACACTCAGCTCATATTATGACCTGGATAGTCTAGCATATTGTTCTATCTCATCCTTCTATACAGGATATAATCTCTTTTTTACCCTATCAACTATATATTTTTTTCAATAAAAAAAAAAAAGTTTTAGAAACAATCATTTCATAACATGTTTTATATAAATATGCAAATATGTACAATATATCGTGTCATCGTGTTTAAGTAACGAATTTGAAAAACCGCATTTATTGAATTCATTAATTTTAATAATTTGCCATAAGCATATTTCAAAAATAAAATCTAATAAACAGAAATGTAGGGCTTTCGAAAAGACACAGAGATAAAATAATTATTCGCAATTGGGAAGTTAAAAGTAAAACGTTAATTTTTTTTTTTTAGTCTCCTAAAAAATATCCCTATTCGTTACAAAAACGTGGTGGAGACTATATTTTCCTGATTCAGGAAAATACTTCTTTTTTTTTTTCATCTATATAAAATAACTATTAAATATTCTTCAATTTAATTTTAAAGCTATATATTCAGCACTAATCTTACAATAAATATATATCGGGGTCTGCCACTTCCTCCTAAATATTATAATTTGAAATTGCCGCCCCAGAACATTGAAAAGCTTTAACGAAAAATACTCCTTTCTCATACTGTTCCTTTCCCATTGATACTTGTATTTTCCTAGCGTTATTTTGTTTTCTGAAAAAACATTAATAATAATAATAACCCCGTATAATGCATTTTTTACTTTTAATAATGGTATTAAAAATATAAATGTTCAAGACCAGAAGCTTAAATGATCTTGACTGATTCCTTTTCACACGTTTTCAAACTGTTATTTAAAATATTTACCTTAATTATTATAGTTTTTTTAATTTCAGGAAATATATTTAACAACCCTTTTAGATTCTATTTGATTTTTTTTAAAATCCTGTAATCAACAACGGACACTTTGTCCATTTTCAAGTCCCTCCTTCTTTTTAAGTAAATATTGTAATAAAACATAACTATGTCTCATATTTTAAATTCCTGTAATATCTCTTCTTTGTTAGCCAGGGTAATCTTCCTTGGCATTTTTATTTCTTATCCCAACAGTCCCTCTATCATACAGGGGTTCAAATAAATTTTATTGATTCGAAAAGAGTTGTTAAAAATCCTAAAAATAAAAAAACTATAACAAGAAAATACCCTATTGATGAATTTTAATACTTGTAATTATAAATTAGATACCTTTTCGTTACGGGACCTCATTCCCAGATATAAAATATTGAAAAATAATATCAAATAATAACATTATAAATTACTATTTAAAATACCCCAATGATAGTAGATTCTTTTAAAGTCTTAAGTTAGTTATTATTTAAAACTTATGTCTTGAAAAGTTGTGATTTTCGACTTGATCACTTGTCCACCGGTGCTACAGAATTTTATTATAGTATTTCTGAAAAGATTCATTTTTCAAATTTTTATTTTATTTTTTTATATATCTTTTTATTGCTATTATCTATAACTGGCCATTTTTATTTAATTTATTTATTGCGATGCTCATTTTTTTTTTCAGTTATTTATTGCATTTTTAAACAATATTTTTACTTTTTAATACATGCATTATACAGCAATGGAACATAAAAAGCTTGTATAAAAAGGTAGTTTTTCAAAACCGTGGAAGCAAGTCCACAGCACATACTTAATTCAGTTAACATTATGTGAATGTTTATTAATCAAGAATAATAATTTTAAAAATAATATTAATCAAACAAAAAGAGAAAGAAAAACAATTAAAAAAGTTGTTATTAATATAATAGGTAAACGTTCATTATTCTTAAGCGATTCCAAATCTTCAATCGAAATAATGAATTGATTCATATATATTTGCCTTAACCGAAGCATTTCTGAATACAGCAGATATCAACATTCCGAAAGACCATATTCTTCAGTTGATATCACTGCGAAACACCTAAAAAAATAGATGGTACAGGAAGAGGGACCGAGAAGTAAATAAAGTATTGGACTCCCTTACAGTATAAATAGTATATTTATATTAATTTATATAATTTATTAATTTTAGTATATGGAAAACGAATATGTGGAAGGAGGAGCTAATAGTGACTACATGGCGATCATCGTAAATGCTGGAAGGTGTTCAAAATACCTACTGGAACATCTAATTCCATCACAATTTATCTGGATATTTACTACTGAGTTCTGAGCAACAGGCTAAAAAATTTGCCGAGTACCACGTGAATAAATTAAGAAAAAGACCGGGATTGTCGCCCCTCTCCCAAATTGAGGAAAATAAAATAATTTTATGTTCTTTTATTACAAGGAAAATAAGTTTATATTTTTTTATTAATTGCAATCTTTCGCAGAACCCAACCCAATAGGGTCCCCAGGAAGCGACAAGATACAAAGTGTATTATTAAAATAACCTTCGAGAAAAGGAATAAAAAAAGCTCTTGGTGTCTTTGTTAAATTCCTGTTGAAAGGTGAGGTATTTTCCTTTTAGCATAGAAGCAGGCTATATTGTCTCCGCTTCTGAATTCTGGGAAGCCTGGGAATGAGCCGTCCCACTACCGTCCTTTCAGTATAGTGCTCCACATGGGAAAATTTTTCGAGAAAGGAATCCTAAATTATATTTAAAAATGTTCCTAAATCGAATTAATTCTACCAGAACGAGGTGGATTTCAAGCTCAATTGAGTAATGAACATTCTAAGGTCAGGCTGCAAAACGAGGTAAATAGTAACTTCATCAGAATCAATGACAGCTTTTGACTGTTCCAAAGTTGTTGATTCTGTGACAAATGAACACTTTGCCAACAGCTATTCGACCTGAAGGTGCCCTGAACAGTTATATTTGGTAATCAAATCATTATTAAGTGACCGCTCTTTGGCACATAAGGTTTCCGAAAACCTTCTTGTTACATATATCTCACGTGTGGAGTTCCACAAGGCGCGATACTATCACCATTATTGTTTTCCATTTATACTGGTAAAAGTGTAAGAACCAAATACCAGTATGTCATAATATTGCAGCTTTTGCAGATGATATTACTGTCACAATTAGCAGCTTAAATACCAGCAAGGCAACAATGAGTAAATACTTGTCAAAAAATACTGGAAATATTTATATATAGATGTGAATCGAGATAAAACGAAGGCTACAGTATTTTCGTTCCGAAAAGGGAAGAAGAAACACATCAAAGTTTAAAATAAATGATTACGTGAAAAAATCAGCTAAAAGTATCGTTTAACTCGGAATTACTTTTGGCGAACATTAAAGTTTTTCGTCACATTTTACTAAAAAAAAATAAATAAAAAAAACATCAAGAGGTAAAACATACCGGCTTAATCATTTATTACCTGCCTCAAGCTTATCTTATCGCTTAAAAGTTATAATATATAAAAATTTAATACCCCCGACCATATTGTATGGCGCATCATTATTTTCACACGTTGCAAAGTCAACAGAAAAGCTTTTACAATCATTCCAAAACTGAGTATTGCGAAAAATAGTAAATGAAACTTCATTGCAAAGAGGGATTAAAACACCCGTGAGTTGCGGAGTTCCTAATAGAGAGTAATTTTCATTTTTGTGAATCAATAAAACAAACAACAAACCCCACGTTCATTGAGCTCACACCTTCTGGAGTACCCCAGCGTTGGCAACAATTATTCAACAATTAAAATTTAGTTTTAGTTTCAGATGGCAAGCTCGACACAAAATGAAAGATGAGCCCCATTACGTAAGTAGTTATTAGAAATAATAAAGCATTAACAGAAACTGAGTATGTATTATAGATCTCTTTAAAATGTTTACCTGCAGAAAAAGGAGAATCTCCAGACAATCAAGTAATCATAAGCATAATGAGGGACTATGAAAAAAAAAAGTTGAAAGATTTCCCCCTCTCATTAACTCCAATTTTATAGTAGATTTGTATAACTTGTCTTTTTTACAGCAATCTTCATGGGTCTTGTGGACCTCCTCTGGCCATAGTGATATTTTTCTTCTTTAAATTAAATGTTTGACCTTTGTTGTCGGACTGATAATAATCCTTCTATAATCAAGATTTTTGCTGCGAAACAATCTATTTTTCCCGGAATTCTGAGAGCCTTTAATTGTAAAATATGATATGGTTAGTCCTAAATGGGGTTTGAAGGTTTGCAAACATAGGGATGGATAAATTCGCTGTACTAGCACTCACGTCAATGATAAAGGCATCTATGGCCTGCCTCTTTTGTATGTGATGAATGTTCGAAATCTACTAGGAATCGATACAATATCCACTCGGCTCTGCAGTATTCATATTTCGTATGAACCAGCCGGTTGATCACTACCCCATATACAACCGTACGATGACCAGGAGAGAGAAAAATTTATGTGGCTGACAGGTTAATGGGAGATCAATAGTTGACAATCTTGACGAATATTTAGAGCCACGAAACGCATGCATTAAAAGTTCCACTACCGCATAAGGTAGTTTAAGTAGATACTGATCTGCATTGCAGTTTCTGGTATTGCACCACTGACTATGTGGTCACCATCACCAAGATCACCAATCATCCAATGATTCGTATTCTTACTGCATTTTAGTAAAAATCCTCCGAAATTCTGTAATCCTCCTTGGTCTTCTGTAAAGTTCAGTTATTGTAACTGAATGTCGGAAGTGTAGCTGAATAGTTACTTGATTAATTATGGAATCGTTAAGAATTGTTGGAAGTGATAACTTCCGTGAAGTATTGCTGTAACAGCGCCGCCAAACCTTTTTTATTAGAAAAAAAAAACATTATTAAGTTTATAACTCCAATAAATAGGTTGCTTTGTATTTTATGGAGCGGAGTAGCTCAGTGGTAAGATACTAAGTTACAATGCTCCCGGTCCCGAATTCGAGACCGGCTGTGGCAGATAATTATTTATTCTGTTATCAGCCGTGGATCGACCCAGTGGGATCGGGAGACCCTCTTGGGGACGACCCAGCCTCTATAAAATGGGCACCTTTAATTGGGGGGAAAACCTGGCGGTTGACCATGATCTCGGCCAAATCACCTCCTTGCACAACCGTTGGCCTAGAGACAGTACGGTCCTTACCAAGTACTGAACCCAAGACCTTTATCGGGTTGTAGTGGTACAGGTTTTTTTTTTTTTTGTATTTTATGGAGATTGTATCTCCCAAAAATTCGGGTTATTACTATCTATACTGTCATTGCATTTTATTATATTTGTGCAGCAATTGTTTGCTGTTATCTGCCATCCCCCATTCGTAATTCCTCTGTTCTTAATTAAACGAAGTAAAATAAATTATAAATATTGTTTTGTATTTTTTCAACTGTACTTGGGACAGGCCTGCCCATTTGTCTTGTAATAAACTACCATTTCATAGGGTTCCTTAAGAAATTTTATTATTAAGCTTCTTATTTTTTTTTGTCGATATTCATCGCCATTTGCAACAGCTGGGAAAAGATGAATAATCATACTCGTATAAAATATCGACTACTTTGCAATAAAAATTAAGTATCAATATGCAGACATTGGGAATTTGTGAAATTGACAGCTATTCTAGAAATCAAACACGATTAAAAGTCTGATTATCATTTTTTTTTTAATTGAAGGGTAAAATGATGAAAATGAGTTGCAGGCCATACTAGTATTGATACGATTCCACTTATTGAAAATAATGACCTAATAATTAACTGTCAATTATTTGAATTGGAGTTTAGGATCCAAAACTCAGATAAGTATGCAGGTGTAATCACACAAAATCCTCAAATCAGCAGATATTATCATAACTGTAATATACTACATGTAATATACTACACGATACCATTTTGATAATTGGAAATATAACTTTTGAAAATCAGATATGCATCTATCATCACCTTTTTTTGATGGTCCAACCAAACCAGCTAAAAAGTATTTTCTTAACATTAGTCCATGTTGTAAATTTTAGTGACTATTCATTTAGTCCCAGTAAATACTTACTTAATTAATTAACAGTTGTTTAATAATTTGCCACAATTTTATGTGGCTTTTTTTAAATGTGCAACTCCAAAATTTTCAGGGAAAAAATTAAATATTATTTCATCACACTTAGTTGTTTTTTTTATAAATTTTATTATTTTAATTATTGATGTTTCATTAGAAATTATTCGTTGATATTTATGAAATTCGGTTTAGAAATAAAAGATTTTTACATCTCGGCTAGTTAAATTTAGGACATTAAAATAAACGGGTTTATATAAAGCTTACTTATAACTCTTTTGTATGTATTTTTATGTTTTATTTAGAACAATTGCTTACTGATATTATGAGGTTTTATATATTTATATATAACGGTCTCCATTCACATCTCAAAAAACTGGTTCGGTTTAATACCGCGAGACCAAAGGAATGATGAAACACCTAACTAGTAAAGCGTTATTTCTGAGCTTTCAAGGCCAATCGTGCCATTATTTTTTTTTTATTATAGTTTCACTGGATTTAATGTGGTACTAAAATTTGTCTAAAAAATAGTGCATTTCGAATTATGACGTAGTTGCAAGCGAGCGGTATGCAATGTAAAACATATACATTTTGTGATGGTTTTCATGTGTGTTTTTTCATTTGCTGCCATATACAATAAAATAATTAGGTTAAACGTTTATGTTGTTCCAAAAATTGACTGATAATTAATATAAAAAATGTGATATCCGGGTTGTTTTTCACATTTTATATTATAATAATAAATTTATTAAAAATAACTTTAATATTATGCATTATAGTATTAACTTATTATTAATAAATTTATGATTATAAAATACATTGTGAAAAACATTCCGAATATCATATTTTTTATAACAATGAATGTGATGTTCGGAATATATTTCACATTGTAAATCATAACTATAGATTCGTAAATAACTACTTTATTATTATACATTATAGTTCATGATTTACTTCTTTTGTTTTGCAGGTGAGTTCCTACTCTTATCATATCTTCTTGGATATGATGATTCCTTTCCCGAAAACGAAGTAATTTCAGTCAGGTAATTCTTTAACAACATTATCGTTGGCATCTTTTTGGTATAATTTTAAAGAAAAAAACAGCTTCTTAAATGGAAATAGAAGCTCTATTTTTGTCAAAATTCTCCCTTGGCCACTTCAAGGTTGTGTTTGTTGCTTTGCTTCTCCATCCATATCGGCAGATTATTTATTAGTTTATTTTTTTTACTGTATTGGCAGCGAGTGTATAGACCGTTTTGGTACTCTAATATTAAGGAATATATTTGAGCTTAAGCATTAGATTTTGTTGGGCTTATTAGCGTTGTATAATAGATAAGATTTTTCGATTTTTCTTCACATTATTTATACATGCAATTTCGGTACCTCGAAGGTGTAGGACACAATGATCATTACCAATTTAACATTATTACACATTTTGATTTAACTTTGTATATTTTAAAAAGAGTTATGGATGGCTATGTCCTAAAGCAATCGTAACGGAAATTATGTGCTATCAAAAGAATATCAAGTCTACTTTCATTGGGAGTGATGGTAATTTCTATAATCAGTTAATTTTTATAAGCAATTTTGTAATCTGGCCAAACTCCTCTCATGTTAAGTTAGGGAAACGTGACATAGTGTCCTAAAGATTGATGAGGAGAAATTGCACATTAATTTTTTTAGTTAGACTTTACAATACTGTAAAATTTTTATTTTTGAAGCTAGATTTTTACAATTTTTTTTTAATTTTTTTTTATATATATTCCCTAGACGTTTATGTTTAAATATTGCATTCATGCCTACGTTTGAACCTCGTCCATTTTGATGATATTGATAATTTCATTGAATAGTACAAGGTATCTGGAGACTCATTATTCAAGCAAGAGCGGTTATGGGGCAGGTGCATACAATGCAGGAATAGTATAATTATACTGGTGTAATCATCGAAAAAAAGTTAAAGGTTGTATGAGATTCACATTTTACAATGTTTATTGAGTTATGAAAGTGCTATGTGGAATATAATTGAATAAATGTATTAAAAAAAAATTTTTTTTTGTTTAATTCACAAGTCCGCAGTTGCTTCTACAAAACATGATTGTAAGGGTATGTGTATACCACGCACACTTGTCAAACAACAGAGGTCTGCACTTGTCCTTACTATCATGTTTCGGTGGGTGACTGCGGGCAAGTGCTTAAAAAATAGACTAATGTCAAGAAGAAATGCAAATCACAAAGACTTTTGAAGAACAGTTTCTGTAGGTTCCGTTCACGGCAAAAAAAAATAAGGCCTTCCGATAGATAAACCTCGATACAGTTGCACGGCAAAAATGTATTTACATAAGGTCCATAAGTTTCCGGCCTGCCCTCGTTCGCCTACTTCAAGCAGGTTGATACTTGCCCGCCGTGCATGTCTACGCCTGCACTCTCCATACTCATCACCAGCACTTCCTCATTCCTGTCAGCCCGTATCTAATCTTGAATGAATCTATGCGTTTCAACAATGATCAAGATCGAATACCTTGCGGTTATTAAATTCTTGTGTAAAGAGGGCCTTACTCCAGCACAAATTAAAGAGAGTTTGGATGGTGTGTATGGAGAGTCCTCTCCTTCGTATTCCACCTTAAAAGAATGGGAAAAATATTTAAGTTAGGCAGAGACGGTCTGGATGACGCATTCCTGGTCGCTCTTTGGAAGCTGTCACTTCTGAAACAATCCAAGTTGTGGAAGCTGAATTGCTGTCTGATCGGAGACTGAAGACCAAAGAAATAGCAACAAGGTTGGGATTTTCAAAAACAAGTGTTCTGAACATTAAAGAATATTTGCATATGAGCAAGGTGAGTGCAAGGTGGGTTCTAAAAATTCTTTGCTCAAAAGGAGGAACGTGTTTCCTGCTGCAATGAATTTTTACGTGGGAATAATGCTGACCCAAAAAAAATCTTGGATCCAATTGTAATTGGGGATGAGACAATGGTTATATGCAATGACCCACTCTGCAAAAAGGAGTCCATGGAATGGAGAAAGCCAGGAAAAGCCTCCATTTTTTGGGATTGTAGAGGAATACTGCTGATTGATTTGAAGGAAATGAACATCACAGTGAATGTTGAGTATTTATTTATGCAGCCCTACTTCACCGCTTACGAGACGCCACCAAAGAGAAAAGCCATCAAAGCGGGGAAAGTTTAGCAGAGGTGTTCGGCTTCTTCACGACAAAGCCTCTGTCCACACATCGTTGATTTCCTAGGCCGCTATGGAGGACTGCGTATTCCAAGAAACCTCCCATCCACCCCATAGGCCAAACTTGGCCTCTAGACTTTTTCTCAAAGATAAAATCTGATCTTTTTTTGGGCCTTTTCTCAAAGTTAAAATCTGACCTTCGTGGGAGGAGATTTAACACCGACGAAGAAGTCCAAGCAGCGGTGGAAGAACATTTTTCTAACAAAAAAACAAAACATTCTTTTATGGTATATAAATGTTGCCGAAGCGTTCTATTATTTGTGTAGAATTTTGAGGAGAATATATTGAAAAACAATAGTACCAGTTTTTTTTTCTTTCACCTTTCCTTCTTCCTCAGGGCGGAAACTTATGCCTTACTACGTATGTACAAATATATATATATATATAATATCATAAATTTCGATGAAATAATGTACACTAATACATTCCTCTTCTTTTTATTTTTTAATAACCTTTTGTATTTATGCTGCAGCAAATTATATTTATTTTTTAATTTGTCCTCTTATTGAATGTAAATAGTCCCTCCCTTGATTGTATTATGAGAAAATTCATGTAACCATAAAAAGATTCTTCTCTTTGTTAATTAATGAAAGGTTTAAATTTCACTTTAAAAATGTTGAATCATAGAGCTTTTATTTATTTTATTAACTTATTTATGATTAATTTTTATCTTTTACAAAGCTGGCGCTGTCATATATTTATAATAAATACACTTTTATGTATGTATGTCTGTGTCTGTTTATTTGTAACTTTTTCATATTAATACACTGCTGTTTAATAAATTCCTATCATTTACTCGAATATCTTAATTAGTTTAGGTTTCTACATTCAAAATAGAAAGGATAGATGCCTTTAAAAGTAAAAAGAATTAGTCAATTATTCTTACTTTTTAATGAAACGAGAACAGTAATTTTAAAAATTAAAATTCTCCTTAGGAAAAACTGTTACATAATCTATGGCCTAGAACCGCGGAGGTTTCGCAAACAGGATATTGATATTCCAGGAATTCCAATCGCATTGTTTGCTGACTGGCGGCTCTCAGTCTGAGTGGATAATTCTGTACCATTTAGTTTATTTTAGTCAAATTTAGACCTTTGAAATGAGTTTTAGTGGGAAACAATAATTTATTCAAACCAAAAATTTATTATTATTTTTTTTATTAGCTTTATTATTTATTAAAATAGCTCACATAAAATAAATGAAAAGAAAAGCGTCTTGAGATTCTAGAAGCAAATGAAATGTTTTCTGAAATACTCATTCTCCTCAGTTTTCTGAATGTATATATGAATAGATATAAGCATATGAATATAAATATATACACGCACAAAACCAATACTTTGTTATGGTAAAATGGGCCATTCTATTTGGACAAATGTTCGGATAAATATAAATTTGTAATTCCCTCACTTCTTTGATAGTGAGCGAATACAACCTGCATATAGTATACTTTATTTAAGCCTTATGTGTTTGCATGAAATATATGTACACGAGCAAACCAGTCCAACTTACTGATTCTGAGAAATGTCGCAAATTATGGAATAAAAGTTTAAATACACGAAGGTAGCTCATAGTTCTGGATCGAATAAATGATTTATTACTATCTTAATTCCCTAATCCATAATTGTATTAATGAAGTAATTCTCTAAGTCATGTCATTCCTTCGAAGGCAAAGTAATTCCGCCATGTCTACAATTTCTTATTTTTAATTAAATAAATTATGATCTTGTTCAGCTATTATGGGTCGTATATCATTCGAGATTAACTAGAGATTATTGTTGATTTTTTAGGAGTCGTTATTTGAACATTCAATATTTAAAAATAAAAATTCTCTGAATTTACCCTGTTTGTAGAATGGCCCATTTACACATATACACTCATAACGTTCCCAGATATTTAAAAAAACATTTATCTATTTGCTATCAAGTGGTCGGATGATATATGATATACATTATGTCACTCGCTGATAAAACGGTGACGCATCTAAACTACAAAAATTGATAGGATACGCTCATATGATTGATTATTTTTTTTTTGTATTGCAGCATAAAAAGATAGTCATTAGCTCTGAATACAGCTCCAAACGAGTAAAACCCTTAAGAATCAAGACGTAGAACAGGGTAGGGATAAAATAAAACCCCACCGTCATAAATGTTTGAGAGGGATTATAAAGTTTTGTATCCCACTCACATAAACGTAAACTTACTTTGAGTTTTGACATTTTTGTTTTGGCTCATTTTATCAAATTGCAGGATAGATTTTATTTGATAAACTTAAAAATATTATGCAGGGATTTATACATCAATCTCTATGACATTTTTCAGTTTTAAAAAACGATAATCTTTACCTAAGAAACGTACTGATTCTTGACCAACGGTTTTACAGAGAGGTAATGTGGTCAGCATCTACACTAAATCGTCAGGTTTATTCTCCGACCCAATGAAGGGGCAGGTATCCACTTTATGGGTCATGCCAGTAGGAAGTCGGTAACTGTTTGCTGTATTCCATAGGATGAGTCCCGAAAACAAAGGCGGTCCACGACTGTTATAAACAAAAATAAATTTTCTGTCAATAAACGGGATTTAACGTGCGCCCGGGAATTGGTTGTCTAGTGCCCACCCCGCTCATATTGAATATTAATTTAATTTAACACCCATTTGATAAACAAGAATTGTATTCTTATTGGATACAATCAAGTAATTACCTAAATTATAAAATGATATGTGATATAAATCTGAGTATTGAAATTACAAACAGATAAATATAAAGATACATAAAAATTTCCACTAATATTATATTTACATATTTATGGAAGACTGATGATTAAGGAGGTGGAGAAATAATTAGTTTTTAAATGAGGTGAGAGATGTGGTTTTACGAATGGTGATGGGTATGGAATTTCTAAAGAAAATGGCACGAATGATAAAGGAATTTTTAAAGTAAGCAGTTCTGTGAGAAGGAATATACAGGTTTAATGTCTGGGATATGGTATTTAGTTCAAAAGGATCGGAAACATCGGCTAGACACCTATGAAGTATTGCCGTCGAAAAACTGCATACAGTTACATCAATTTGGTATACCAATTGGTGACATGGGACATTATACCTGGAGGCCCCCGAAGATGAATCTAATGAAACAATTCAATAGTCTCTTCAGCCTCATCTCATGCTCACCAGACAGTCCCCCTTTTAAAAGACAACCATAATCGAAGTGGGGGGAATATGAGGGATGAAACAAGGAGCTAACGGGTTTTTGAGGACATAGAATCACGAAATCTAAGGAACTTTTTAAGAATAGCAATGGATTTTCGGGTGATTTGGGATACATGTTTATTCCAGGATTAGTGCTGGTCAAAAATTACTCCAAACTACTTCACTTAATGGAAGTGAATTGGTAGGAAATTGAGGTAAAGGAAGAGAATTGAGGAGATGCTTAGAACCGATAAGGTCACAATTCGTTGTTTGCTGCCAATCAATTCTTTGTTAGTATGTCTTCTGACAGCTTTCGGATTGACTCAAGCAACTCGGTAAGATGAAAGGATAGGAAAATGTGAAGGTCGTCAGTGTATAATTGGTATTATGAGTGGTTAATGGAACTAAAATCGATCATAAATATAAATAGAGAAAAGGGCATGAGATTTTGATATTGCTGGATGGTAGAATTCGTAAGCACGTCGATAGTGTAACGAAATTAAGTTTTGTTTGCAAGGAAACCACTCCACCATTCGAAAAATGTTTCTTTTTTACCTTCAGCTTTAATTATTATTTCAGTTGACACAAACGACAGAATGTATCACCTTGGATGTCACCTAATTTTCCGTTTTCGTCCCATCAGTTTGCATTTTCTGAGGATATAAAGTTTTACATTTTGCAATTTGTCAGAAAGCTACATTCATGATGCATCAGCAAAGCCTGTTTCCAAACCTATTATTTTTAGAAAAAAAATTAAAAAATAGTTATCGTATTTTTTAATTTTTCTTGTAAATGTTAAATCATCGTTTTTACGAAAGAATGAATTTTTAAACTTTTTTTCTTACGTGTCGCCATAATCAAAGTCTAGGTATTGGATATACTTAATCTCATTATTATTATTTATGTAAGCTCTTCCATTGTTCATAAAAAAAACAATAAAAACAAAACATTTTATACAAGGTCGAATTTCTTTTCGAAATGTTCACATCATTTTTTATCTTCTCCTGCGGTCAGACAGTTAAATAAGATTCAGCTATATAATTTAGCCTCAATAATTCAAGGTTAAATAACCTTGTAAGCAAGAATGTTAATTCATTTTTCAAATTGCGGTCATTATT
This sequence comes from Rhaphigaster nebulosa, assembly GCA_948150685.1. Taxonomy (NCBI): domain Eukaryota; kingdom Metazoa; phylum Arthropoda; class Insecta; order Hemiptera; family Pentatomidae; genus Rhaphigaster; species Rhaphigaster nebulosa. Next base: position 49,982,082 of record OX411311.1, on the reverse strand, counting down.
TCTAAAATTCTTAGTAGTATTTCTGAATTTTATCTTTTTTTTTTTTTACTTTCCTACCGCAACTTGGTAAGAAAAGTATTATTATAGGGTCAGAATTTCCCCGTTTATTTTCAACAAATCAACGCGTTTCAGAGCCCTCTTGAATCCAAAAAACGCATTAGCTTCATTGGTTTATCTGTCAGTCTTTGGCACGATTTTCTCTTGAAGATTTTTTTGTTTTGTACGGTATTGTTTCCCGATGCCTGTGCACCAAATCGCTCACCCAGCACACAATACAATACAATACCCTAAAAGCGCGTTTTTCTATAGACCGTTGAACTATAGTCAGTATCTAACTTTTTTAATTTTTAGTGAATAAATTCCCAACGAAAAACAAATAAAATCGTATCATTATCAGGAAGTATTGTATTCAAGTATTTTGTATGTTCGTTTGGAGACAAGTTTATTTTTTCTAGTTTTTCAGATAACTTGAGAACTATAATTCTCCCGGAACATTCCAGATGATCATTTGAATTATATTTGAATAATAAAAGCAAAACTTTAAAAAAAAAAAAGTAATTCTTATCGGACTAATATCAGCGAAAGATACAGAAAGTTATCTTTTGTATTGGACTTTGTCTCCAAAGCGATATGGACACACCAGATATTTATATTTTTTATCGTGCATTTATTTTGTTATGCTGACTTTTTTGTGAATTTCAATGGTGATGGTTCGGGGAATAAATTTATTGTATCTGGCTTCTATTTTTGAGGATATCGTATTATCTTAAACTGCATGACTGTTTCGATGGAAATGTTTGATTATGTAGCAGATATTTCTTAGTTATTAAGAAAAATTCTTCTTATTTGAATAGAAAGTTAAAGAAAGAATATTCCTGGTTATAATATTTATTTGAAGTACAATACAAATTAAAATGCATTTCTAAAAAAAAAAAATAAATAAAAATAAATACTAGGGTTTACTAGTACTTAAGTGCATTCGATAGAATCTCAATTACAGTACTCAACTATTCACCTTGACTTTTCTAATTTAAAAAAAAGAAAATAGAAAGTTCACTACTTCTCTATATATACTCTCTATATGTTCTCTTTAATATTTTTTTTTTTTTTTACCTACCATAATTTTTAATATTACTTATTTCCTTTAAACTGTTTAATTTTCTTTCTGTCAACGTTTGTATTAAATGGTACACATTCCAAGATTCTGATTTAATATTAAATATAAGCAGAGAAATTAATAGTCATCCGAAAATTCGAGCATAATATTTTGATATTGCTGGATGATAGAATTTGTAAAAACGTCGATAGGGCAACATAAACGCAAAAAAAAAAATGTATACATGAAATCTGCGTTCTTTAGATCTTTATCATATTCGAACCGGTTTTTGTTATCTGAACGAGTTTCATTATCTACTCAAGAACTAGATTTTTCCTCACACACCATTAATTTAATAAGACAATAAACAGATTTGTGGCCTTGCCCAGGACTCTTGGCCAACTGAAGAACAGCCTGACGAAACATAAAGATGATAGTATATTAGGTAATGCAGTAGCTGACATTATTGTTAGAAGAAAGCAGGACTATTTAAACTGTTAGAAGTCAAATTTAAAAATTACAAATATTTCAGAAGCCATAGCAAGCAAATTGTAAACCATTTATTTACTATTAATTTTGTTATTCGAATGGGAATACACCGATTGGAATGTATAATAAATTACAAAAAGCCAATGTTCTCCAAACATATTTATTTTTTTCATTAATTTTATTGAAGTAATAATTGCTTATTACATTTCATTCTAAAGTTGGAATAGGGAGTATTTTTAAAGGGGATCTCTGACGGTCACTCTCCACCAATTGCTTCAAGCGAAATGCAATGTGGAATGACCGTGAGTGTAAAATCCAGTGTGGATTTTTTGATTATTGTGGGGCAGCTGTAGTTATGTCGGTTCTAAACTCTATCACATGCCAAAATCCAATCACTCCAACAGATGGTAAGTGGGTTAAACTGATGGGGTGGAGCGTCGAACTGCACAGTTTTTCACACAATTTTTGAAGCTGAGCTATAATAATAATTTCTGGTCAGTAAATACCTTATAGATAAAATTTACTATTTTGATTATGTAAAATATTCTACGAAAATATTTATAAGAATAGCTTCAAATTTTTTTTTTTATTAATATTGTTTAGAAGTATAAATATTAATTAAAGTGTAAACATTTGTTGTGGATCAATTATCATATTAGGAAAATTTTCAGCATCTTTTCATTTTTTGAGCACAGATTAACGTTCTTTCTATCGTAGAGACACTTTTTATATTTCTTTAATTCTCAAGAGTTATATTAATCTGTAAATTGAAATATTTTAAGACCGTAAATGTCTTAAAATTCGTGTTTATCAATTTTTCTAGTTTATTAAAAAAAAATTATCAATTAGGTATTGTGGATATCAAAGTTGCTGGTTCCATCCTGCTGACTGTCAATATAATTTTCATATTATTCAGAGATAATGTTTCATATTAGTTTCTGGAACTGTAGTATTCATGAGTTCGGAATAGTTTTGAAATGGCCTGCAGAAGCGTGAATCACTATCGATAAAAAATGGAACGATGGAGTGTAGTGATCGTCCGTGGGGTTTTAGAAATCGTCTTCACTCATTCACTCAAGCATTCCAGTCGCTCCACTTCATTGGTCCATTTGGTTAGTTATCGTCAATGGCCGCCTTAAAAGGGGAGTAAGAAGAGACATGTGCAAAGGTGTACTTTGCCCCCAAATTCACTTTCTTCCTTTTTCTTTTTATGGAATTGTACTTCAAATGCGAATAGAAGTATTAAAAGAAATTTCAAAAAACAAAAAAACGTACATTTTTTATTTTACATTATTATTTGAGAAAGTATTAACAATGAAGATGTGGTCAAATTGTATTTATTCTGCTAATAAATGTGATCAATTGAATCCCTGAGAGAGAAAATTGTTCTAAGTAATGATACTAATAAATAATAAGTAATAAAACATTCAGTTAAATTTTATTTCGTTATTATTTTTTTTAGTCAGGTGTTTGGTTCGTATATCTACCATCTAAGGTGATACGTTTAAATACATACAACACACCAGGATTTTTTTTTTATAAAATATATATATATATATATATTTTTTTTTTTTCTCGATCAGTTCTGTGTTACATTCAATAATAATTTAATATAATAAAACTTTAAAATATTATAATAATAAAAGTTTTCAAAATTAATTGTTTTCTACAATTTCGCTAGCAATCTCATAAATTGCTTTAATTGCTTTCTATTAATTAGAAGATGTGTTGAAAATGGATAAGTTTGATTTTATGAAGGGAATGCGAGTAGAGTTGTGAACAAGGCCATAAGAAAGGAGTTCGATACCTTACCAGGCCAATAAATTTTATTGCTTTCCATTGGAGATAGCGCTACCTGTTATAGGACTTAATCGGAAAAGTGGGTACCTCTCCAGCTAAATCACCATTATTGAAATCAAATTTTTACAAGATGTTAGTTAACAGTAAAGTAATTGTACGACTCCCTATTCAATTTAATGTTTATTAATTAATTAACGTTTGGGTTACTGAACGTAATTGTATTTTCTGCAACCGTTTTGCGTTAGGTCAAACTGGAATGAATATAAGAGGGTGTATATGAATAAAAATAAGAAACGACCGTTTTAGCAATTTTTTATCAAGCAATGTAAATACTCACTTTAAGCTTAATCAATGTTTACCAATAACTAATAACAATCTGGTGTGAAGGATTAATTATGTTTTTGACCTAGGTAATAAAGCCTAAGTTTCTTAAGAAATAATCTGAGTGGTACCAGCGTGGTATCGAACAATTGGTTGAAAATGGTTGAGAACACTGAATTAAAATGCTTAATAATTTTATTAGGGATTGATAAATTTGTTTTATTGGCAATTAGTTTCAAATGTTATACATTCATCCTCAGTTGCAAGAACACACGAAAAATTCAAAAATAAGCAAGTTTGGTATTATTATACATATTAAATTAGATTAATATAAATCAGTATTATAAAACATTTATGAATTATGAATTTAATTAAGACAAGAAATCAAATGCGTGTTGGTACTCACCAAGGTTTAAATGGATTATATCTAACAGAAAAGATTGTACTGGTTTCTTACGTATCACCTTATCACCTTCTCGCATTGAACTAACAATGAACGAAAGGTAGGTAGGATGCTTTTAGGTAAACGGTTTAAGGGTCAGGATTTTTCCAGTAATGCCGGTGAATAGTTGTTTTTTCTGCTATAGATGGGAATAAATTTGAGATTTAACTATCGGAGATATTTATTTGGTCATTTAAGCAAAAATCTGGATTGGATTCGAAGGATTTTATTATTTCAAGTGCTTCACATATATATTTAATTTGAGACTGTTTTCGACGTGATGCATTAATTTAACTCTTGAGTCTTTGATGAATTTATGATTATTTTCATTTAAATAAATTGCAAAGTTGGAATTGTCTGTCTTATTATTATATGCACGTATATGTTCCTTTAATCTCTGGTTTAGCGATCTTCCAGTTTTTTTCTGTGTATTACACATTTTTTACACATTTTTACACACTCATTACAGTTTCGTAATTCCGCTTTTTTGGAAAGGGAAAAAATAGTTTGTCTTTAGAAGGAGAGAAATATGAGATTAGGGTTTTTTCTATTTTAAATGCAGGGTTTAATCCTAGTTTTTTTCAATTCATTTCCGACTTTGGTGGATATAGGGCTGTAATATGGAATCAAAACATAATGTTTCGGGATGGGCCTATCTTCGGGGGTTGTTGAATAGATATCGTTGTCTTTTTTTTTTTTTTTTTTTAAACTTTTGAATATTGATTTATGTCATATTAATGAAATGAAAATATAAACTTTTTGTTGAAAAGCTGTCAATTTTTTTTTTATTCATCCTATTAAATTATTCATAGATGCGGGTTGCAGATGAAGTTTAATGAGTATTCGATGTTATAAGATTTATTTATTGATATGATTAATGCAACGAAAGAAAATCATATTATAATATTAATATGTAACATAACAATATAACTCAAAGCAGATATCTATTTTTCTATAAGAATGGCCATGTTTTGGTGAAACCGCTATCGGTATCGCTTCACAATTATAAAAAATCGTCAGCCCAAAGTTGATATTATTTATTATAGTCTATATTTAGTTCCATGTCTTTATGTAAACACATAAATAAGTGCATAAATAACGTTGCAAATACTTATGCAAGCTTTCTACACTGCCGTAGATTGAAGCAAATAAACTAGGATAAGTGGTAGTTTTTCAAATCATTAAAAAAAATTATAAAATACTAATTGTGATAAGGAATAGTAAATATTATATTTTTACATCACCCCAATAAACATTATTGTCGCAAAATAAAAAATGTAATATTAAATATTAGAGTGACCATATTTTATGAAATGAAATAATTAAATTATGGAGCTTTCTGATAGATCTATTAAGTTATATGTAATGAGTATTATTTTAAATATAAAACAGTATTGGGTAATATATAAGACTATTATTGGCAACTGTTGTATTATGTTTTATGTTGTGAATTAATGATATTTGAGGGTAGCATAATTTATACTATATTGGCAAAAACCGAATATAGGTCAGCCTAAATCATTCCTCTGTATTATTGATTATTTTTGGTATGTTTTTGGGACCCCCAGCTATTAACGTCATATAAATTATCAGAAAAATATCTCGCACTGCCGTTTGACGTAATGTGGGCAATAATCTTATATAATCTCGATATTCGTTCTACATTTAACTAGATTTAACGAAAGTTGATTTAGCAAAGTGGGCAATGAAAAATGTGCGGAGCACCTTCGTGACGTCATAGGGCTCTTTCCGATTGACCCATTTTCCTTTCTAGTCTCTCGTCGCCAATATTTCCTTTTTTATTGACAATTGACTAATTGATACATTAATTATTGATACACTAACATTAATTGTTTAGTTTTTAACTAATTTTAGAATGTCTGGGATATATTTTGAGACCATGCTCCAAATGAAATTTTCATTTTATAAGGTAAAATACAGCGTTTATTATAATAGTAGTGTTTAACCTAGCATTGTTCGGATCGAACTGTTAAATAATTCACTACTAAAAAAAAAAATCAAATCTACAATTATAATATTATATTATTTTTCGTCACCCTGAGAAAGGCTATACCAAAAGAGATCCGGACGAATTAGCCGTTCCCAGGGAAACTCAATATTGATAATAAGACCTTAAAGTTCTATATCACAATAGGAAATTAATTCTGTGCGTCAGAGATAAACTTTCCAAACAAATATGCTCATATATACAAATCTACTGCGAATATAAAATATTAACCCAAAGAAAGCAACACAGGGTGATCTGAAACTTCTTATATATATATATATATATATATATATATATATATATATATATATATATATATATATATATATATATATGTATTTTTATTTTAGTAGAGAATAATTTAACATTTTGACCTGAAGAGTTAACAAATTAATTATATTTCTGATTTACATTTACATTTATAATAAAAAATGAGATTTTAAAATATTTATAATAATTAAATAATCATAGATTAAATTAAAAGCACCTCCCAAGATAAAAAACTTTATCAATAAAATTAATTGTCTTGTTCAAGTTCTCTGTGATGGTAATGACTTCTAAAAATTTCCTTCTGAATTTTTTTTTTCCTTGTGAAATATTTTAAAATCTAGGAAACCGAATTTGTAACTATTTTGTGGCTGGTGTTTTACTAATGCTGTATTTTGGCTATATTTAGGATTGTCCTTTTTCTTTGGAATGTTTGGAATTTTATTAATAAAATTGTTTTTCTTGTGATTAAAAGATACTATTTTTTAATCTATAATTGATTAATTATTTTAAATATTGTTAATATTTTATTTTTTTAACTTTGCGGAAAACGAAGAATGATAATTTTATGTGATGATCTTCAATCAACTGTTCCTACCATTCTACATTTATTTTTAAGGAATTCATTAGGAAATTAATGTTTTTATTCATTAATTAACTGATTCTAAGACTGGAGAAAATTTACAATTTTATTACCTTGAAAATTGTTTATATCAGTTTAATTACTGAAAGAGGGTAGGGCATAATTGCCTATGTCAAGGACATATATAGTCAATGTTTTATTCATTGTAATGTCTAGACTACATCCGATTCTGATGCTATTAACATTCACAGTACTGTCCTGCAACTGATCTGTAACAATAATTATAATAAAAATTGTGCAAATTTAAGTTAATAAAAATCATTGAAGAATAAAAAATATTTATTTTCTGGACCGATAATAATTACAGAAATACATTCAGGAGGATAGTTTTAATGTTTTTCGTATTTATTAAATTTAATACGGAAACAATTATCAAATAGATATTTTAAAACATGCTAACAAAAATGAAGACTTTTCCTTTCATTTTAAAATGATTCCTGGAATGAATTTATTCTAAGAAATGTTTTTGGAATCAAACTAACAGAAACATGAAGGCTAGTGGTTCATGGAATCCCTTCCGATAATTTTTTACTCTTATCATGTTACTCTTATCTGCGTTGATATAAGTCTGATTCATAAGATAAGAAAACGCCTCTGTGGTTTTACATTGCAAAAGTCAATTAATTGTTTCATATAATTAGTAAATAAAAATATCCTAAACTGTTCCATTGTTCTCAGTCATTTGCTTGTTCCTCGTCCACAGGAATGTTAATGCAGCATACTATAAATTTTTATTACATTGATAGCCTTATCTTATGGATACATGATTAATTTTTTATTATTCGATTTCAGTCAAGTTGCTCTAAACTCCTATCCTTAGTTTTTTAATGATATCAATAAAAATATCATAAATATATACACACACACACACATATATATATATATATATATATATATATATATATATATATATATATATATATATATATATATATATCGTACATCCACATCGTATCATTGCGAATTGCGAATCAATGTTGGCACTAAAAATTATGTCATTGGTCAGAGCAAAGGAGAATATCAGTTAATTGTTAAAAAATATCTTATAAATCATCTTATTATCTCTTATGTAGTAGCTTATATAACATTAGGAAATTGCCAATCATTGATATTTGCTGTCCGCAGTCAACTTATAGGCATAATGGATTAATAAATGGATATTACATTCAGGAATACTAATTTGAATAGCTGATGAAATTTTCTGTTTTTAGTCCAGTTTCTCTAAAATTTTGATTTCAATATATTTTTGCATCTGTTGAGAGTAATTTCTTATATGAATCTTCTAGGAAATTAAATCCTCTACATGATTGGCATTTCCAATAAACTGCACTAAAAGAAAGTTTTTAGGCGAAATCAAATAAACTTTTTGCGTTTTTTTGGATATTTTTACAGATTTACACGGTCTATTGCGAATATGATAAAATATTACATAAGAAACTTGACATTCTTTAAAATTTCTTATGACCTGTTTTCACCTTTTTCATTGTGCTACTGAGGATTTTTCTTAGCGGTTTTTAAAGATGGCGGAAAACACACAAGAAGGAGATCGATAACTTGGATTGCACACAACATACCTAAATATCAAAATTACTCCACTTTTTGCAATAAAAAATGATATCTCCACTCAGCTAATATGCCCATTGCCGAAGATCGTGAGATCGCCAATTTCGAAAGGGGTACTTGACCGAATTTAGAAGTTTGATACTCAGTCGACGCAGAATGTGACGCTCTACAGCTTATGTCTTATTAGTTTTTCTCTTAGAGTTTAAAGATTACTCTTTTACAAGCTAATGACTCATATATAGTTATTTATAATTAAAAAAAAAATGCAGTTTTATAACCGTGGGTATCGATCACACCTCTTAATTGAATTCTTATGTTGTGGTACTCATTTTACGCAGAATTTAATATTCTTTAGTTCATTGTGAAATAACCTTTTCGACTGAATGCACCGTTTAGGAATTATAGTCGGAGGATCATATGCGACATCTCATAAAGCACATGTAGACATTTTGCGCAAACTTCAATATACTCTTTTACTTGCAAATGAAGAGATTAAAACCGTTAAATCGGACAATTATTTAACCTTACACCCGCTTTTTTGGCCACCGCCTATTTCGAACCAAACACGCCCTAGTTTAATAAAATTTCGTATTTCTTTGACTAGGTTTTCTGTTTATACTTTCTGCTTACAAATCTAGAATAATGCGATATTTTAAAAATTTGTCTAAAAAAATTCATCATACTACAATTTCGAGATAGTTTATACTGAAGTTATTTTTCCTAAACGTGAAGGTTGTAAAATGTTTTATATCCACGAACATTAACTTTACAATTGAGCTATAGCACAATTTTGAGCAAACTTCATCAACAAGCCAGACTTTTTAATCTGAATTACTGATAGATAACGCTCATAAAAATTATACGTCAGCAGTTTGCGTTTCAACATTTATTTATTTGTTTGTTAACTCAAATGTGATCGGCTGTATTTTTTATTTCTGTTTTTCGTCGATATAATTTAAGATTCGTAAAAACCTAATTGGAGGAAATGTTTGTAATAATTAAATAATAATATTTTAGTGTGAATTTCGCGTTTCAGTACTACCAAGGTCACTCACTATTTACTCGCACGTGGGGCGGCTTCACCGTTGTACCCACGCCTGAGTCAGATGTCCACAAGTTTTCTCGGTTTGAAGTTATAATCTATTTAAATTGCTAATTTATAGGTAAAGGCTTTTTTATTCCTCATAAATTTCTTATTCACACAGTTCACTAGCTCTCAATGGTTCAAATTTGGTTGAGAAAATTTAATAAATATTTGGGATTATTATAAAAAAAATATCCGTACATACGGAGAGGTAATGTGTTTATTGCAGTTTTTATCAATATTGGTGTTACTGATCAATGAAAAGAAACTATGCGAAATAAAAATGCTATCAAGACTAAGAATCAGAAGCACGTGTTCCGATTTAATTCTTTCTTTCTTTCTTTTATTTAATCCTTTCTTAAAAATCATCAAAACTAGGTTAATAGTAATTAAATTTTGATAAGATATGTAATTTCATAATTTATATAAATCATGTAATGTTTCGTATCCTGTCATTATAATCATCCATACAAAGTACAAATTAATTAGTCATGTATTTTTAATGATCTTATTTTCTAACCTTTACTATATAAAAAATAAAATAAATAAAGTATATATATATATATATATATATATATTGCGTAATTATTGCGTAAATACGGATAAAACTTCCTTAGTTGTAAATATTATATTGTTTTCCAAGAGAAGTTGAATTGTTGAAATATTCGCTGTCATTGCTAAGTTATATGCATTAGAAAATAATAAGGTTATTGCATCATTCAATTTTTGATCTTTTTGCAGAATTTTTTTTTCTTAATGGAGATAAATTATTAGTCTAGAAATTATTTCTTTTTTATATGAATATATCAATTTTTTTTTTTTTTATTTAATCTTCATTGTAGGTCATATTATTTCAATTAATAGTCTTTTATTGTTTGAAAGAAAATATCTTTGACAGCCAAAGATATTGTTTTCCGTTCTTTTATTTATATTTTTAATTTTATTGATATCGTTTTTTAATTTCTTGGCAGGAATATTCTTTATGAGATAACGGAAAGCAAAGTTCAATATTCAAAGGAAGAAGCAAACAAAAAACATCAACATTTCATAATTTTATTCAACAATCATTACATCATCTTGTCTCGATATTATCATTAAATTATAATAATTAATAATAATAAAAAAAAAAAAAACTATCGTTACATTGTTTATCACAGAGTTTCTCGAGACATAAGATAGTTGATACAGATGATTCAGCGACTGTGATAAAAGGAACAAATAAACGGTACATTATTCGAACCCAAATAATGTTATCTTGGAATCACTAACGCTAATAACAATATTAAATTATACTCAAATTTATAATTAATAACGAAAAAATCCAAATAGGTAATAACAATTAAAAATATCACTTCTTATAAAATAAATTATTTATCAATTAAACGCGAAACTATTCAACATTGGTAATCACAATACTGCTTTCATCACATGATCGAATACAGTTAAATCTTGAGATAAAATAATTTATCATGAATAAATAAACACATTTCATAGATATGCATTTCTAAGTAAATGAAAATTATTTCTATCAACGCTTAAATTACAAGGATATATTTAAGAAACGTTACAAAGTAAACTTAAGTAAAGCACAATGGAATAAACAAGTTTGTACATCCTCAGCACTAATTTAGTACTACCTCACTAATATAATCAATAAATACGAAAAAAAACCCAAATAATATCCGTAAATTTAGTAATATAAATAAATTCCTGACAAAGTTAAGTACTATTAAAAGAATTTGTGTATAAAAATATGTTTTTTAGCATTTCAAAAAGTATTTTACTTTATTTGGGTTTTATTATAGAATATATATAATAATAATTGGAAGTGATTCGTCGCACGAGTCAAAAATTGGCAGGGAATTAAATGCGAACGCGGAAGACCTTGACTCAACTCTTTCTCCGTTGTCATTGCCATTGCTACGTTAATATATATCCCCGTTCTTGATCCACTACTATACGTTAGATAAGCCAATCTCAAACATATTTCATTCGCAAATCTATCTTCAATACGCTATTTTTTTTTAGAATTTAGATGCTAAAGCTAAATATCAATGGGAACTAATTATTATGAAAGATGGCTGGCACATAAAGAACTACATCATTTTAAAATTACTACGCTTATGATTTATTGGTCGAATACATTTTTACGCTATGTTGTTAAAACTATTAAAGCTTTAATTAACAAGTTTTTAAGTGAAACTATAGTTGAACGGTGGAGCTTACGTGAGCAAGCTCTAATAATTGTCTTTTTAATTAAACACTTACGACTAAATTCCACGGTTAATTAAGTAACGTACGACAGGCTTTAGCCTAGAAATGTCGTTGCCTGAAAGAGATCTACTCCCATAGTGCTTTGAATTCAGTATAGCATGATTCTAAACTAGCTGTACCTAAGATGTACTGCCTATTATTATTATAACTCTTAGGTAAAATACTTTGGAGCAATCCCACGGCAGAACGGTTTGATGAAAGAACGAAAATCTAACGACTTTCACTTTCATACTTTCAATCGTTTCAATATAAGTTTATGACTAACTAATAATATTGTATCACTAATCGATAATATGTAGCTAGACGTTACAAATAAATCGAGTTAGTAAATTAAAGAAACAAATAAGTACAGTATCAATATAAATATTTTTTGGGGAAAATGGATGCATTTAAATTTTCATCGGTATAATGCAACACAACTTAAAGCATTTATTACCTGCCGGAATATATACTATGATGTATACTATTGTGGTATTCAAACAACCGGTGTCAAAATCTTAATCCTCTTCTCATTGAGTTCTTTCTGGATCTGATTGAGGGTTCTACCTTTGGTCTCGACGACACAGAACTGAACAAATATCGCAGCTACAATACAGGACAAAGTGAAGATGAGGTAGTTCATGAAAACCCCGATGGTGTCGGCCATCTTGAAAAACCACATGTTGCTCACGAAGGAGGTGAAGGCCAGTACGATCGATGTGATACCGGAAGCGTGGCCTTTTATGTTGGTCGGGAAGACTTCCCCCTGCATCGTAGTGGCAAGAGGTCCTAATCCGATGCAGAAGAAGAAGCTGTAGCCGATCAGGGCGAAGAAGGGTATCCACGAGACCCCTTTTACGTTTACTTCGGTCTTCTCGTCGAGGAAGAACCACAGTCCAGCCAGGAACATGAAGGCAGCTGAACCCCAGCTTGAAGATAGGAGGAGAGGCCGTCTACCAGATCGATCCACTAAGAAAGTCGAGAGGAAGACACTGGTGAAGAGAACAATGCCGATGAATGTGACGCACTCGTTGGGTTCCATCGGTCCATTCTCAGGGAGGGTGGTAGAGAGGTAGGCCATGAGAGCGCTGATCCCGCTGGCTCGCTGTGTGATTGCCAGAACCTCCACCATCAGCAATGCTTTCCTGTTTCCTCGAGTGGCAATCAACTCCTTGTAACTTTTTCCGCGCCTAGTGTCATTTGTTACCGTATCTTCTATTTCTGAAAGTTCTTTCTTAACTTCTTCGACAGGTTTACTTCTAAGCCATGCTAGAGCTTTGGCGGCCTTTTCGTGTCTACCCTTTTTTACCAACCAGTATGGGCTTTCGGGTATGACGAACATGAGAACAGCGAATACTAGAGGTATCACGCCTAATATCCAAGCAAAAGTATAATAATCTACAAAAGGACCGATTATATAGGCGAAAAGGACTCCTACATTGGTCATCAGTTGGAAAAAAGTGCTAAATGCTCCTCGTACCTTTGGTTCAGAGACTTCACCGACGTAAGTAGGAACTATTGTGTTAACTGTGCCGAGCCACGTGCCCACGAGTAGTCGTGCCATGTAGAGCATCATGGGCTTTTTGGCGAAGTATACCAAGATCCAAGCGGCGAGCGGGACCACGCTGAGAACATGGAGAGTCATCTTCCTGCCGATCTTGTCCATGAGCATGCCAGAGGGTATGGGACTGAGCATGTTACCGAGGTAGAGGAGAGATACCATGATTCCTGCTTCGCCATGTGTCATGTTCATCGGTTGGCCATGCTCAATGATGTTGTATAGGACGGGGGACGGCCAGCCGAGGGCAGTTCCCACGATGAAGACTGCAATACTAAGACTGAAGTTGGCGACGAACTGCTTGAGTACACCGGAGCCCATGCTGTGGCCACTGAAAGCACACACCACACTGACCTCACTCACTGCTCTGTGTGTACTGACGCCACTTCGCCCCACTACCTCTCCCCTCCACTTCTCAGTGTCTGCTGCCAACGAACCGTCTAGGCCCTATTCGATAGGTCTTAGTGAAATTATTTTTTTATTTACTGGAAATTAAATACGCTTAACAAATTTTAAATTGATTGTTTTATATTGAATTGAATTGAAATTTACATTTTTAAAATTACCATAGGCCATGTAGACATTGATAATTTCAATGATTTAAAGAATAACTCTGTTGTACATATAATTAGAATATATGAATCAATTAAACGATTAAAAAAATTAAAAGTGCTTAAATTTAAATTATGAGAAAAAATAGAACATTTTAGAAACAGCGTAAACATGGATGCAGAGGATTAACTGTCCGTCGGATTTGATATGTTTAATTACTTTGTGATTATGAATAAAACACACAACTGGAGGGAAAAATTACAAAAAGAATTAAATGTATATAAACGATCGAAATAAATTATAAGCTGAATAAAAGAATTTAAAATAATAATAAAATATTCTGGACCAATAATATTTTTAATTTTGATTATGTAATATTATTGCACTAACGTTTAAATATGATCTGTCAAAATACAAAGTACCCTTGTAGTGTAAACTTCATAACAATATATATATATATATATATATATATATATATATATATATATATATATATATATATATATATATATATATATATATATATATATATATATATATATATATGACATTGTTGTGCTTGATTTGGTTTAGATAGGCAAAGAAACCTTTTAAAATATCAGAACAAACTAGCGAGATGGTGTTCTGACAACCAGGCCGAGAAACTAGACGTCTTGAAAGCTTTATGTAGGCTCTTTGTGGCCCTTTCTAAGACGCACTCACACATTTTCACATCGAAAGATGTAATGTGTGACACATACTACACTCAATAAATAAGACAAACATTCGAGACCAACTGACTCAATGGGTGAAAGAAGGGACCTGGGTAAGGAATAAATGTGATAATTTCCTTGATTATAAGCCCTATTTCATAACCTTCCTGGGTCAAAAACTCATATGATAACTATACGATCTTATAACTATGCATCTACATCGCGCGAACGAGAATTTTAATGTTATGTGCTAAAAAAAAAAAAAATTAACAATTTATTAAGTTGGGAAAAAAAAGTGCTTAGCTCGGTATGAAATCAGATAAAAAAAACTTTGAGTGAAAAAGTAGCATCAGTAGAAGCCGATCTGGTTAGTGACTGGTTGAAAAAAATTGGGTATTTATGTGATGGCTATTTGGCAAATTACATTTTAAACTGCAAGGAGATGACTTCATTTTTTACACCACTTCTAAATAAAACTATGGCACTGAAAGACGAAACATGGAAAGGAGAGTAAATTTCTTAAGAAAGAATCTCGAATTGTTCGTGTACAACTTGAGGAATTTTGAAAGACTCTTGATTATTGGCAAAGCGGAAAATCCAAGATGTTTCAAGGGATAAATTCAAACCTATTAAAGATTTACTGAAACTTTAACGATAAACCGTGGATGAACAGAAATATGTTGAACGAATGATTAGTATCATGTGATTCAAAAATTTGGCGGCAGGATAGTGTAATACGTATTAAATCCGTACATATGTAGGATTATAAAAAATAAGTCAACAAAATCTATTTACGTACTTAGTCGTATTTTCCTTATTAAACACCATTTTTATTTCCGTGTACGAAGTATAGTATTGTAATCGCGAAAATTTTCGGTTTTCAGAATTCAACGGAAATATCCATTTTGAAAATCCCTGAATCAATTTTGACTAGTTTCGTCGTGACCTCTGTACGTACGTTCGTACGTGCGTATCTCGCATAACTCAAAAACGGTTAGCCATAGAAAGTTGAAATTTTGTATTTAAGATTTCTGTAAAATCTAGTTCTGAACCTCTCTTTTCGGTCACTGCATGATCACCGGAAGTGGTACTTTACTTGAAAGTCATAATTGATTTCTATCAAAAATTATATTAAAATATAATGCAAAACTTCTCAAAGTTAGTATTTATAACTTATATATTTACTTAAACAACATACTATATTTTAGTCTAAATTAGGAAACCGGAAGTGGTACTTTACCTGAAGGTCATAACTTTTTCAATTTGTTTACTCAATACATCGTAAAAAAAAAAAGAATAATAATATGCTAGAGCAGGGGTACCCAACCCAAGGTACACGGGCCAGTAGGGTCAGTAGGTTTTTAAATCTTTTATTTTTAATTTTGTTACTTTTCAATAATATAATATTCTGAAAGGCTGAAATAACTTCGAGTTTGTGATAATAAAGATTAACAAGCAGGTTGTACTTGGTTACTCCTAACATACATTTCTTTTGTTGATAAATAATAGTTATTAATTCTTTTCATTATGTTGATATTATTCTAAAAAATTACAAAAGAGGAAAACATTTATTAAAAAACAAGCACCTATACTATATAGAAATGATTGTAATGAAGGATGCAGGACACAGGAGAGGGGGGAAGTGCAGTTGTGGCATGCCTCAACATTGTTAAACCTTGATTATGGCACGCAAAAGTTTGGGCACCCCTGTGCTAGTGTATGATTGTTTTTGAGGCAAACTTTAATACTTACAATACCACGGGATATGCATATATGTTGAATTATAATAATGTAGCTATTGGCGTTAAACTTTAATCAGTATTAGTTCTATGAAACACTTTGAACAATGTCAACAATCTTAAGCGCTAAACAATGTTCACACTAAAACTCTTTGTTTATTTTGAATGAGGCACTAATGATGGTGAAGCCATTGAGAGGCAAAGTTCAAAGCCAGCCATTCTCTTCTTTATCTTCATTCGCAGTTAGCGTTCTATGAAACCTTTTGTTGGATTGTTTTGTAAATTAGCTTATCCATTCTAATCTCTGTATTTCTTCGGTTGGTGAACTGCTTTCGTAAGAAACGGTGTCTCTTTAATAATAAAAATCAGATATTTAGGGATACACCATTATGATTTTTATCATTTATCATATTGACCATGTTACCAAAGAAATAAAAAATAAAAGCAATAGTATATATAAAAATATAAAAGTAAGTGTTTCATTATTTCATTCGATTGGAAAAAAATAATTATGTTTCTTTGTTCTTAATTTAATAATTTAATTTACTAAATAATAAATATCTGATGTGGTCTATTTAACCATAAATCGGTGACTCAAATAGTGGTCCTGAATTTGGTTAAGGGTAATTATCTGAAAACGAATAAATGATACTTTCGGTCACTTTTCAATCTGAAACGTGCATGCCTGCCTGACATTGGAAAAAATCAGAACTATTCAGCTCCTTTTGTTTTACTATGGAGGTTATATTCTACCTTAAAAATAGATTTATAAGTATTAATGAAAAAATTAAGAAGGTCGTTTTTTCACTTCCACAGCGTGTCCGACCCCCTAGGTAAGGCAATTTTTGTTTCAATTCACTGACTGAGTTAGCCAGTTATTATATCAGGATTTCATAAAAAAAAAATACGGTATGCCAATTTCATTCAAACTCTAATATATAAATTACATTAACATATAAGTGTTATATACCAAATTTGAAAAGCTTATCGTAATATTTTAATATAATGTTTTATGAAAATCTGCTATGACATTCAAGTGAAGTAACACTTCCGTTGATTATGAAGTAACAAAAAAGTTGAGATTCACAACTAGATGTTACAACAATCATAAACACAAAATTTTAACTTTCTACAGCCAGCTGTTTTTGAGTAACGCGAGATACGAACGAACATACGTCACGACGAAATTAGTCAAAATGGTCGTTTTTTCACTCCCACAGCGTGTCCGACCCCCTAGGTAAGGCAATTTTTTGTTTCAATTCACTGACTGAGTTAGCCAGTTATTATATCAGGATTTCATTAAAAAAATACGGTATTCCAATTTCATTCAAAATCTAATATGTAAATTACATTATCATATAAGTGTTATATACCAAATTTGAAAAGCTTATCGTAATATTTTAATATAATGTTTTATGAAAATCTGCTATGACATTCAAGTAACGTACCACTTCCGTTGATTATGAAGTAACAAAAAAGTTGAGATTCACAACTAGATGTTACAACAATCATAAGCACAAAATTTTAACTTTCTACAGCCAGCTGTTTTTGAGTAACGCGAGATACGAACGAACATACGTGCATACGTCACGACGAAATTAATCAAAATGGATTCAGATGGTCAAAACGGCTATTTCCGTTTAAATCTGAAAACCGAAAATCTTTCTTTTTAAAATTTATTTACAAAATTGTTTTCACTGCATTGGCCCAAAATGGTTTCATTTAGCAACGGTACCAGAAAGATAAATTAAAGATTAACTGTTATAACGAATAAATTCACACGCCTGAATAAGTTCCCGTTCAACTGAGAGATACTAACCCGCCATACACTGCAGTGCTGCGTTTAATGTGCTTAACTTTCTTAGGCGTTTGGAATATAATTTAAATAATTTTATTGTTTTCAGTAATTACCTTTTAAAACTTTAAATTTTCCAGTTAAAAACTTTTAGAACTATAACCAAAACTCCATGGTTCTTTTTCAACATTAATTTACATGTTCTGTATGTAAAGTAATGCTGCTTCTTGTGCCAACAGTTAACGAACATATACAGACCCGCTACAACCATACAAACTTACAACCATTTCAGGATTACTTACACGAACATACTAAATCACTCATTCAAGTCATGGCTACAAACTATTTGTCCAAACTTTTTTTAGTCTCCTGTTGGTATAACTTGGCCTGTTTGGAGGACCAGCTTTCGTGTTTTCCTAATCTACAATATATTCCTTGTTTTAAAGTTTCTTATTCTTATTTCCATAGTTTCTTCTTCCCGAACCTTTCTTAAGCTTACTTCTTCTTCCGTATATATCACTGGCAATTAGGTCCTCAGGCATGCAGTAAACGTAATCTGCCACATGAATGTTTATAACTTTAAAAAAAACATGAAAGAGGAACAATTATTCGGATTTTTTGAAGGATTCTAAAATGGTTTTTGCAGACTTGTTAGAAACGAATTCCATTTTGTCTGGTCAGTTATTTTGTATCCTTTTTTTTATATTTTTTATAAATCCTACTTTTTTACTTAGTTTTGGGATAAGTTCCACTCTTTTAATTGCATCGGTGAGTAGTCACTGTGTTATATGTAATTCAATAATTAGTCTATTTTTATTTTGAATATATGCAATATTTAAACATTTAATGCTATAATGATTAAGTATCAGGATGTATTATTTATTAAATAGTTTTTATCTTAAATAAAATCTTGCTCGAGTTGAGACTTACCAAAAACTTTATCATAGGAATGAACTGTAACTGAACTGTGAAATTTCTTAATTTTAAGTGAGAATGTTTTAAATACTTTTGGTTGCAAAAATAAGGACATAGACATTTGAGGAGTTTTTTTGTCAAAAGTTAACATATTTTTAACATATTTTAACTTCTCATAAAACAAGAGTTTTGACGAATTAAAATTCTATATCCAAAAATAATTCAGTTTATTTCAAATCTTAATTTTTTTCCTGTCAAAAAGATGATACAAAATCAGCGTTTTCATTAAAAAATTCCTTTATCTTCATTGGATGTCCCTATAATAATTTTTTTAAATCATTTTCTGAAAGTGGATATATTGACTTTTGATGGAATAGTCCTCATTTATTATGGACTTAAATAGATTAAGCGTTGAAACTATTATGGCTTTAGATATCTTTGCGTGCGTTTATGTTTTGCTTCATCTTCGGGTCGTAAGCAAACTACTTGTTCGTTGTGAAGTTCTCTTCATGATTCTAAATATAAATCCAAGATGGTTTCCCCGCATTCTTTCTCTCGGTGTTTTCTCTTTTGAAACTCCAACCGTCGGATCTAGAATTTGATAGCACCTACTTCAGAGGTATTTTCAAATATAGATCCTTCTTCAAGTACACAGCTGAAAGAAAAAATATTTTCATTTAGCCCATTTACAAATATTTTCCTATGGATAGTAATCGAATTACTTTGGTTTTCGACACAGTATATCAAAGTTTTATTACTTTCTTAGATATTTATTTGTTTTTGATTATCACAAAATCACTAGCCAAAGGTGAGACTCAAACAAAATCTTAAAATATCAGCTTGGCAATATATACCCAAGATAAATATTCATTAAAATGATTTTATGCAGAAAAAAGGATGGTAAGTGATAAAAATGTATTAGGTATAGCTAGAGACTAAATATTGAAATAGAGGCTATGGAAAAAAAAATCGTTTGTTCTTTTATTTAAGTTTAACATAATATTCCCAACCATCATTTAACAAAAAAAAAACATAATTAAATTAATTATCTATTTTGGCAAAAATCTCTTTAAAAAATAATAATATTAACCTTTTTCTTTGCCGAGTATCAGCTGGATACCATCACTTTAAAAGCAATTTTCTTTAAAACCGATTTTCTTTAAAAACTCTCAACATGTGAGGTTACTATTAGAGCAGCTATAAATACAATATTATTCCACCATTTTTAAAGTATATAAGATTATATGAGTATCTCCTCAGATACTTTTCCAACATGAGGCTGTGATTTATCTGATATTTTTTCATTGTTTTTTTTTTCTGTATCAACTTCACGTTGAGTTTAAGGAGCATTATAGACAATAAATCTATGTGAATTGAAATCATAAACAAGTAGATGAATTGTTTATCCTATTCAATTCATTTGTTTTGTTTTTTCTATTCATTCAACACAAAACATTCCACAGTCAAATTGAAAAAATTCTATAAAACTCATTTATTTTTTTTTAAATTGAAAATTTGTGTTTTTTATCCAATTTCGTAATGCAATTTTATTTTGGCAATGTATCCCTGTTGATAACATTTCCCTTTTTTCTGTAAAATACGTATGTATCAAATGTTTTTCCTTTTTCTATCAATTTGGATATTTTAAGGTGTTATGAATATAATAATAATTTTTTCCCCTACAAATGTCTTGCCAAGAAAAGGGTAAATAAAATAAAGATCTTCTTCTTCTTCTCTCACTATCTCCTCAGTGCTGTTAAGCGTGGAGTAGCTGCCTCTGACCATCTCGTCCAACGGTCCCTGTCCTGTGCAAGCCTTCTCATCTCCGGCATGGTGCATCCTTTCTTTGTGCCAATTCTCTCAATCCAGTCTGCATACATGAGCCTTGGCCTGCCTTGTGGTCGCCTTCCTCTCGGTCTTGCCTCTAGAAGCCACCTGGCCTTACGGTCATCTCCCATTCTGTTGACATGCCCGAACCACTTCAGCTGTCTTTCTTCAATTGTCTCTAGGACGGATCTAACTCCTAGTTCCTCTCGCACTCTCTCATTCCTTATGCGGTCTCGCCTGGTTTTTCCTAATATTTTCCGTAGGAATCTCATTTCCGCAGATACAACCCTGCTGGCATGGCGGTCCAGGAGTGTCCAGCTTTCCGATCCGTATAGTAGCACTGGGAGAAAAACTGATTTGAATAGCATAATCTTCGCTTTCCTGCTCAACTCTTGCTTTTCAATAAGTGTCATGGATATTTGGTAGAATATTCCATTGGCCTTTTGGACTCTATTCATGACCTCCTGGTCTATTCTTCCATCCTCGCAGATCATTGTTCCCAGGTAGCAGTAGGTATCGGTTTTCTCAAGTGTCTCTCCATTGCAAGTGATTCTAAGATCCTCGTTCCTTCGTCCAATACACATAACCTTGCTTTTGGAGGCATTGATCCGCATGCTTCTTAGTTGCAGTTCTTCTTGCCATTCATCCACAGCGACCTGGACTGATTCAGCAGTATCCGCCACTAATACCACATCATCTGCGTACAGCAATGTCTGTGCCAACACTGGGGGCATATTCCAGTATCCCACTATTGCTCTGGGTGTCCTCCTTTTACAAAATTTCCAAATGGCATCCATGAAAATTATGAACAGTAGGGGACTTAGGCTATCGCCCTGTTTAACTCCCCTAAAGAAATGGAACGACCTGGACTCAGTGCCTGCTAGCCTTATTATTCCCTGTGGGTCTTGGTAAACTGATTTAATTGCACTTATAAGGTTTTGTGGGATTCTCCTATCTTCCAGTGCATCCCATACTTCCTGTCTAGGAACATGGTCGAAAGCCGCCCGTAAATCTAAGAAAGCTAGGCATACTGCTTTACTTCTATCCCATGCCTTCTCTACAATCATTCTCAGGGAAAATATATGATCCTGTGTCTGCCTACCGGGCCTAAAACCTGCCTGTTCCTCTTCCAGATCCTCTTCCACCAATTTCCTTAATCTTTGTTCCAGAATCCTAGTGTATATTTTGTATACAACTGATGTTTCCTTATATTTTCTTTATAATTTTTATCCAGTTCCTGCCCGAATTCCTCCTAAGTTTTTCTCTTAGCTTCCTTAACTTTTCTCTTAGACTCGTTCCTTTTCTCTAAGTACAATGCCCAGTCTCCTGGTGACTTGCTTCTACAGTACTGTTTCCAGGCCTCTTTCTTTGCAGATATGACCCGTTTCACTTCCTCGCTCCACCACCTAGTTTTCTTAGTAGTAGGTCTTATTTGCTGTAAACCACTTACTTCCTCGGCTGCCTTGAGTATACTGTATTTGATTTTCGCCCAAATAGTGTCAACATCTGCGTCCCCATTAACTTCTTGAAGTTGAACTTGAAGGCTATTTGTATAAGCCTCCTCTATTTCCTCTTCTCTTAGCTTGTTGACAGCTATCCTATTATATGACTTGGCGATCTTTTTCAGCGGTTTTAATATCTTGGAGTCAGCAACCAATAGCCTGTGATTCGTATTCAATTCTGCTCCTCGTATAACTTTAATGTCTGTAAAGTATTGTCTGAGTTCCCTGTCGATGATAAAATAATCAATGATGCTGTTTCTGGTAACTCTTCCATTGCCTCTTTCAAATGTGATTTTATGGATCGTTTTATGATTATACCAAGAGTTTCCAATGAGCATATTATTTTCCACGCAGAACTCAATTAGCCTGATTCCATTGTTATTAATGCACTCTTATTATGTAATTATGTATGTATGTAATATATATTATTATGCAATAAAGATCCTGAAAGTAAAAAAGGAATACTTTTTTTTTTTAAATATTCATTAGAGAATAATAATTATGTGTAGAACAATGATATTAGGGAATAATAACACAGGTCTGCAATAAAAAAAAATAATGGATTTTTATATTATTTTTGGCTCTGACTACGGGGAAAATTAAAAAATAATTCTATCACATATAGTTCAGTTACAAATTTCCACTTAAAATTATGGCCAATTTAGGGATTTCATGTAAGTAAGCATTAAAATGTTCAATCTTTATTAGGCTCAAAAACAATTATGTTCTCTTGGATTCACTTAAAGCTAATTAGCATGTAAAGATTTAAAAGTTGTTTGAGTAAAGTAGCCATTCTTGCTTTTAACAAACGGTACTCCTACACAACGGCAATAGGTACCTGTTGGTCATTCGGTTCATTTGAAGGAAATATATGAAAATCTTGAGGTGGTAGGTCATTTCCATGTTGCTCAATCAACAGAGTTGTTACACAAAGTATCCTTGTTTCCTCTGCGAATGGAATAGATGTGACTGAAAACAACAACAAAGAATGACCTGTTAGAAAAAACATGCAGGCTGGTACAAAAATATTGAAAGAAAGAGAGTAGTTCCAAAAAAAGTTCTGCTTCCTCCACTTCACCAAAAATTGGGTCTAATGAAACAATTTGATAAAGTATTACCAAAGGAGGGAGAATGTTTTAGATATATTTGTGAGCATTCTTCTGGTTTATCTGGAGCTGAGTTAAAAGCAGGAGTGTTTTTTGGGCCTGACATCCAAAGATTGATGAAGGATGGCAATTTTGAGACCAAAATTCCATGAAAAAGCACCATACGTATTTTTTAAACTTGTAACCAGTTTCCTTGGGAACAAAAAGGACCCAAACTACTAGAGCATGGTATACTTATATGTTTTATTAATTAATTAATAATTAATAAAACTATTAATAATTAATTAATAAATATTTATTAATTAATTACTTATATGTTTAATTGAGATTATTGTAAATATTAATTGGCCTTTATTAATGTAGTCTTTGGGCAGACATTTTTTTCTATTATCCTTTTTACTTGTACATATTTGTTGTTTTTAAGGGACCTGGTTCCAGAATAAAGTTTATTTGTCTATTCTATTCTATTCTATTCAATACACATTTATGCTGTAATATGAACGTAAAAATACATATTATCCACTTGCACCTCGACTACTTTCCAGAAAATCTTGGTGCTGTCAGCGAGGACAAAGACTTTTAATCATGCAGCAGATCATTCCATTTTATTAGTTTTATATGTATGCAATGGGATGTCAATATCCGGTCAGTTATAACCGATAACCGGTTTATTTGCATTGAATAACCGATTGTCTTGTTTTTTTTTTTTTTTTTTACACTATCGGTTATAATCGGGTTTTCTTAATAAAAAGGCAGTAGAAAAAACCGATTGAAAATAAATTTCGTAAAAAAAGAAAAAACCTTCTCAACACAAAATACGAAATAAATATTCTACCTTCTCATAGAGTTCAGAACAATGTTATTCTTTACTTTATGTACCATCTGCCCGACTGCCTACCTCCTAGTACTTACTTCCTTGCTAAAGTTTCACCGTTACTCGCCACGTTACGGGCTAAAATTGCAACTGATTTCTATTTCACGAATTTTTATTTCACGTTATTATTAATTTTTAGTTTATTATTATTCATTTTCTTTCTCTACCTCATTCTGAGTTATTTCTTAATTCAATTAGTTTGTTAGTTTCTTTAAGATATTTAATGACTAAAGTTTTTTTTAATATCTTAAACTCATACTTGTCAATTGAAATCCTACTAGTCAAGTTAAAGTCTTACAATAATGAATACTCAAAATGGGGGTGTAGACAGAAATGACGAGACTGCCAAAATTGACTTCAGGGCTTTGTTTGGATTAGTTTAGAGGTAAACACACTAAAAGTCCCCGAATCTAAGAGCTGAGGAAGAGAGAGGAAGGGAGAGAAGTTCATACTTTTCGGTTTTTCGTTTACATCTCGAAAACGGTTATTCCTAACTAAACACATTATATGTATAAAACTGATGAGCATTAAATTTCCTATTGTTTTTTCTTATTTGTTATAGTTTAAGAAAAATGCGCTCTTCAAAGTAACAAACGGTAAAGACGATATAAAGAATAATATAGACCAGTATAGCATAGTGTCAAATATGATTTTTCTTTCAAATGTGTTACTTTACACCGGTTCACATCTGTGATTTTGATAAGGCATACCAAGTACTATCAAATGTTTTTCTATCAACCAATTATTTAAAGAGTTTTAGCTGTTTTTTTTAATCGTGTAAAGGTTTTATAGGTTGTTCCAGAAAATTGTCGTGTAATTTACTTTAGTTAAAGGCCTTGCCAATGACCAGGTATTTGTAAAAATTCCAGCAACTATAATTTGTGACGATATCAATAAATACACTTATGGGAAAATATTTCATTTAAAATAACCAATAGATAAAGAATTTACTTTTAATCCTAATCAAACAGATTCGTGGGCTCACTGGTGTATAATCCATGATCAGATGCTTACATCTGCCAGATATTACAAAATCCTTCCAATAGTTATGCAATCTGTCATCGCAGCTGTCGTAAATAATGTCATTTCTCTTTACTTCAGAGTCATTTTCCAGTCCATCTAATTTCCTGGAGAGCAGTTATATCCGTTTTGTAACGGCCAGTACGTCCAAAAGCTATCGGAGTGACCCAGGTCTGCACAAAGTCAAAACATTCCAATATCCAACCGCAAAATCCGTGTAACGAGAGCTCTATTGCGCCTTTCTTGACAGTCCAGCTTTATTATTTTTTGATTGTATAATAGTATATATTTAAGAGGAGAGGGTTATCAGCCCTTACTTTCTTCCCCATCCGGGCCGGCTACCTAGGGAAGATGGCCCTATGGTGAGTGCTGTGATTGGCCTTGGTCTGTAGTGTGAGGGAGGGTGAGTGTAGTTTGCTGTAATTAGAATATATATGCTCGATGACCGGGCGATGACAGACCTCCCTAAGGACACTGATTAGCTGCGACTCACCAACTGAGAATTTTCAGGAGTAAGATAAGGAGGAGTTCTATGATTTGCTTGAGAGGACAATCAGTATGTGCTCAGGAGCAGTTGTAAAGATCATCGCACAACGAACCACTGCATGTAGGGATACGGGCAGAATCCTTCTCACCAACATGGACCTTGTCATGAGGAGATGGAAAAACAAGTTTAACGAATTATTGAACGTTGAACAAGGCTGAGCTGACCAAATGTATCTCAATCCTGAAAGAAACCAGGTGATGAGATGGAGTCCCTGGATGAGAATGAGGTGTGTGATGCCATTGAGAACAATTATTTCAACCATGCGAATAATTCTTAAAATCATGGGAGCACTGAACGACTCTTAAGATACGATATATCCGAAATTACAAACTTTTCAATCTAAAATTTCTAGACAAAGAACAGAAGATTTTTTGGTTTATTATTTTCAATAATAGACCTTTGTAACCGACCAAGAAATTTTTTTTTACTCCGCCCCTCCTCCCTTAGAATTTGAGATTTTACGTTTCAAGATACGTAGTATCGAAATATCGAATAAAATAGATCAGTAGTCTGCTGTACGCCGTCCGCGGCTTTTCTAAGAGACCTGGTACTGAACCAATCATGAAGTTTGGTTAAATGATGTTGTAAACTATGTGAGGCGTGTGCTAGATTTAGATGTTTTGTTAAAACTGTTGTATCGTCTGCATACCACGCTGTCAGAGTTTCGGTGCTGTTTGGAATATCGTGTGTATATGATGTAGAGCAGCGAAGCTAGTATTGATCCCTGAGGTACTCCTGCTAGGGCCGGTCTAATGGTAGAAAGTTCTGAGCCTTGGCAGACAGAAGAAAATCTTTCAGGAAGAAAGGAATGAAGAATAAGATAATAGGAAGGAGGAAATATCTTCTTAAGTTTGAAGAGAAGATGCCAGACTCTATCGAACGCTTGTGCGAAGTTCTGAAATACTCCTGTTGCATTATAATTTCTGCTCTAGTGCCGTCGCAGTGAAGTCTGTCACTCTGTGTAATTGTTAAATGTTGGGTTCGGAATCCAAATTGTTGGCCAGTTATTATGTTATGTTCGTCAGTATGTCAAGAAGTATTTTGTAGAGTAGTTTTTCAAAAATTTTAGGAGATATTGGGAGCAGGCAGATAGGTCTGTATGATGATGGGGTAACTGCGCCTTTGCTTGGTTTCTGAATCATATTAATGTGTAAATATTTTCATTGTAGAGGGACTTCGGTAGTTGTGAGAATTACATTGTAAATAGACGATAGGTACACTGGAGCCTTCCTGGACATTATCTGGAGCACTTGAACATTTATCAGGCCCTGACCAGGGGCTTTTTTCTGAGGTAACTGTCTAATTTGCTCGGAAACTTGTGTCGGGTTGAAGAAAGGAGGAGATGATTCTAGTGGAATGTCTAAAGTGTCGAGTACATGTATTTCGTTTTTAGAATTAGCGAAGTCAGTATGTGGTGTAAAAACAGAAGAATGATGATTTGCAAATAGCTCAGATTTTTCAATGTCCGACATGGCCCAGGAACCATCCTCATTAAGCAGAGGTACTGACACAACCCGATGTTTTACAATTTTCTTGGTGTGCCTCCATAATCTCACATCGCCAGTCGCAAGATTTCTGTCATACTTTGCGAGCTCTTCTCTTAGCTCTGATCAAATCTCTTATGTACAGGAGATAGTTTGGAAGTAGCCTAATTCTTCTGGATCTGGGCACAGAAGAAGACGACACAGCCTGCTGTATACTGCTGGTAAACTTTTCAATGGCTTCGTCGGTCTCATCCTCAGTCTTTAGAGAGCGTTGCGTTTAACGGATCGAGAGACTGGGGCTCACCCAGGCTCTATAGAGTGGGTACCCTTAATTTGGAGAAAAAACTGGCGGTTGAGCGTGATTTCTTGCTTGCACAACCATTGGCTAAGAAACAGTACGGTCCCTACCACGTACTGAACCCAATACCCTTCACGGTTTGTAATAGTTTAGGTTATATATATATATATATATATATATATATATATATATATATATATATATATATATATATATATATATATATTTAATGTTTTTTTTATTTCTTATTTAACAGGGATTTTGGAAAGAAATAATATTTATTATCTTATACATATTTGTTATTCTAAAATGGCAGTGTCCCAGTTCTTGTTGTTTTGTGTGTGTACATAGTATGTCTATCAATGTTTACGAGTTGGTCAAAATCAACCGTTATTCGTTTATAATGGTTCCATAATGGTATTGGGTGATATGGGGTGAGTGCGTAATTGCCTTGTTAAATCCAAACCCTCAACTGGAAGAGCTGCCCTTTACGGAGCATGAATCCTAACCACCGATGTATCAGTAAATCAGCAACAAAAGTTCGCTAAGGACGTATAACGGGTTCTAAAAATGCTAGTTCCAAGCTGTTGATAGAGTTGTATCTTTCAACATGCAGCACACCTGTATTGGTTTTTTCCTACAAGTAGGTCTTTTTTTTTTTTTTTTTTGCCATGAGAAACTTACAGAAACTGTTCTTCAAAATATTGTGTGATTTACTTTTCTCCTTGACAGTTTTCTATTTTTTAACCGCTTGTCCGCAGTCGACCAGTAAAACATGATAGTAGGGGCAAGTGCAGAGTTGTGTGACAAGCATACGTGGTGTGTACTTACCTTCACTATCATGTTTTCTCGAGGCAACTACGGACTAGCGAATTAAAACAAAAACAAAAAAAATGTCTATACATTTATTCAATTATATTCCACATTCCACATTCATAACTCAATGAAGATTATAAAATGTGAATCTGAGACAATCTTTAAGCTTCCTTCGGTAACCGGACTCTTTTGCACTTGTCCCAAAATCATTTCTACCAAAATCACTGTATAGTCTAATTTATCTCTTTATTATTATTATTTTTGAAACATATGATCAAATACACGTTGAACCTTATCCCTGGTGAATAATGATTGTTTATAATATAATTATAAACTACATTAACGGATTTTAACATAAGAGTCCTTGAAGTGGAAGGAGAACAATGAATGCTATAAAATATAACCAAAGTAGGAACAAAGGAGAGCTCGAAAAAAAAAAAGGAAGAATGCCATATTTTTTTTTTCTATTCTTTTTTATATTTATGCTAAACACATTAGATGCCTTCAATGCTAAAATAAATTCTTTATCTATTCAACATTATTTTCAATATACGTTTCGGACCGTCCGTCAAATTTTCAAAAAATATTCTTACTACTACAATTATATCGTTATACGAAATGCGCTAATATTTCACATTATATATAAATACATATTTATTAATTAATGTTTTTTGAAAATGAACACCCTATCATGTCAATCAAAATTTTCTACTGTTAATAATTCCATACAAGTACCTTGATATTATTTCCAAGTTCATCGCCTTAGATTTTCCTTCATGTTTCTTGGTATTCGTTTATTTTTCGTAAACTTAATTTTTTATTTATTTTATTGTTATAAAAGATTTTTTCATTAAAAACTTGTCATTATTTTACTAAAATTAAATCATATATACATTTATTATGAATTAGCCCTTAGGCTAATATATTAACATTTAATCATTATTTATTTTAACTTTAATTACCTTAAATTAGATGTGAACTGCTTCCTTACATTTCGTAAACTGGCCCTTATACTCTAACTTGTTTATCCATGCTCTCTTAGTTCTTAATTTTATTTTTTCTCCTTATTATTTTCTAAAATATCTTAATTTAATAGAGGCTTTATTTTTTATCTATGTATACATTTAGCTCTCAAAAAAGACCTTTAATATTATACAGAATTTGTAGATTGGAATTTGGTAGGTAAATGGTCTTCTAAAAGCGAAACCCTGCATTAGGCGTGCATGTATTTTAGCAAAATAGTCTTAGATTGTAGAATGACCTTCATTCGACGTCACTGTTCGTGCCTTGATCGTTTTTCTTTTGTTTTTGTTTTATCGCTTGTTAAGTTGTTAAGTGGCATTGAACTCCTGAAACTACAGACGGTATCTATATTTTATAAGCTTAAGAGCATGAAGATCTACATCTTATAATAAATTACTATAAGCAAAAATATTTTAATTTAATTATTGTGCATTGTTGGGTTTACATGTATATAATAAATAGCTTATGTTCGTGTCTATAATCTTTCATACCCGTAGAAGTAAGTTAACTTCACAAAATTTTAATAAGCGTAAAATTATATTTGATTTGAATGTTACAGGCAAACCACAACTCAAGTGATGTTTGTCTACGCACCAACTATGTTGATTCCCTATATGTAACTGATAACAGTTTTGTAAAATTATAGTGTTTGATAATTTAACTAAGTATGGATATTTTACAGATTGATACATAATCATTTCAATGAATACAATTAATTAAACCAAAGTTTCTTGAATAGGGATTACGAAAAAAAAAATACCGAATGTGTTTGATAAATAATATATTTTTAATTTTTTTTTTTTAGGTTTTTATTATTTGCTCTGTTACTCTATAAAAGTTAGTTTATTCGAGTTGATAAAAATGTGTATTTTGGGAGCGGTGACTAATACTATTACAGATTATAATGCTGAGAAAAGGATGGAGGAGTGATGGAAAGAGGTTCGGTCGCATCAATCTACTTTCGGACACACTTGCGTTTACATCTAAAGTCCAATCTTGAAGTTTCTATAAGATACGCTGTATCTTTGCTAGTAGTTGTTCGATTTAGATGTTTTGTTTTTGTTTTTATAAATAGTCTTTTATATAGTCTTATAAATAATTTACCAGCAAATTAAATCTTCTTTTCGTTATAACCTTTTCCCTAGCATTTTCTCGGTGATGTACTAAATATATGAAAATTTAAGGGGCTTTAAGGAGAAAACTTTAGGCAATTTTCATTAAAATCGTATGGTATGAGACGTTCTCGAGATAATTGTAAGAATGTATATCATCGATGATACAAAGAACTCGTAAGTCGACGTTAGCGTAAAAGTTGTAAGATCCAAGGATTATAACTGCCTAAAATACTCAATTTAAGTTTCGTACTTTTCGTTTTTGAGCTAGGCTGTTATTTGGACTCCATAAAACGAGTATTTTCATTGAAAACTCGAAATCGATATTTTGACGATCGCATACTAGTTTTTCGGTATATAGGTAAGTGATGATAAAAAGTGAATTATAGTAAAGAGATATACAAAATTCATAATATAAGAAAACGTCTCGAGGCCTATTGTCATCCCAGAACAGACCTCTAAACTTACTAGTTTTTAAATAATATAAATGTTTAAATAATTGTTCAATGGACTTATAGGCCAAATGTAATGTAAAACGTAAATAAATTATGTAAAACGTAAAATGTAAAACGTAAATAAATTAAATTGAATTATAAACGGTTGGATTTAAAAATTATATGAAGAAATCAGATGGCCTGGGAATCGGTCAAAAAGAATGGATCACAAATGGTAAAAACAATTTATTAGAAACCGACGTTTCAACTCATTTTTCAGGTCTTCATCAGGGCTAAATAAACAAGATAAAAAAAATAAATATATGTACAGTGAGTAATATTAAAATTGACAATGTAAATAATTAAAAATACTTGATGAGAAAAAGGATAACAGTGATGAATTAAGTGAAAAAACAGTGTTGTAAAAAGTTATAAGATTAAACTGATAGAGAAACAATAACTAAACATATATTAGTTAATATTAATAGATTAAATTGATTATTAATAAAACTGACTATTAATAATAATAGAAGATTCCAAAACACAAAGCATCAAGTCTCTAAAATACCGGCAACCAACCAACCAGTCAACGTTTCGCCAACTCAGGACATCAGGACATAATCTCGACCGTCCAGAAAGACGCAACAAACAGATACAGCAATTACTCCAAGACATCCAATCACATACTCATATTATATATGTGATTGGATGTCTTGGAGTGATGTGCGGTCTCTGTCTTTCTAGACGGTTGATGTGAGATGTGCTGTGTTTGGTCTTAATCGATGTGATTTTTGGTGTATGTCCTGATGATGCCTGAATTGGCGAAACGTTGACTGGTTAGTTGGTTGCCGGTATTTTAGAGACTTGAGGCTTTGTGTTTTGGAATCCTCCAATAGTTTATGGTAATTAATTTATGACTCTTGTCGAATTTTTGCTCTTTTATATTTATAATATTAATAGATTATACTGATAGAGAAATAACAATAACTAACTAAAAAAATTAATAACGGTTATAAATGAAGACCTGCAAATTGGGTTGAAATGTCGGTTTCTATTAAATAGTTTTTACTATTTTTGATCCATTCTGTTTGACAGCCTCCCGGACCTTCACATTGCTTGAGGTGAATAAATTAACCAAAGAATGATATCGTCTCATTTCTAACATTTGGAAATTAATTTTCAAATTTTCTTAGGGATCAAAAATAAGCGAATTAAAATGGCAAAAATGAATTATATGATGCTGATATGTTGTGCCACATCTTTTCTTTTTTTTAGACCTGATGAAGATCAGTAAAATAGATCGAAATGCTTGCAATAACATTCTTTTTTTGTTTCATTAATTTAAATTTTACTACCTCCTTTTCATCGCTTAAAATTCACGAAAATCTATATCTTGAACTAAATTAAATTATTTTCTATTTTTTGTATGTTCATTTTTTTCGAATTTCTATTAAAATAGAATAAAAAATATTGATTACCTGTTTTTAAATTGGCTACTTGAAGCTAGACCAATATTGAAATAATCAGTTTGATGAAAGAAGGAAATTTAACGTTATATCATAGTTATTTGTATCATATCAAGAAAACGTTAGTGAGGAATTATTTGTTTGTGGAATTTCATTCAAATTCATGTTATGATTTCGGTATTTTATTTCTGTATTATTTGTCTACTGAACGGGTGTCGTAATCATTTGATAATCGATAAACCTTAATTCCGTGATCTCAAAATTCTTAGTCATCGACTATAAGAAAAATAGTTCATATCAACAAATTGATAAATCCAATACAGATTTTATCAACAGGAAATTAAATTACATTTTGGGACATTCAATCTACATTTGTTATGATGTCTATTATGGATTCAGAGCGGAAAATGGTTAAATGCCATTAAAACTCATAAAGATGAGTAAAGTGATTCCTTTTTTTTTTAATTCTTCCTCCTTGATATTATTTTTATTATAATATTTTCATCTTTATTTTATTTTTAATTAATCATTTTTGGTTGGGTAGACATTTCATATTTATTAATCTGTTTTAATACAATTTTATTATTATTTTATCAGGATATGATTTTGTTTTTAATATTTATTTAGTATACATGTAGGGTATGCATTATTTTCATTTTGTTGTAGGTTTGGTGTTTTTTTTTAAATATATATATTGTATAGACTCTAAAATTTATTACAAATATCTTTTTTTGCTAATTTTAAGGAAGTTATTTTACAAAAATAATATATATATGCATTTTTGATTATTAGTTATGCGATATTTGGCACCAGAAACTGGAGAATAGCTGAAGACTGAGCCGAATTGAGACGGCTCATTCAAGAGGCCAGGAGGCCTATATTCATTTTGGGTTTTGAGTGTTTTCTCTCCTTTACTCTGTGCAGATTTATCGTATTATTGTGCTTTCGTATATAATATTTCATATAAGATATTAATAAATATCTTTAAGAAAATTTATATATAGAAAAAATATTTGAAGGAAAGGTTGATCACATCGTGATTTGATTTTTTTATTTCTAAGAGAGAAAGAACCGATAAGACTACAAAAGATATTTATTTACGTGATTATATACGTATGATGGATACACACATCTATGTATATCTATCATACGTTCCTATTAAAACCATAAAGATACTACAATATTCGGTATATAAATGAAATAAAATAAAAAAAAGGAATAATGTGCTTATATACAAGATCTGGAGATTAAATTTCACAACTTAGGTCGAAGGTGCTGTGGGAGATATCGCTATGAGAGAAACTCTCAAAATTTGAGAAATCTCTTGTTAAAACATGCTCTATGGTGTCTGACAACGGACTAAAATTCAATACGGTCGAGCAGAACTCTTCCCCTACTCCTTACCTTCAGCTAGAGAAGAGCTCAGAGTCCACACTTTTTTTCTTGTTTTAAGTGAACAGCAAAATATTTCAAGGTTTGAGAGAAAATCTCATGCAGTGGTTCTCCCGGGTCTTGTGATTTTTTTTTCATTACTCGTGTAATGTACTCGTGTAATGAAAAAAAAATATGTTTTTGGTTTCTTTGATTTTTTTCAACAGTAAGATTTTTTGGTGTGATGAATCATAATGCGCCATAATTTTTGGTATGAAAAAATCTACAAGACTAGTTTACTTAATAATGTTATCACTTTTTAAAATTTATTCGACCAAAAATCAGTTACGTTTTAATGTTTATATTGTCTCTTTAATATACTTCAAAAAGCAAATGCTACGTTGGAAAAACCATGTCGGTTTAATTTTTCGAAATCGAGATATAAAGTTTCAGTATGTTTTATATTTTTTTTTTATCAGCTCCATGGACACATTGGATGAAATGGGTAGATATATGTCGACTTATTTTCGATGTAAGATCACCCAAAAAAGTTTGATCAAAATCGACGACGGACACATCGTGCACTCCCCTTGCAAGTACTAAAACATCGCATTACATTTTATCATTATTGGGGTCATTCTTATATGTTATGGCCGTTTGATGTCCCCAGTCTTTACATTCGTTTTTCGCATGGTTTTTCAACTCGAAAATAAAAAACTGTTAGGTAATAATATTTATTTTTTTAAGGGATGTGATGGTAACATAATTAACCTTGCACATCCTCAATAAATAATATCTCAATATAAAGCTAAAAAACGTGACGAGTGTTACGGTACCCAAGGTTTGAATGCGATGTTCATCACGTTTTAAAAAGGAAATAGCCAGAATTGATTCTATTTGAAACGAGAGGAATTTATTGTTATATTATAGTATTTTGAAGAAAGAATGATTTGTTTTTTTCAGTTACCTCTAATACCTTGAGTGTACAACAAGAAAATAGGTTTGTCCTCCAGGCTTGGCGAAAAACATTCACAACGAGTGTTACCGGCTTTTCTGGGTAACATTGTTCATGAAAATGACTATAAATAGCCTAATAACACTTGTCTGTGATGCCAGCTATCAATCCATGCGCAGCCTTGAGATTATAAGAGGCTGGAAGGAAGCCAAGATATGTTTTTTTTTTAAAAATGGTACGTAACAAGAAATATTCGTCACGAGTGTTATGTATATTTTATTTAACATTGTTTAATCAAAAATGTAAATGATAACTGTAAAAGAAGTTGTCCAACACTTGGTTAGGTTAGAAATAAAGATTTTCTGTGAAGACATAGTTGTGGTGTGCTGTTATGTTTTTCAGTGTTAAAACTTTTATTACAAGTTCTTAAAAGAACTTTTTTGTCAGGACTTATACAGTAAAAGTTCTTTGAGAACTTTATCGTAACAACTTGTATGTACCAGTTCTATATTAAAAAAGTTCTCGTTAGAGGATTTTAGTGAAATTATAAAAAAAGTTTTGATTAATAAAGTTCCCAATTAAATGTGGAAAATACTTATGGAATTGTGTTTTGAAGGTTTTCCTATCTTAAAATGTCATTTCTTTAAATAACCATTCTGTAATTAAATTAAAGCAATTTATCTATTGAAATTAAAATTTATATATTGAATGAAATGGTAATTGTTTTTCTATTTGCTCTTTTATGTCGAATTCTTTTTATTGTCTATGTATTTTGTTACAATTTTTTTCAACTATACCGCTGTCTTCCGAGGTTTTCCCCACCTCCCGAAGATCTCTCTCAAGCTTTGCTCCATAAGTAGGTGATTATATTATAAAAATTATATTATATTATAAAGATTATATTATATTATAAAGATTATATTATAAAAAAAAGTTATTATAAAAATTACATTTGAGAACTTATATTTAAAATGTTTTAGTAGGAACTTTTATTAGCAGAACTTTTATACAAAAAAATGTTTTGGCAAGAATTTATATTAACCAAACTTTTATCAAAAACTTTTGATATAATTTCTTAAGGAACTGTTTATCAGAAGGTTCTTTTGTGTAGAACTTTTACGCCAATACTTTAATTGTAAAAGTTCGTATAAAACAGTTAAACTGAAAGTTCAATAACTGTTTCGAGCCCTGCTCGACTTCTCTACAACGTTGGGCGAAATAGGACGAGCTGTTTTTGAAACATACCCGTGTAAAGGAAAATACGTTTGCGCATGCGTAAGCGCAAGTAGTGAATGGGCTTTGATAAAATTGATAATGAACCATCTACGTCAGGGATTTCCAGACTTTATGTCACAGCGTACCACTTACACATTTCATATAACTGAGGTACCACTGCATGATCTTATGATGTTAATATTAAAGATTCGTTTTCATAAAAGATGTTTTCAAAAGGTTTTTTAACAAACAAAACAATATAAAGGTATTAAAGTAAATTTGCTTAAGAAAAAAAATTGAAAAGTAATTTAAAAAATCCAAAATCAAGAGTTTATCGATTTCACAAAACAACAGTAAAATTCACATAACAAAACTAAAAATTTTGCAAATTTAAGTAAATTCATTAAAAGTAAGAAATTTGGGCATTTAAAAAAAAAACTGATGGAGCTCAGCTTGATTCTTAAGTCCTCTTCTCTATCTGTCATCTCTAATGTGGTAACCATCCTGAATCATTTTTATTAATTCTAGATCGTGTTTATTCATCTTGAAAATGATACATTCAATAATATTTTATTTAAACATGTATCCCTCATTAAATGTTTTAAAAAGATGATTTTATCCATGATTTATGTTAGCTTGTTCGCATACCATCTGGAACGTCTTGCGTACCACCAGTGGCTCTGGGAACTTCTTGAGACTTTGAGGAATAAGTCATATATAATTTAATATAATCAGTTAAGATGATTACGCCGTTAATTACTTAAATTGAAAATTAAACTTAATTATATTCTTTATAAATATTTGATCAGAATCCAACAATGAAATAATAATTAGTATTTATAAAGTTATGAATAATCCTTAGAGCATAATGATATGATGTTAACAAGGTTATATATTAAAGTTATTATTTTTGAATTATTTTTAATATTTTGAAAAACAGTATTACCTAACCAAATAGTGGGACCAATTTTCAACTTCAATTTTTACAATTTTTCCGAAAACAACTAACGATTTTGATGAAAGTTTTTATTTTGAAGCCCTTTTACTTTTTAATTTAGTACATCACCGAGAAAATGCAGTGAAAAAATTTATGACGAATTTCATTTGCGCATAACTCAATTAGTATGAATTTTATGGTAAAATATATATAGAATCATTTGAAAGGCAATAAAATTCACTAAGAAACAAAAAAAAAAAATATACATAGCAAATATTTAGCGTATTGTCTGACAGTGTATTAATGCCGAATTTTCAAAATGTCTTCCTCTAAAGTACCTTTAATTTTGTTTATTTTGAATAATTAACTGTCTCCTATGGTCAATGGTAATAAAAATGGATAAATATAAACTATTTGGTCGCTAAATAAAGGAGAAATAAACCACAAGGTTGAAAACAATTGTCGGAAATAAGAGTGGTAATATAAATATGTTGCACCATTTATATAATATATTAAGGAAAAATAATGATCATCGTTAATAATGAAGACATTTCTGTTTTGAAATGGGCTAAGATTATCTGTGGTTTATGATTAGAGAAATTATCATTTATAGTCAACATTATAGTCAGAAAAAATAATTCATTTTGTAAGATTACGAATGTATATCTAACAGATTTTCTAGTAATAAAAAGACGTTGATTGTAATGTTTCGTTTTATTATAACTTGACAAACTAAAAATGTATGGTGCAGGGAATTGTCTTACTACGATTGTTTCAAAAACTATTTTATTGTACTTTTGTGATAGATGTAAAGAAGTGCAAGCTGCTGAAAATATTTCAAGTATACTTCACTTTCCTGAAGAGCCTCTACTAAGTGTATTTGGACATTCAAAGTTGTATTTGTGCATGCATATAAATCTTATTCTTTCTTTATATAACCTTATATAAAGAAAGAAAATGCAGTGAATTAGGAATAAATAAAGGTGCGATTAAAGGCAGGAAATGTTTGCTATTTTTCGGTCTCGACATTGCTCAGCAAGCGCCTTTTCCAGAAACTTAAATTTTAGAATTTACTAAACTATCCTTCCTACTGTTCTGTACAGGTATGAAACGTGGCCACCTACTTTGAGGAAAGAACAACGTCTTAAGGTCTTCGAGAATAAGGTATAGCGTAGAATATTTGTTCAGAAAAAAAATAGGTCCACTAGAGAATGTAGAATGTTACACGACGCCGAATTGTAAAGCATAGACCCTGTTAATATAATTGAAGTGATAGTATCAAGACGGTTGGGATGGACTTGTTGGGCTTATTTACTAACGGATCCCGAAATAGTTAATAAACACTGAGCCGACTGGTAAACGTCCGAGGGATGGACCGAAACGGATTTGGGTTTAACAGTGATTGGTGGTATCGGTATCGAGCCTTCTGGTTGGCCTTTTATTATTATTAAAAGGAATAAAATCAAAATTTAACTGTATAATCGTAGAGCTTATTCCATAAATACATTTTGTTCGTAAATTTGCGATACAATCTGTTAGAACATATTCAGAAATAACGAATAAAAAATGGTTATCACCTTATGAGGTTTGACGTCATCGATCGATCAATATTGACGGGTCTAGACGTACTAAGAATGCCAAGGACGACACTTTGGCACACTTCAGACACTGTAATCTTTTGGGTTTGTTATACTTATCGTATGACCACTGGTTTTGCGTATGAGGTGGAATGTAACGGATATAATAAAAAAATAAATAATTAATTCGCAATTATTCAATTTTCAGTTTAAATAGAAATAATAAATATCACCAAACGGTAATCAAAAAAATAAATATTTGGTTGCCCGATCATTGTGCAACCGCATAAATTAGTACAAATTGTTCTCATGTAAATAAGTTAATAAATGTTAAGTTTATTGGTTAGTGTTTTGCATTTATAATTATTTATGTATGTTAATTCATATTTATTAATTAATTTTCTCACTCTCAACATTCCGCCTTATTATTAAAAGTAGAAAATTCCATTTCGAGATCGCTTGTATATGCGGGTGACATAATGGTAATGGGAAGTAAACCAAACCAAAACAAAATTCATGATTGTATGCCAAAAATTCATCAAGAAGAAATCATTAGTGTAGGAAGTCAAACCTTCCTGAAAGTAGATAGTTTCAAGTTCTATAGTATATATATATATATATATATATATATATATATATATATATATATATATATATATATATATATATAGAGAGAGAGAGAGAGAGAGAGAGAGAGAGAGAGAGAGAGAGAGCTTGGAAGGGGAGAGAGTTATTATGTCTACTAATGATATAAGTAACAGATTGAAAAATGAAGGAGGAAGTTTCTAGTTTTGTGATGAAAATATATTTATTCCTGTTATTTACAGAAGAAAAATAATAGCTCTTAACGAACCAAACTTTATTAACAATGTTGTTTTTTGTGTAAGTATTAACGATTCACTAACTGCAAGTCTGACATTATTTGTATGATTAGATCGCACCAACCATGTCGAACTATGGAATATACAAAAATTTTGTTCCATTTGTAACTTCGAAACGCTCTAGTAGAGGCACGCATTGTGGTAGGGTCTAGAATTCCTAATCACCATGACACCAAGCGTCAACCCTCGAGGGTTAGGAATTCAAGACTATGCCACAATGCTTGCCTAAACTAGAGCGTTTCAAAGTGACGAATATGAAAATCGTATTATTGTATATTCGATAGTTGGACATGGTAGGGACGAGATGTATATTAATACAATTTTAAGATTTCTTTTCATTGATTATTTAAATACCTGAAAATATTAAATAAAGTATTCATATTTAGTTCTCAGCCTGAAGGTTAATTCTTATCTTTACAAGGAAAGAACTCTCAGAAGTGGGTTTGCTTTTGAATTTTTTCGTAGATTTCTCAGATGATTTCATAATGGTTTCAAGGCATTACATGTTTTTTCCTATAGATTATAATATATATTAATATATAAAGCTTATTTTTTTTTTATATCAAAATGTTTTACTTCTGTAAATCTTATAAAAATTCTTTGATACTACGATGTCTCTGATATTGATTTTCGACAAATTTTATCGGCTGAATCAATTATAAATTTAAAGAAATGCATTATCATTAAAAGATAAGTCTTTTAAAGAATTCTTTATAGTATTTATAATTTATTTATAATAAGTTATACTTAATAATGGATTTGTGCCTTTGTGTATATATGAACATACAACTGCGGCATTTTTAGATGCTGCATCAAGGAATATACTACGTAAATAATCATTTAAAATGAATAGTTTTATACTATGATTAAAGTGTTCATTTAATGTTTTATATTTTATGAAATGGTGGTTTTGCGGTTGATCTCAGGTATAAGCCCGGCTGTGGCAAGAAAATATACTTTACATTTTATCAGCCGTGGATTGACTCTGGGGCTGGAATACCTTCTTTGGCAGAGACTTCTTCCCCTATCAAGTATCCAAGACATGGCTAATAGCGTGTAGTTTTTTTTTTTGTTTTTTTTTTATGGTTAAGATATTAACAAACTCAAATATTTTATGTATCTATATATTTTAAAACAAGTCACACAAGTATATAAGTAAAAATAAATATATATTCACAATTTGTAATTTAAAAATTATTAATTATAAAAAACGTTTTAAATTATCAACATCACATATCACAGACGTTAATTACCTAATAATTGTATATTGCCTTAATAGCTGGCTAGGAACGAGTAAAGAATATAAAGTAAAAAAATGCTTAACATTTTTAAAATTAGGAGTTAACAATTCATTATTAGAAAAAATTCTAATATAACAGTTATTGTATTTGTAACATTACTATAAAGTTGTCAAAAATTAAATGTTATCAGCAGTACATATATATTCAAATAACAGAAAATCTATAATAAAACATTAAAACAAAAATATTTATCAAAAAATTAACTGCCTAAATTTTGAATGATTTTAACTTTAGAGCAATTACTACTTGCTTATATGCGTACTCGTTCATACGTTACCTTGAAGTTATAATAAATAGTAAAAATGTTTATAAATTGCTTATAATGTAATTTTAAAATTGAAGCGTAAGAAGGGCCCATAGCCAAATATTAAAAACTGTTTAAAATAAATATTCGGATAACATTTAGACTTCAAAAATCGAAATATTTAAAACAGAAACAGTTTTGAACGGCAAATGCAGCAAAATTTTCAATTCAGTTGTTTCCAAAACAATGATTTTTTGCTATAGACCCTTCTTCCGGAGAATGCGCCAATTATTTATAAAACCATACCGAATTTTTGTGCAGTACAATACCGAAAAACATGCATTAAAAAAGTCAAAACGTGCAAAATTGTACAGTAAGAACCCAAATTTAAAAGTTAAGAACCAAAAATATGTATAAATACCTATAACAAGAAAAATCATCTCCTTGTTTCATTTCTAATATTAAGACATGGGGAGCTTCTCTAACATTGTTTTAGAGGTAGAGCCTCTGAATTAAAATATTAATTAAAATATATTATTATATTATATATTATATTAATATATTATTAGAATTAATATATTAATTAAAATATATTAAAATACGAGCAACGTACAGTTACTTGAAAACTAATTCTAATACAACAATAAATAACGATTGACCTGAATCCAGATGAAAGAGATTCCATAGCCTATAAATTTTCTAATAGATTCAATAATCTGGTTTATTTGAAGATGTGATGTACTTGATTATTTGTTTTTAAATTTAACTTTATATAAGGTAGACAAAGTTACAATATATGATAATCATGTATCAGTTTCCGGAGTATCATTAAAATTTTTTATTGATAGGAAGCTGTTATAGCAAAGGACCAGACGCGTACGAAGATTTTTTTTCATAAGAAGAAGACAAGTAATCACTTGAGTGCATAATTGGGTGTAAGTTTTAAGGATAATAGTGAAAATTGGATAAAAAAATTATTACTAAAAATACAAAACTTATATTGGTGGTTTGAATATCATATTTTTTCCAAAATTTTGGGGGAGGGAGAGGTGATCCACCTGATCCCTCCTCCTGCGTACGTCACTGCGAGGGACATTAAAACAATATAAATTATGCCAAATAATGGTCCTTTTTTCTTTTCT
Source organism: Rhaphigaster nebulosa (assembly GCA_948150685.1). Lineage (NCBI taxonomy): Eukaryota > Metazoa > Arthropoda > Insecta > Hemiptera > Pentatomidae > Rhaphigaster > Rhaphigaster nebulosa. The sequence continues at coordinate 49,939,733 of OX411311.1, read as the reverse complement.
TTTTTTATATTTGTAATTGTTCCACTAAATCACTAAATATTATCTGTTGCGCAATAGGTGTTGAATTTTCGATTATGTAAAAAAAAAGAATATATTAATATAATCAATATTTTGACACAATCGATATCTAGCTAACTGTTGAAATGATTTTCCTTTTGATTAATTCCAGTAAGAAATCAAATAAAATAGCAAGCAAAAATATATTGTTTTTTAGTTTATTAAGATGTTTAGTTTGTTTTTAAATTACTATTTTTTTTTAATTCGCAGCCTCAATAAATCATGTGTTTGTTTTTAATAGATATTAAAAAAAAAATAGAATAAATTCGGCATATGATTTCCTGCTGTCCTGTTATTGAAATTTTATATTTTAAATCATCTTTGAGACAAAGCCGCGAAAAAAATTTAAAAGCTTGAAAATGTCGGATGTTTTTTATTTCAAATCGATGTATTCTAAGCTTAATAACTTCATCTGGAATACCGATATATAAAAATAAAAATTAGTACTACTTGAAAGACTTTTAAAAGAATGCTTAACAATATTCAAAACATATTTTTTTTAAAATATTTCCTCATATAATAACCATAAAAGTTTCATTGATAAGGTCAATATGACACCTAATTTTGCAATTTATTGAAGTTTATTTGAATTATTTTATCTATCATATTTACTCTGAAAAATAATTTGAGATTGTATACATCTCAGGTATTTGTTTAAATTTTATCTCTTAATTAAATAAAATAAATTATTTCATCAGATTTTTGTTGTTATACTTATCCTCGACAATGACCTTCTCCGGTTCGAACGTTAGATAAACTTTTATCACAAATCACTAACTTCTTTACGTTCACCTTTATCAACTTAAGTAACTGGTTTTAGCACCTTCAATTTTTTCTCATTCAATTCTTTTTGTATCTGATTCAGACTTCTCCCCTTTGTCTCGATAACATAGAAGTGTACGAACAATGCGGCTATCACAGACGATACTGTAAAAATAACAAAGTTCATATACATGCCCACAGAGTCCGCTATCTGGAAGTAGACTATATTGCTGCCGAAGGAAACTAAGGCTAAAACCATCGCTGTTATTCCCGAGGCGTGTCCTTTAGTGTTTGTCGGAAAGACTTCGCCCTGGATAGTGGTCTGTATAGGTCCTAGCCCAACACAAAAAGAGAAACTGTAGCCGATCATAGCGACGAAGGGAACCCAAGCGAATTCTCTAGCACCTACGTCTGTTTTGGCATCGAGGAAAAACCAGAGAGCGGCCAAGAACATGAAGAAGGCGCAGCCCCAGCAGGACACCATGAGCAGGGGCCTCCTTCCTGTGCGGTCCACCAAGGAGGTGCTCATAAAAATACTGAAGAATAGAACGAACCCTATGACAGTCACACACTCATTTGGTTTCATCGGTCCTTCTTCGGGCAAACTGGTGGACACGTAGGCCATGAGGGCGCTGATCCCGCTGGCTCTCTGTGTAATGGCGATCACCTCCACCATCAATAATGCTTTCCTGTTTCCTCTGGTAGCGATCAGTTCTCTGTAACTAGTGCTACGTCTAGAGTCGGCAGTCACGGCATCCTCTATTTCAGAGAGTTCTTGCTTGACTTCCTCGACTGGTCTCCCTCTGAGCCAAGAAAGAGCTTTGGCAGCCTTTTCGTGCCGACCCATTTTGGTCAACCAGTAGGGGCTTTCGGGTAAATAGAACATTAAAATTATATAAATTACTGGAACAGTCCCCAAAATTATTGTAAACATATAATAGTTTACCAAAGGACCGATGATGTAAGCGAAGAGGACTCCAACGTGGGCCATCAATTGGAAGAATGTGCTGAATGCCCCCCTCACTTTAGGCTCCGAAACCTCTCCGACGTATGTAGGAATCACCGTGATCACAGTTCCTAGCCAAGCTCCTCCGAGAAGCCTGGATAAATGAAGAACGATAGGCTGTTTAGCGAAGTACACCATTACCCATGAGACTAGTGGCACCACCGTGAGGATGTGGATGGTCATCTTCCGGCCGATCATGTCCATGAGGGCACCAGAAGGGATCGGACTGATGAAGTTGCCGATGTAGAGCATGGAAACCATGAGACCGGACTCGGAGTGGCTCATGTTCATTGGCTGGCCAGTCTTCTGGATGCTGTAGAGTACCGGGGATGGCCATCCTAGAAAGTTGCCGGCGATGAAGACTGATATGTTAATGCAGAAGCTGGCTAGGAACTGACGAAACACCCCAGAGGCCATGGCTCGATCACTGACAGTTCGTTCAGATGCATGCCCCCACCCTTTTCCTATCCCCTCCACATTCCCCTGCTAATTCTGGGTTAGCAATGCCATTCTCAAGTTCAAACATCTATCGGTGAAAGAACTCTGAAATAAATAATGCTGGTAAGAGTGTCAGTTTATAGTTCGTTATCTGTTTTATTGTTATCTTCATATTTTGTTAAAAGATGTTATCTTATTTCACATAAAATAAATTCGACGGAAATACGACTGTCTAATGCTATATAAAAAACTAGCTTAAACGCGATTTCATTCACTTTTCTACAAACCGATTAATACTATATCATTCAGGATAGAATGGTCAGAGGTTGATTTACAACAAATAATTGTTTTCAGACATTATGGCTTTAAATCATCGGTCATGTAAGATTAATACTGGATTATCAACGTCTCCTTTTTTTAATATATTATTTCTTTGCATTATGAACATATTCTGTCATATGTCTTTTTCTGTATCACACACTAATGTAAGAATGTTTTTTTCATGTTATTTCGTTTCCTCTTTTGTATTAAGATATTAATTTTTTTTATGATGTTCTGGGTAGGGTACCTAAGTATAATGAGATTATTTGCCAAAATAATTTCCTATAACTTGCTTAGAAAAATAATCGCGATCAACGTTTGTTTAAAAATTCTTTGAAAGTAGGTAAATAATTCAAGTGACATTAAAAAATTAATAGATTTCTATTATTAAGGATTTAGGGTGCAAAAATTAACTGGGTATTTATTCTATCTATTTTTTCGATAGTCATCTTTAAAAAAAACACGAATTTTAATGTTTTTATGAAGCAATAAAGTTGTTTATGCTTAATGGGGTGTATTACAGGTGATATTATTCCTCTAATGTCCGTCGTTCTCAGTCCACATATAGAAATTTTCAAATAATTAGAACCTAATGTAAAGTTGTTCACTTAGCGGAAAAATATGATGAAATGCAATTCTATTTGTTAAACTTTTGATTGATTATATACATTTTAAGAAATTCATTATTTAATGATGAATCTTTTGGAATTGATTAAACATCTTTTTACTGACAAAGTCGAGACTCCCTCTCCCCTCAAGTTTGTGAATGATTGTAGATTATGTTCAGTAATTTCTCGAGGTTCGAATTTCGATTGACTTGAAAAATGGCTCAAGATGGCCGAAACTTTGACTAAATTATAACAAAATATATATTTGTATCCCATTGGCCTTTTAATTTTTCACTTAATTGTAAATAGTATGTTTTTTCCAATTGTAGGCCATATACAGAATCTAAGTCAATAAACAACATACGCGTATATAGAAAACTGTTCCACGTTTTAGGCTGTAACATTTTACGTGCACCAACGTGTGACAAATTTTCATTCATTGTGTCTAACAACATTTAAAATTAGCAAATATGTCAAGCATAATCGCCCGCTATCGCCCGTTCAAAAGCAACGATAAGAATTGTGTTTCAGATGGAAAACTCTTATTTTTGAAAAGGGAATCAATTGAAGTATTTAGGGTAAGAGGCCGTCATTTTAACAATCCCTTGAAGACAAAATGTGCTTGATAGAGCTAAAAAAACAAAAAAAATTTAATCTGGAGACGATCTGTTAATGTTTTGATAAAACAATTTGACTCTCCTGGAATAAATATTCTAGATCTCAGTCAACATGTGATTTTGATTGTAAAAGCCGACGTATCGACGTAATTTTGTGGACTATCATCAAGATCATCAAGTATATATATATATATATATATATATATATATATATATATATATATATATATATATATATATATATCTTGCATCTCTAATTTAATTCAAATCTTGATTATAGTCCACAAAATTACGTCGATACGTCGGCTTTTACAATCAAAATCATGTTGACTGAGATCTAGAATATTTATTCCAGGAGAGTCAAATTGTTTTATCAAAAAATTAACAGACCGTCTCCAGATTAAATTTTTGTTTTATTATTTTTGTTATATATATACTCTGAGTGCCAAAAGTATTCGAAATTTAATATCAATGGGATCTTTATTTATTTTTTTTATTTATTTATCTATTTTTAAAGAAATGTCACTAATTTGTTGATGCTAGAAGGGCAGTAATGTAAAAGCTAAAAACGAAATTCGTATTAAAAATAATTTTATTTTAGATTTATTTAATATAAACCGAAGAAATATTAAAAATAGAAGAATCAAAAGTTTTCGAAAATACATAATTTTATAATTAAAATTAATGTAGGGACAATATATCAATATTTGTCATTTATTTAACTAATTTAATCATTGCCTTGTGTCCTATTTTGTTCCTCACAAGAATAAATTTAACCTTTATATATTTCATTTTTAGCATCATATTTCCTAATTTTTAATTCAAGGTGGGTCCGCAAACGTTGAATTAAACTCAGATCGGATGATTAGGCAGGGGCTTCCAGAACTTAAGGGCAATAGTTCTGTAAGTCCCAGAAAATAAATCCGTATGATTAGGTTCATTGTCTAGAGTTTAAAATTTGATTCAACCCCAACTTTTCTTGCACTTTCTTTGAAATTTTTTTTGGGGAATGTCATAATACTTGAATATGTCCATAATTCCATGTATAAATGCAAGGTTGCCTGGCACCGAACCATCAATGACCCTCCGTGTTTTGTCGTCACGGGCATGTTTTTCTTTAAATTCTGTTTTTGGTTTCCTCCAAACCTCAACTCCCCCATCAGAGCCATGTATTTTAAAACGAGACTCATCCGTAACTATTATATCATTCCAAAATTCAACAGGCTTCTTTTTAACAAAAATTTGCGAGTAATGATATTTTCCTCTTATTGACTTGACTAATGAAAAACTTTTTTTCGGGCTACTTTTCTGATAAAATCATACTTTCTTAGAACGCGAAAATGAGTTGAAACACTTATTGTACGTCCAGAAGTTCTGCGAAATTCAGCATGGACATTCGAGAATTTTTTCTGATTTTATTAATAATGAATCTTTTATTTTAACATTTAACAATTTTGGACGGCCACTTTTTTCACCACCATGAAGCCGATTTTCACTTTAATATTTTTTTATTGTTTCTACCACAGTAGGCATAAGCATCCTCACGTTTCCACGATTTTATTTTTGAGGTTTTACGCTTTTCTCGTAAACAAATTATTCGAAACCACTTATTATTTAAACACATCTCCTTTACAGGTTGGATAACAGTTATATAATGGAGAAGAAATGTTTGTAACATAAAATTATTCTGAGGATTAGTAAGGATGTAAACATTTGATACTTTATTTGTCACATTTGTATACGATATTATGGTATACAAATACATTGCATGCCGAATAATCTCGTGCATAGCACTTTTAAACCTTATATCATATAAAAAACTATATATGTACTTTTCACTTATCTGGCTAGTTTTTTACTTCTTGAGAATCTCTTTCAAAGATTTATTATTTTAAAAAAATATATATAAGGTGAAAGTTGTGAAAAATATTTATTAAATGGAAAAAGATGAAAATTCTGAATACTACACGCTCAGCGTATGCATGTGTAGAGTAAAACAAAAGTAAATAACATAAGGATGTCAGATAAATAATAATCATTATAAATAAGAAATAAATATAAACAAATCTTAATTGCCGAACTATAAAAATGGCTTCCTCTGAAGTTCCTTCGTTTTTTTAAAAGTAATTTACCGTCTCCAATTATTAGTACTGATAACAAATGGATAAATATAAACTATGAGATAATTAGCGAATGGAGAAAAAGGTTGAAAACAAATTTCCCGAAATAATAATAATAATAATAATATAGGTATATATTACATTATATGGCAAGCTATAGATTTCAGAAAAATTAATGTCTAACGTATAAAGTCCTTGAAGGCAATGGAGAATAACGAAAAATGCTATTGATTTATGCTGTTGAAATTTCTACTTTTATATTATTTAATGAAGATTAATAAACATTAATGGAAACTTATTGGAATTTCCAAGGAAGTAAATTTATTTTTAGTAGAGTGGAGAGTGAAAGTTGTGCTCACCGTATCAGATTTATATATATATATATATATATATATATATATATATATATATATATATATATATATATATATATATTATAATACATATATATACATATTTTATATATATATATATATATATATATATATATATATATATATATTTATTTTCTGTAAATTTTGTCGGAATACAGAATCCTAAGAACTGAAAGAAACGTCCACAACGACATTGGTCTATTAACTACCTTTTTGGAGGCCGGGGAGCGTAAGATATGTAAATTACATTTATTTTAAATCATGCTATGGGAACTCCTCGACCTTCATGTTACATAATGCCCTACTAATAAAAATTTAATCAGCAGCACAACAATAATAATGAATGTTTAATATGCATTATTATTGCTGTTGAAAAACTAGAAAAAATATCTTAATATATTTTTCGCCATTCCGAACTTTTTTTGTCGTCTTGTATCATAATTATTTTTCTGCAAAAATAAAATTCTTTTACTCGATTTACTAATTTTATTTTTAACTCTCATTAATTCCTCACTATTTTTATTTTATTTTCATAGCTCCTTATTTGTATTACTTAAGAATTGAACTATGCACTAATTCTTCTTATACATAATTCGGTATATCGTATATCGGTATATCGGTATTCGGTATAGCGGGAATCGATAGAGATGGCGTTTAGGTCCCATAATAAATTGAAACTTAAATTTCGAATTTTTAGCGTTTGAGCCCTTTTCAAAAAACGACGCAGATATAATTTATTATTACGCGTCCATTTCTGTTTTATTTATCATGGATGAATGTAACACATGTATAACTATAATTACCATATAAAAAAATATATATTGTAATCGCGAAAATTTTCGTTTTTCAGATTTCTACGAAAATATACATTTTGACCAGTTTCCTCTGGTGACCTTCGTTCGTATCTCACAAGTTAAAAGGAAATTATTGTTATTTATAATTTATTCAACAATATAGCTATATTCCCATAGGGCAGCCTAATTAGTGCATCCGCCCTACATCTTAGACCTACTGGTCAAGACTTATTTATTGTGTCCACATGCCAGACCACCCACCACCTATGGTCATTTCCCGTGGGAAAACACTTGGTACGAATTGCCACCCGCATGGCATCCGCTGCCACTTCTTTTCAGAATCTGACACGCCATATATGCTCCTGCATTTTGTGTGGTCCTCATTTATTTCTGTTCCGTTTCCCGTCAATCGTTTGACATTATGGCCCTTTTTGCCAAACCCTAAGGAAGAGCTTCCACCAAGATATTCAACCAAAGGCTATCCCTTCTCTCCTATCCTACGACTTCATCCCCTATCCATTCTCGTCCCTATAAAGCCTTCTCTAAAATTGCTAAATAGGCATTCCATTTCAGAGTAAGCCATGATGTAAGATAGCTAAGATATTGTAATTTAGTTCGTAAGAAGTATTTTAAATGTCATTGTAACATTTTCTTTGGACAATAAAAGTATATCTTAAAGTCTGCACTGTTGTGTGTTCGTTAATTCGCATAATTAAAAAAAACAGTTAGCCTTAGAACGCTAAATTTTGTATTTGGGATCTTTATAAAATCTGGTTGTGAGCCTCCCGTTTAGGTCAGCACATGATCGCCAGGAGTGATAGTTTCTTTGAAGGTCATAACATACTTTCATAAAAAATTATATTAAAATATAATGGAAAACCTCTCATATTCGGTAAATAAGAATTACATATTTATAACATACTTTCTACCCAGTTCACTTTAACCGGCCTATGCGGATGACCTTATAGTCTTTGGTAACAATGGGAAGAATCTCCAGAAATTAACATGGATATAAACTTGATAAAAAGGCTTTTTGGAAAGGAAAGAGGTTCCCAAATCTACAAAAATAGAGATTTTTAAAAATACTTTTCTGCCAATCTTGACATACTCAAGTGAGTCTTGGATTCTAGAAGCAATGGAGATGCGTTACGTCCGTAGGGGCGAGGGAAAGACTTAGTGAGGAACATCACAATCCAATCCAATCTGGGTAGACATGATGCAAAGGATAAAATAGTGGAACAACAGCTTAGGTAGTTTGGGCATGTTTCTCGAATGCCAGAAGACAGACTGGCAAGGTCACTTATGAGACACAGATGGGAGGTATAAGACCCAGAGGGAAGCCGTGGAATAAAGGAAGCCTTTGACCGGAGAGGAACGTATTGGACGAGAAGACAATTGGATATGTGGATCAGGCTTTATAGACGGATGCCTCACACTGCCTTGAGGTAGAAGAGTATAGATTAAGAAAGAAAGTTATAAATAATTCACGAGATTTTGGTAAAAAATAGTTAGCCGGAAGTAGTGCTTTATTTGAAGGTCATAATAAACTTTCAGCAAAAGTTATATTAAAATATAATGCAAAAAATCTCAAATTTAGTATATAAGACTATCAATATAAGTAGCACTTTACCTGAAACTGTGTTTTTTTTTGCCTCCGCCTTGTGTGTGTGTGTTTGTGTTTGTGTTGTGTGTGTGTGTGTGTGTGTGTGTGTGTGTGTGTGTGTGTGTGTGTGTGTGTGTGTGTGTGTGTGTGTGTGTGTGTGTGTGTGTGTGTGTGTGTGTGTGAATAGATGTATGCCAATTGATATCATAGCACCGTTGTCTTTTTCGAAGATACTGATATCTTCGGAAACTAGTAGCCAAATTTAGGGACACTTTTTGAGCCACCGATTTATAGTTTAATAGGCTAACAAGGAAGTCATGTGGTGTCCACATCATATATTTTTAATACGGTAAGTGTGCCTATTAGTCGTCTGGTATATGATAATAATTTAATGTCAATAATAAATCCTTTCCTGTCATTGAAATTATTTAATGACACAAATTACTCCTTAGTTCTTATATAAGATTGGTATTATGTAAGTTAAGCAACGTTGTTGCGTGCCAAGAATTAAGGGACATTTAATGATGTTATTACTTCTTAACGACTATATCCTTTCCACTTAATAAGGTAATTTTATTTTAAGTTTAGTTTGGTGATAAACAAAAATATTTCACTTTTTTAAATAATTATTTAAAACTTTATCAAATCATTCACTTATATTGCGGTTTTCCCATACTAATTGAGAAAAAGAAAAACATTAATAACAAAAAAATCATATAAATAACAAAAAAATCATATAAATAACAAAAAAATCATTTAAAGCATTGAAAAAATAAGTTTTTAGTGGTATAGCAAGATGTAAGTGGTATAGAGAAACAGTTTTAACTTAAATTCCATAAAAAATAATACTTTTTTATGTAAAAAAAAAATGTAAGCAGATGTGGGAACCTTGTAAAGTTTTACTTTGATAGAGCTTCAATGGTTCAGGGATTATTGTCCACAATATGGACATACAATAAAGCAAAACGAAAAAAAAACTATATTATACTTTTTTTTTCGTTTTATTTGATTGTGATCATAAAATGTATACTAGTTATTATGTGTATTGTATATTTATATATTAATGTATGTATTTAATATACACATGCAGATTTTCGATTTAGTTGTTCGCGCTTTTATCAAAATATTTCATATAATTTTTTTTATCGATCCTCGTTTAGTTAATTACATCTTCCTGTTGAGCGGCTTAGTGCTTGGAAAATCAACTACCTATTGCAGACTAAAACAGCATTTGACATAAAGCCAACTTGTGGATGGTTTTAGAAAACATTTAAGGCCAAGGTAGAATGAATATTGCTAGACTTGCCTGAGCCTAGTTCTGAATAGGAATTAGTAATAGAAAACTATACCCGTCTTATGAAATAATAAAAATAAATATTAATAAAATTAATTGTTAAAATACTTCAAATTATTACACTACAATTATTTCAACATCTAATAGTTATATAGTTATTTATTTAGATTGATTCACGTAATTGAGAATAATTTTTTAAGACTGTGGTATGAAATTCCAAAACACTTTATATTATTCCATTTTCATAGATGGTGGAGATATGAGTGTATGAAATCTTTAATAGCAATGTCGAGCTCCGAGAATCATCCTGGCGCAACCTGTTACTTTGGTGACAAACCTAAAAAAAATCGCCCAAGAAATCTCGGAGAAAAGCCCGTTTATGTAGGAAATTGTCGGACAAACTTTTAGAATCACTGTCAGTACTAAAATTAAAAACTAAAATCTTGAACATTTTCAGTTTTCAAATTTCAAGAGAAATACTTATTTTGACCATCCCTCAATCAATTTTGACTAGTTAGAGATTGATAAATTATTTGCCATTTCTATAAATTTGTTTTATTGAAAACTAGTTTTGAATGTTATACATTCATCCTCAGTTCTAAAACACACAAAAAATTCAAAAATAAGCAATTCAAAATATAGTTGGTATTATTATACATATAATTAAGACAAGAAATCAAATTCATGTTGGTATTCACCAAGGTTTAAATGGATTATATTAAACAGAAAAGTTTGTACTGGTTTCTTCTGGATATTTATTTGGTCATTTAAGCAAAAATCTGGAAATATCTCCAATAGTCCAATCTTAAATTTATTCCCATCTATAACAGAAAAAACAATTACTCACCGGCATTACTGGGAAAGCCCTGACCTTTAAACCGTTTACCTAAAAACATCCTGCCTATCTCTCGTTCATTGTCAGAACAATGCGAGAAGAAACCAGTACAAACTTTTCTGTTTGATATAATCCATTTAAACCTTGGTGAGTACCAACATGTATTTGATTTCTTGTCTTAATTAAATTCATAATTCATAAATGTATTATATTACTGATTTATATAATTTAATTTGTATAATAATACCAACTATATTTTGAATTGCTTATCCCTTTTTGGAATAAGATGGTTCATCGGAAGTGGTACTTTACTTGAAAATACTAATTAATTTCCATAAAAAAATTATATCAAAATATAATAGAAAACTTCTCAAATTTAATATTTATGAAATATATATTGATTTAAATAACATACTAGATTTTGGTCTAAATTGGTGAGCTGAAAGACGTTCTTTGCTTGAAGGTCATAATAAACTTACCTAAAAAATTATATTAAAATTAAAATGTCTGATGTGGACCACATATGACTTCCTTGTACGCCTATTAATCAATTGATCGGTGGCTCAAAAACTGATCATGAATTTGATTACTAGTTTCCAAAGATTGCAATAAAAACGACACTAAGCGCGGCGACATCCATCTATTGACACAAACATAAACACACTCACACAAAATTCTTGTTTCTGAAGGTCTCATTCCGTTATTGTATGTAGTTTGCTTTCAGTAGGCAACAAGTTCCCAAGAGATTTCTTTGATTTCCGTCACAACATTAGAACTGCCAATGTCACTAGATAAAGCATTGGAAATCGACAGTGGAAGAACCCACTTAACTTCTATCTTATTCTCCTGCTGCAGACTTGTTTAGCTCAAAGGAAAACAATTATTTTACACTCAATTATAACACTTAAAACAAGTAATAAAAATGTTTAATTAGAGTAGAAAAAAATAGCGTTTGTAACCTTTATTACCGAATCATCTGTATTTAATTTTAATATAATTTTTGTTGTAAGTTTATTGTGACCTTCAAGTAAAGTACCCTTTTAGGCTCACCAATTTTAATCAAAATATTTTAATATTTAATGTTTAATATTTCAATATTCTTAATATTGATGCAAAATTCTTATTTACCAGATTTGAGGTGTTTTACATTTTATTTTAATACAATTTTTGATGAAAGTTTATTATGACCTTCAAGTAAAGTGCTACTTCCGGTTTCCCAATTTAGACCAAAATGTTGTATGTTATTTTAATTAATAAATAAATTATAAATACTAAATTTGAGAGCTTTTGCATTCTATTTTAATATAATTTTGGATTGAAATCAATTATGACCTTCAAGTAAAGTACCACTTCCGGTAATCATGCAGTGACCAAAAACGGAGGTTCATAACTAGATTTCACAGAAATTCTAAATACAATATTTCAACTTTTTACGGCTTCCCTTTTTTGAGTTCTGAGTTATGCGAGATACGCACATACAAACGTACGAACTTATGTACTTGTTCAACTTACAAATGTGTAGGAGAACAATTATTTTATACTTAATTTTAACACTTAAAACAAGGAATGTAAATGTTTAATCAGAGTGGGAAAACAATCGCTTCTGTAATCTTTATTACCGAACCATATAATCTCTGTCTTGCTTCCTTGTACGAAATAAAGGAAGTATTACATTCATTCAAGTAATCATTGTTAAACAGGTTGTACTACTGTTTGGCTCCGTTTTAAGGCTCGTATACTCACATTCGTTATTGGATGCGGGCGGAGAGTACTGCGTTGTTTATCCCGAGAACGTGATTGAGGCAATGCTTGATCAAAACCCTCTTCAAGCACTCGCGTCAATCAAACACCTCTCAAGAGTCCTAGACGGTCATCCATGCTTGACTCAGGCATTTGATCAAATTATAGACCATCTGAGGCCTACTTGAAGCATGCAAATAAAAAAAAAGAGTAATTAAAGTAAAATACAAATAGCGCTCTTAAAACGGAACCAAACAGTAGTACAACCTGTTTAATAATTATTACTTGAATGTTTTTTTTTTCAATTTCCTATCTAATTACTTTAAAAAAATCCGATGATAATAAGGTAAATGTACCGGCACTAGACGGGCAGGAAATTTCATTGTTTTTTTTTTGTAATTCTCAAGCTACTTATCCCAGTATTCATAACCTGCTATTCCTTTCTTAATTTATGACTAATAAAATTTTATTTGATAGTAGGATATCTTTTCTTATTTTTCCTAAACTTCAAATTTGCAACAATAGTGGACACTTGTAAATCACCTCCATCGCGTTTATACATTTTAACAATTTTTTTCTTGGATTAAAGCCTAATTTTGTATTACTTGAAACATATTATTATATAATGTATTATTTTTTTACAAAAATATGGTCTCACAAATGATGAATAAATGGAAAAAAACAAAGAAAGTTGCGTCAAATTAAAAGTCGTAACTTCAGAACATAAAAACTTATATTCATAAAAGAACTTGGACCTCTCTAGACGGCTTCAGCTACATTCCCTCCATGTTTGAAGATGAAACAAAGCCTTGCTGCCTTATTTTCACAATTTAATTATCAAAGTTGTTACTACTGAAGCAGTGCTCACAGCTTCACCGGGAAATGTAGATTGAATTTAACTCTAAAACGTTTCAACATTGATGCTAACACCGTTTTCCTTTAGTTCATGATGAACTATTTTGAGATGATTATTCTTTATTATCTTTATTCGATTAGTCTTTTATTTTTTATCTGTTGATGTGAGATGTACTATCTGTGATCTACATTTTATTTGTTTAGTCATGATGATACCTAAATTGCTGAATCGTTTAATGGTTAGTTATTTGATATTTGAGATATTTTTTGTTAGTTAATGTTATGTTAATCTTAATAACATCTCAACAGCAATTTTGTCATTGTTTCAGTGTTCTTGTTTTTTTGTTAAACTAATTAAAATTGTATCATTAAAAACTTTCATCTGCTCCGGAGCAAGAAGGTTTGGGAAAGAAGCTATCATTCTTCCCGAAGAACGGGGAAGGGTGAGAGTAGGAAGGAGGGGGAGGAGAGAGAGTGAGTTGTGTGATCGCCCAGGAGAACGCTGTTATTCGGGCCCTGGAAATTCTTTAGGATTTCCATCGAGAAGGAAATCCCATCAGGCCGATTGCAAGTCACCGATAAGCCGTTAACTACCCAAGTGACAGCTTCATTTTCCCAAATGTAATTCCGTTTTGATGGTGGGCCTTTTGAAGCTGGTTATTTTCAATTTTCAAACTTATAATTACGAATCTGCTCCTGGAAAGGGTAGAAGATAAATTGGAGTTAGAACATAAAATATTTATAAAATATGTATTAAATTGAACTTGGAACAATTACTGAAGCTAAATATGTACTTCCTTCTTTGATTACGATTCAAACGATCACTAAATAAGGGTTCCTTCATTCTAGATATTCATTTCTAGTTTCAGAGGAAACATATCAACATCGTTTTCTGAAAATTCTAAATTTAGGTTTCAATTTATTAAGGGCCGTAAAAACCATATCTATTGATTGCCACTCACGGTATATCGAAAAAAAAAATTGGAAATGGTCTAAAAATCGACTATTTATGACGTGTACACCAAATACTAACGACTCTCAGTCGTCACTCTGGCCTTAACCAGTGCGAGAAACCTTACAAATTTATTGTAATTATAAAGGTTTTGACACCTTAATAAACTCCTGCTTTATATACAATAAGGAATATAATAAAAAATATATATTGTTATTTGGGGAAAAATCGTTTCAAGTGTTTCCTGTAAAGTTTGGTAAATGGCGCTTACTTTTTCATTTTTCAAAAAACGACGTCAATATATAGTCAATTCTCTCAACAGCAAGCAACTTGAAAATTAAAATTAGTTTTGACTCTATAAAAGGGAGTGCTAGACAAGAAGGGACGGTGCCAAGTACTAGCGGTTTTAAGGCCGCTGCATCATGATGATGCAGCATGGCAAAAATGCCCAACCGCCTCATTTCGTGTCAGCTACTTTAGATACTTTATTGAATTCTTCAGCGGATTAAACTAAAACCAGCTAGCTAAACATAAAACCTGTGCTTCTCTTCATTTAAATGAGTTCCTTCTCGCCGCTGGATTAAAGGAAAGGCTGATAAAAATGCCTAGTAATGACATGAATGGATAGTTACTTTTTTTTAGTAAATTGGACAAATTTTATTCCTCTGTCACTTTTTCCGCATGAATTCCCTTTCTACTGGGGTCTTGTCGCTCCCGACCTTAGTAAGGACCACCACTATGTCATCCTCATCAGGTGGTTGGAGGCCATCGATAGGAGAGGGTCGAGAAGACCACATCTTAGCGGTTTGTTACCCCTCCTCCCCACGTTAACCTTGAAATGCTATCACCATCTCAATTTGTTCCGTTCTATTTATCCTTATAGTGTTTATTCTTAATTATTTTATAGGCTTTGTTGTAAAAATATTCTCAAAACATCTAATTTGTCTGTAAATACTGAACTGAATTCAATGGAAGTTCTTGGAACGATAATCAATGCCATATGATTACCAAACTCATAAAACGTTGGTTGAAATGTATGAAGATGATAAATAAAACAGATTTTTTTTTTAAATATAAAATGTAGAATGATTTTTATTTTGAAAATTTATTCATCAACAAAATGTTATTGTTACAAAAAAAAAATAGTATAAATACTAGTCAATTTAAAATTAATCATTGGCTTGAGAAACACGAACACCACAGTACAAGGTTTTTCCCCTTCCCCTTTTTTTCCTGATGTAGAATAGTGACGTACTGAAATTATGTTCCAGACTAATTGCCTATCTCGTTCTTGAGCTCCTTGATTGAACTTGAAGTCAGTAAAACAATCAGTAAAAGTACATTTGAAAGCTCTCTTATAAATAAAGTTTCTATATATCGAAGTGTCGAAAAATTTAAACGGTTTAAATTAACTGTTAGATGCGACGACTAAGCTAGCAGTCCTAAAGAGATTGTATGTTATGTTCATTGAACTCATATTTTATTCTGCCACAAACCAGTGTGAACTGGCTGAATTACTGATCAGTATTTTGTAATTTTTCATGTTATATTT
This sequence comes from Rhaphigaster nebulosa, assembly GCA_948150685.1. Classification (NCBI taxonomy): domain Eukaryota; kingdom Metazoa; phylum Arthropoda; class Insecta; order Hemiptera; family Pentatomidae; genus Rhaphigaster; species Rhaphigaster nebulosa. The sequence continues at coordinate 49,923,805 of OX411311.1, read as the reverse complement.
CGCATAGCTGCTACTAGCTTCGATTTGGAATCTTAGAAAATTATTTCGATATGTGTGCCATTCAATTTAATATTTAATAATTTTGACTTGTAATTTGTTTTTATGTGCATAGAAATTAATTTTAATTGCTTATAAAGAAAAACTGCAATTTTTAACTAATTAAAATTAACAGTTTTACAAATTTCTGATATGAAGAGATCCGGATTGCTTATAATTAACAACATATCTTCCTGAAATTATGCTTATGTTTGTTTTGGATCCTCCTCTCTGTGGACAAGAACTGACATAAAGTTCTGACATGGAGGAAGGGCCACAGATATCTTGTATTAATCTACCTCAGGCAGGTTTGGAATCGGTTACTGATTGTACATTCCTTTGTTGTGTTCTTCCTTTACATTTCGCACCCCACATTTTCCTCAGTAAATCCTTCTTTATTCCCGATTTTCCTCCTTTCTGTCCTTCGTCAGATAGAAAACATTTGGGTCAGGATACGTTTGTATTCCGTACCTGTATTTCTATCTCAGAGGTTGCACTGAATATCGTAGATCCGTTAATTAGTCGCCCTTTTCCGTTTTAATATAAATAGGATGTATTTTAAATTAATGTTTAATTAATTAGTAATTTAAACCTCAACCGTTTGTAATTATATCTTGTAGTAATTGATTATTTGTAGATGCCAATGCTCAGAATGTTCAAGTTTATTCTTTGTTATTTTGAACGCCTTCTTTTATATATTTCTTTTTTTTTTTAAATACCTCCCTAATCCTGTTGTCTACGAGGAAAAGGGATTCCTATTTCCCACCAAAAAATAAAAATGAAAAATAAAAATGTGCTTTAAGTATTTTTTGATACTGAAATTGCTCTGTAGTATTGAATCGATCTATTTCTATCGGGAATGCCGCAAGGAAATCTGAGGTAATTACTTACTAGATTTTCCGAAGTTTTACTTTAAATTACTGGAAAATGTTTAGTTTTGAAGCTATATTTTTCCTCTTCTTCTTTTTTATATTCCAATGTTTCAGAAACGATTATGTTTTAAATATTATCTTCATGCCCACCGTTTCAGTCATCTCCATTTTTATAAGATTGATAATTCCATTTATTTGTCGTTAGTACGCATTTGCCCCTGGTCTAAGGGGTCAGTGCGTAAACGGTATCTGGAAGACTCGTTCAGGCTATAGCGGCTGAGGATTAAGTGCAAAATAGTTCGTTTCCAGAGGATTATTTTACAGATATAATCTTTAAAAATAGTTGAAACTTGTCTGAGATTCACATTTTTAAATTGTCATGAAAGTGGGATGCGGAATATAACTGAATAAAGGTATTGACTCACTATACTTTACCGGACTCATAAAATTTCGCGTTTGGCTGATTTATGACATATTATTGTTTTATAACATGACAAGCTAAAGGGCTTGGATTTAAAGAGAAGATTAAACATTCAATGCACTTACCCTATATTGCCATTTGTGTCGTTACTAATTGTGTTGGATAAAATGTGGGATGAGGTGGTCACTGAATTGAAAAAAACAAAAAAGGGGTCGCTCACGAATTACGTTCTGCATTGGGTCGGAGGGAACGACAGGCATTTCCGGGGGCCCCCTTTCTATATAATATTTTCCATGTCTAATGTTCAATTCCTAAATGTCAAATTAGGAAAATTTTAAAGCATAATACGGTGTTTTACAAAAAATATTATTATGAACCAAAGGTGGTATGCTAATCAAAGAAATACATTTCATTTTTTTATTAGTTATGATGGTATTATTCTACCATATAGAATAATAAAAATAATGGCATTATACTTGCTAAGATAGAAACAAAATAATTTCCGTCAAATTAGAAAAATCTTAAAGTAAAATATGGAAATTTACAATAAAAAAATATTATGAACCAAAGGGGGTTGTTTGTAAAGCAATAGTTCTTTTTTTTTTTTTTTAGTAGTTCTAATGATGTTAGCTACAGCATAAAATTCGGTATCAAATTAGAAAAAATTTAAAGTAAAATTCGGGGTTGATGTGTAAAAATTTTGTAGCCATTTAAAAAGAAAAAAAAATTATTGTTATTTTTATAATGGTTCTAATATATGGCTAATATGTTATTTTTTTCTGAAATAAGCATAGACTTTTTAATATAATCTGAATGTTTTATATTATTTGCTTAGTAAATGACAATAGTAAAAATTTTTTCCGCTGCGTAAGCAATTTTTGCGGTAGCTCAGAGGATATAAAAACATTATAGCTTATTGGTACTGTAAAATCTTTAGTGGCTCTAATCAAAACACTATATAGTTGAGATAGAACAATAAAAAATTTCTATAAAAACAAACAAAGAAAGTATAATAAATTTCATCAAAATCTGAGATGGTGGGTGTCATATCCCAATTCCTATGATATTTTAAAATAGCCTCTAGAATAGAGGAACACGAAGGACTAAATGCATGCATGAAAAGAGCTGTATCTAACCAATTACTTATTTTCCTCATATATATATATATATATATATATATATATATATATATATATATATATATATATATATATATATATATATATATATATATATATATATATATATATCTGTTGAGTTTTTAATTAAATATTTTAATTAAATTTATATGAAATATTTGATCTCTATCTGCTTCATTTATCGATGAACATATGATTTTAGTCAGTTTAAAAATTATCTCCGACATGAATGATACCTTATTATTTAATATGGCTTCCGAAGAACTTATTGATCTCGACGAATTCCCGCTATCTGCACATAACGAACTTTTCTGCCTGATAGAGGATTGAAAGTAACATCTGATGTTAGTAAATATTTGATAGAACTGGGTTCTGCTAATAATCACCCATGGTAGCGGGTCTGATAGTGAAGTGCGATGAGAAGTGCTGACCAGTTGGAAACAAGTACAACGTTTGTCCATGAGTCGGAAGATATTTTCCAGCCCGCTGGATAATTACCTGATATAATAAACGGAAATAATCCGAAAACTTTCCCTATACTTCCAATTAACGAGTTTTCCCGGTGGGACGAATATGATGGAATAGCCTTCATAACTTTAACCTTGGTCCTTCGAGGAAGATTTGAGGCGCTCCTTAACCAGTCATCTCAACTCTTAATGGCCTACTATGAAGTTTAAATTGTCTTTGTTTATTAAAATATTTGTATTTTTATTTTAACGTGCTTATAAATAAATATATTTGCCTTCTGAGTGAGCTAGAGGGTCAGTTTTACTCTAAAAGCGTTCCTATGTTTGAAAAATTCGAACCTGAGATTTGGTTAGTTCGTTGTTTTAGTTTATATCACAAAATATCGTGATCATCAGTGCCAGTTACATTTATTAAACAAATTAAATTCAAAAGGACAAATATTTTAATGTAAGAGATAGTAAAAGTACTGGTTCGTCATGTCATTATCCGATCTTCTTGTAAATATACAGTTTAACGAAATGAGACATCAATGCGTCTATCTAATTATTATCAAGGAGATTGAGGTACTGCTTGGTGTTCCTTTTTGGCTCAATTCTCTGCGCTAGAATAGGCATTCTTTAAAGATAGCCTCTGCCAAGCTGCCTTTACAATCTCTGCATCTTGAGGATAATTCTTTCGACATGAGGCGAATCGATCCATAGTCCAATTATCATCCAGGTTAGGACAACCTCCTCCCTAAGGTTGTTGCGAATTGAGGTCTGCCAAGGCTTTACCACTCCTTTTATGCTTGCTTGTCCAACATTTTTTTCCGTTCATTGAAAATGTTTCTTTCAAAGGACGCGCCAGCTCGGATGGTGTTAAAAGCAACTCTGTGGCTTTAACTTTTCTTTAGTGGAAACTATCAAAGAACTTGATATTTCTCCTAATGATATTCCATCACCGTCAGTAGTTCGAGTGTTGTATTTTGTATGTCCGTTTTATCCCTCAAAAACAGGCGATTCACTCTTGAACTGATTAAATGAGTCAATCTTATTACTGAGTGGATGATTTGGTGAAAAAAGAATGTTTAGTATTTTTAAGGAATTACAACCTTCAGCTGTCAACACCTCTTTTTTATTTTTGTTTGTTGTGCTCTTTTCGCTTAATTATGTGGTGTAACCCTCCTTTTCAACATCTTATCATTCTCACTTTGAAGCAAGTGGTTTATTAAGATACGATCACTGAAATGACCGGTTTTGCACGTATTCGACTCTGATAAAAATTGTTCCGACTTATTTAGATACAAAATAGCGGCTAGTTTAAGACTAACTGGGTAGCTTCTTTCATCATGTGTTATTAACCAGAGTTGAAAAAAGGGTTTTTATATCTTTCTTTTTCTCTGAAAAAGTCAGAAAACCATATAAAAGATGTCATCGTCCCTTTAACAAAGACACAATAACGAAAAATCGTTTCTTTTTGTTGATTCTTGTGTTGATAGGGATATTATAGGTCAATAACTAATGGTTACTTGCACTAATACTTGCATATTCCTGTTTTTCAACGGATGTGGAGGATTATTAATACATAGAGAATATTTTGACTAAGATGCGAAATTTGATTCAATACGCTTAAATGGCTGTCATTCCTTATGCTGAAAAAAAATCGTTCTCCTCTCGTATACCAAGGGTATATGCTCCCACTAGATGCCACGTACGGTTGAGATCAAGGGAAGGTTCGGCAATGCTTGGGACCAGGCAATCAGCGATGCAATGTTCTGAGGATGGGTATTAAGCATAGAATATGACCTCAAGAACAGTCCTTAAGATTACTATGGCAACCATTTGTTCAGCTCAAGACTTGATTCGAGTTGATCAGCATGGAGAGTACCATCCTTTACCATCTACCATCATTGCCATTTTCCTTCACTTCGATTATGACTCTTCGGTTTACAATGGTTACAATGGGATTTCTTGTCAACTAGAAACTAAACATTAAATATTAATAAATATCTACAATTTACTTTCGGTATTTTCTGAAATACTCGCATTAGACGATGTCACACCGAGTCGAAGTGGATTTTGCGTGGTCATCGCCGCAAGTACTTTCTTGCTTTCTTCAAGTGTCTCATGATCCTATCTCTCCATCATTCTTATATCTTCCAACTACTTCAGTTTTAACCCTAGTTCACTTTCGCGTCATTCCAACCATTACAGCCTTTCCCATAAGAGATGCATTTTTCAAATCCATCATTATCTGTGTTTTATTCTTAAAGAACACTAAGAACAATAAACACCCATAATCAGGCAATATTCCTTCTCTTTTCACACTTTCTCCTTAACCTATGTCTCCGAGAATATTTCTTTTTGCCTTTAATCAATATAAAGGATAGCAAATGTGAATCATATTTTTTTATTATATCTCATTTATTTATTATGTATTATAACATGAAGAAAAATATTCAGATATTTTTTTATAACTACGGTTATAAAAAAATATTACATAAATATTATATATATATATATATATATATATATATATATATATATATATATATGTGTATATATATTAAGGCCGAACTATTTGGATTAGAATATCATTCATTAGTTTTAGACCAGTATCATTACAAATAAATTTAAATTTAGTTTCATGTTATTATTTTATGACATCCTTCAAATCCAACTTTTCACAATCTCCTTATTAATTCGAACAATAACGAGCGTATCCATTCTGGTGTTATATGAAGGAAAATCTAGCCGACGAGTTTAATTTTTGTGGCGTTCCGAAATCTTTTCCGGATTAGTTGAGTAATTACTTATTTAAAACGATATCCACTATCTAAATTGATTGGAGCTGCTAACTACGTTGATAATTAGTATCTATAATGTATGTTTAAAATACTAAAATTCCTGATATCATAGGCATCACTTGCCGCCAAGTTGGAAATATGCGTGAAAATGTTTTATGTCCTTATTGATCACTATTATTTTATTGCATATTTCGCAATAGAACTTCGCAATAGCCTCCTTTTCTGTTATTTATCTCTTTTATCTATTAATGCTGTGGCTAGATTGTTTACTATGTTGCAAGTTTCATGCAATAAATGATTTTACGTGTATGTAGAATACAATTAACTTGTTACTGTATAACATCAATAACGTCGTTATTACAAGAAAATATTTAAATTTTCTTTCTCCTTATATTGTAGTTGAAGAACGATTTTAATTAAATATTTTAACATGAAAAGATTGAGGCTAATTGCTTATTTAAAAAAATACATTTATTTGGATGCGATTTGACTGGAATAAAATATGACATTAAACAGACCATAATACAGTTTAATGACAGGCATTTCCCTGATGTCCACTCACGTCTTTTTCTTCATACAAAAAACTAAGTCTTGGTTAGTTTTTTTTTTTTTTTTTTTTATTGACTTTTAGTTTTTCTAATATAAAGAAATCCGTATTTGAGTCCCGAAAACCCATATTCTAAACGTAAAAGCAAAATCATTCCCTGGTACTTCAAGATTCATTTTGCAGACCGACAGACAGAAATTGTTGGTATCAGAGTATATGATAGGAGAAGCAATGATCCTTTGAAACCTCTGTAAAAAAAAAAAATTAACCATCTATTTTATCAGGGCATCAAGGAATATCTATTAACAAAGAAATTGCATCGTTATAAATAATATTGCTGATGCTGTATCTATTATCTACAAATCGTAAAAGTTAATAATTTAGCCCGAAGTTTTGCTGTTCCTAATGGTGCCGCCTATTCAGACCCTTGGACCAAAACTAGTTCTGGAACTGGCGAGAAGACGGAGAGTCGGTATTGGACGTGCTCAGTAGCCGAGGCGAAAGGAGAACACTGCCGAGTAATTTATCTTGTTGGGGGGGGGGAGGGAAGGGTGGGGTGGGAGGGGCTGAAAGGACTAGGACTCAATAAGGGCTCGAAAATAAATCCCTGAAGGCTACATATGTCCTCCTCAAGCTCAGGTTCCTGAGACAGCTTACAGTGTGTCCCTGCCCATTGGTAGGCTCTGTACAACTTGCAACGTCTTTTTAGTGCTTCCCTTCGTCAATGTATTTTGCTTTACCTAAATGAGTACGATTTTTCTGCAATCACCTTAAAATTTGTTGTAATGACCTAAATATATATTTCACTGCTTATGAGTGACTTACTGGCTTTGATTGGTTACTCTGTTTAAGTCTGTTGATATGCTTTTAAAGAGGATCTTCTAGAGATTAAGTTCACAATAATAATCGTCACTTTGGGTCATGAGGAACTTGATCTATTATAGAATCAGATGTTCTTATTTCCTTGTCAGTTTGGTTTTGTTTTTCTTTGCGTTACGTCCATAGATTTGTCTTCTTTACTAGAATGTTGAGACACAAAAAATGCTTAAAAATGAGTGAGCTTCATGACTTAATTATAAATTAGAAATGGATAGAAGTGTTAATAATGATAATACGGTTCTTTAAAATACAAAACTGCCGAAATATGAGAATGTTCCAAACAATGAAGTTATCATAAGAGAAAATAGAGGACTATAAAAAAAAAAATTAGTTGTTAATTTCGAAAAAGGCTTATCTCGAGATTTATTCAAAATGGACATTTTCGTTTCTTATTATTACTTCCATGTACGAAGTAAAGGAATTATTGTAATCGCGAAAATTTTCGGTTTTCAGATTTCAACGGAAATATCCATTTTGACCATCCCTGAATCCATTTTGACTAGTACGTATATTAACATAGATATTAAATATTATTAGATATTAAAATATTATGCAAAACTTCTCCAATTTAGTATTTATACTTTATATATTGATTTAAATAACATACTAGAATTTGGTCTAAATTGGAAAACCGGAAGAGGTACTTTATTTGAAGGTCATATTAGTGCTTTTATTGTATTTAAACGAAAGCGAATGAAATTCCCTACAAAACGAAATAAAAATCATTTAAATCGGACCATTATTAGCTGAGATATCCCTGACTTATTTATTGGGCTTCTGATTTCCTCGTATCTCTCTGTTTTATTCTTCCTTGGATTATTTCTTTACTTCCTTTAGCTTCCTTAGTCGAAAACTAGTAACCAAATTCAGTATCACTTTTTGAGCCACGGATTTATAATTTAATGGGCGTACAAGGATGTCATGTGTTGTCCACATCAGATATTTTTTTGTTTCTATTCATACATACGGATATTTTATGCACAAGAACGACTAGTTGCCACAGTGTTGAAGAAAATATATGAAGTTCTGGAAATGGTCAATTTCTCCAATCAGGTTCTGAGTACCTATAACTTCAGTGTTCTCACTTAGCCTCCACTGGTTTTTAATATCAGTGTCGTAACGAAAGAGAAGAAGCACTAGTTTCTAAAAGTGCCTCACCTTTGAGCTTTGATTATTATTATTATTATTGTTATGTTTTAGGTTAATTTATTATTAGAATGTTTTCTCTTATGTTTGCAGATACATCTTTTTTTCCCTTGTAAATAATGTATAAATTTGTACACTCTTCACTACTACATATTGCGCTTGAATATGGCTGATATTTGCCAAATTATAAAATTTGAAACATTCGAAATTTCAGATCTTATGACTTCCGCATTCTTTAGTTGTTTTTTTCTCAAGTCTCTATTTCTATTAATGATGCTGACTATTCACAGAACTTTGCTGACTAAATCCGAGGGTGCCGTGAAAGCACTTTGATTATTAAACAAGACAGCTCTCACAGATAGCGGCACGACCAATGAATTATTTATAGATTCGGTAAGATGTAGGATCTTATTAAGCCTAACACCCAATTCATAGAGTTCCCCAATCGGATATAACTGCTGCTCAAAGGTGTTATCTCAAATTATCTCTGTTGTCATTTTGAAATGTATAATACATTAAATGTAGTAGGTAAATTTGGCAAACGTTAATACTTTATATTAATGTTCATTTCGAAAATATTTTAAAGCTTCAAAACATTTTCGATTATATGCATTGTCAATATAAACTAGTAATTTGATAGCATTGAATACAACAATTTTATTTTTAATCTTCTTTTTAAAATCTACATTCTATCTTCAGATGATCTAAGATAAATAGTTCGATTTTATTATTGTTAGTTAGCGAAAAAAACATTATGTGCTCTATTACATAGCTTAATTGTTAAAGGCGAATCAGCATGACATACTAGGTGAAGTGAATAAAGCTGAGCACGTACTCATTTCTCAAAAAACTGAGCAGGTGCTCTGGTTCGAAGTGTATAAATAGAAGTTACACAATGAAATACTTAAACACTCTATAATTATTTATTTAATACCGATTTTCGTTCAAAACTAATTTTCTTGGTTATTATTTTACAATTATTTTAACCATTATTATAATTAGTGTGTGGAACACGTGCTCCACAAACATGGAATGACTATTGATTATGAGTACCTGCTCGCCTTTCTCAATGAATAAAACGTGAGAATGCTTGCTATGTGAGCAGATACTCAGGAAAATGTTGAGTCTTCGAAAGAGAGCATTTTACTGAGTACCTGCTGCAAACACACATGTATATAAAGACAAAGTCCGGCTCATTTTTTATAGATAGGAAAAAAAAATCAACTAGAGACTGTACTAAGTTTCAAGACACGCTCTGAAGAAAAGGGAGTTTACTTGATAAAAGATGGAAAAGGTTAAATTAAAAAAAAGCTGATCACTGGAAAACTGAATAACAGAAAATACACATAATAAAAAACCCAAAATTTACAAATTAGCATAAAAATAAATCAAATTATAAAATGGAAAGAAAAATGACAAATAGAAAATTAAAAATGCATAGGAGAGGATATCCATATCAAGAAGGTAGTGGATACACGGCAATTTGTTTTTTTATTTTATTCCTTTTTATTATTTGATATATTTTTATCGTCTTTTGTACATTTTGGCTATTTAGTATGCAAATCTTATGTTTTATTTTTTCTGAAGAAAAGCTGTTTTTAATTTGACCATTCCGAACTGTTCCAATTTTTCCTTCAGTATGCATGTGAGTGTCTTGAAGTGAGGAATTGTTTCCCAGTTGATAAATCTTTTTAGACTGTGAATGCAAGATGTGCTACATTTTGTCCAGTTAGGTATTTGCTGTTATTTTAGATACTCTAGTCTTTGTGTGTGGAATCTTCCATTTATATCCTAATAAATATTGAAGTAATATATTCCGATATCTTAAGTGACTTTTTATAGTTTACAGGTTGATTCTCCAATGCTCAATTAATACTCAACACTCAATTAATAATTTGTTGAGATTCTTCTTAAAGAATTAATAAGAGGGTCTCTAGGAGCTAACCTATCAGGTGTTCCCCTCCGAAAAGAGATTGACCCTTTCCCTTTTTACTTCTAAACAGTGAAGGGCTTGCTGGAGAAGGGAAACAGAGATCTTTATACCAAAAATCCATTTCGCTGGATCGGCCCTTCTAACCCACTTTAGTCAACAACATTACAAAATCATTTCTTCATGCATGTTAAGTTACTAAATCCTACTAAGCTGAGGTACTGGTCTAGTAGTATGATTATATTCAGCTACAAGTCATTTTATGTCATTTTGTACTTACACAAACCCTTGATGGATAGTGTGCCCTAATAATGACAGCAATAAAGACACGACCAGTTTTTTATTAGGTACCAAAGCCTCTCGATGAAACTGAAGGTTCTATATGTCTTCTTTAGATGTGCTCCTTTAACATCGGTGGGAGGGAGGGGTTGAATTCTTCTTTTTTTGTTGATTAAAAAGGTTCATTATTGGAAATACTTAACCAAAATTTATTGATATTTTATTATTGTTATACCAAATATTTACCTTTGTGTTTGACACTTTTCAGGCATCGGTAGTGGCAGAAGGGAGCCCCAATCTCTCTGCCAAAACTACTAAAGAGCATAATCCCTGTAGTGAACCCGAGCCAGATCTTTCTGAGGTAAGTCGTATTATTATTAATTTTTTAACAGTAAATAATGTATTAATCCGATGTAGTTATTGTATTTATTAACTTCCTTATTTTATTCATAAATTCGGTACCTTTCATACCGTGAAATTTTAAGTTCATTCCGAGCGATTTCCTTACCCTAGGAATAATTATAATTTATTCGGTACTGAAATATGTTATTTTAAAGATAATTCGCACTAAAATAGATTTAAACTTGACGGTTTTATTTGAAGATATAACGATATAACTTTCTTGGGCATGTTGATAATTACGCCTTGTTGGATGATGAATAAATTTATATTATATATATATATATATATATATATATATATATATATATATATATATATATATATATATATATGATATACATATGTGATGGGAAATACCTAGATTTATTATAAACCTCTAAAAAGTTTCTCAGCTCAGGACTAATAAACATCTGAGGAATAGATATCGTATAGGCCATATAAAAGGCATAATACTTCTGTTTTTCATGCTCAATGGTCCCCAGTATGTTCTAAAACTTGGATTTTTACGATTTGCCAAGGTTTGTCACTACAAAAGTGGGGACTTTACTTGAAGGTCATAATTGATTTTCATGAAACATTATATTAAAATATAAATTTGGTATTTATACTTTATTCTATTTTATATATATATATATATATATATATATATATATATATATATATATATATATATATATATATATATATATCAATAATAATAATAATTACAGCCTTCATTCTTTCCGAGAAGGCTCGTTTCCGCTCTTCGGACCACCTCTATTATCCTCAACACAACTAAAACGTAATTCTTGCATATGATTTGAGAATTATGTTTTTTGGTGCTGGAATTGAACTTATGAACATCGTGATCAAAACTGGAATTTTAGTAGTAAATAAAACAAACACTCAAATTTAATTCGACAAACACTGAAGTAATTCGTATAGTCCATGAAGTATAGTGTATTAAGAAGGTATCTTGCCTAAATCGGGTTGAGGGATAAATCTGGTGGTTGAACGTTACCATATCAATGATTGAATTGATATTTGATGCTTAATATTATTATTAATATTGATGCTTACCATATCAACTCCTTGTACAACTGTTTATCCTTAGTCACTACTGAATCCTTTATGGACTATAGTGGTGCTTGCTCGTTCGTACAGCAATAAGATACACATCCACATACAAATATATGCCTGTTCTTTTAGTCATTGATTATATCAACTTTCATCGGACGCACATAAATGTCAAGGTAGATAAGAAAAGTATCTTGTAAATATGGGTCAATGTAATAAAAACCTGTATAAGATTTTTCATTGACTGTTGAGATTTCTCTCTCGCACTCCTCCATAGCATAACCTGTTAGAAATTGAAACATTACGTTGTAACTTATTTATATTTTTATAAATTTAAAAACTATATTTGATTATTATACATAAATAATAATACGTTTTATTTTTTCTTTGTTACTGATTAATTTAATTTATTTTTAAATATTTTGTTGTTATATTTAGTATTAATATTTTGGTTGTAATTTATCTTTTATGTGCATTTCGTAATGGCTAATGGAATTACACAATATATTACAGTTCCATACGCATTGATTTTCATTTCAAAATAGATTTTGATGAATATCTGATTAAATTGATCTTGATGAATCTTATTCAACGATTGTCGCTTGGTCAAAAAAATAATAATAAATTGTACTTTTCACTTATTGATCCTATTTGTATTCACTCTTTAGTTTCCTTTTTACGAGGTTGTTACAAAAGTCCTTGTGAGTTAGTATAGCTTTATTTCAGATTACATATTTTAAACATTAATGAATACTACTCTTCAAAGTCCATTGTTTTATCCAAGTCCACACCCATTTATCTGCCAGTGGTTGGATTTGATGCCGGTACCACTACCTTTGATTTTGGGGCTAAGAACTCTACACATCCAATTCTTACGTCCTCATAAATATCAAAGATCCGACCTTTTATAAAATGGGAATTGATCTAAACAACATAGCCATAATCTGATGTTGCAATATCTGGGCTATATGCAAGATGAGACAAAACATTTACTCCTTGCAGTTCCGATAATTTTTCCTTGGTCAAACGAGAACTATGTACCGGGGTATTGTCGTGTTGCAAAATGGCTTGGTTCCTGTTGACCAAAGCGGGGTACTTTGTACTCAAAAACCGCATAAATTCTGTTTAACTGTACACAGTAATGGTTTGAGTCCCTACTACAGCCGATAAATCACAAATAGTTGAATATGGGTCCATTTCACACATTCAAGAAGAAAGTCATCATTAACTACCGTGGAGCGACCTAATCTGGGTTGTGCTGCAGTATTTCGATGGACAATTGACTCTCCTTCTATGGTACAAATTTCTTCGGCGGTTGCCTTTGCCCTTAAACCTTTTTTTCCCGTAATGTCTCAAAGGAGAATCACGATTTTTTCTTCTGACATTGTATGTACGGTTTAAAAATGTAGATGACCTCATTAAGCCCATTCAAGTCAAAAGAAATTAAAGGATTAGTCGAAGTAAACATTGACATAAATAGTAGGAACAAAAACATTCTAATAGGATAATTATGAAAGTTGGAATTAAGGGTTGTGTTCCTGCATAAGGATCTTTGTAACAACCTACTATATATATATACATATATGTGTGTGTGTGTGTGTGTGTGTGTGTGTGTGTGTGTGTGCATATATTTCTAAATCAATATCATAACCTCATAACATTAATTCATTTTATTGAGTGAATTATGATTAAAATAAGAAAAAACTGAAGCAAATATTGTTTTGCTTAGTTGGTCTAAAAATAAAATTTCATTCGAAATTTGCGGCCATCTGAATTTTGCCGCCCGGAGCATTTTTCAAATTTACTTTTCATTCAGAATCGGTTATTCTTATGACCTCAAGTCTTTTTTTGGCCCAAGTTTTTTACAACATGTTTTAAACAGATGAAATCCCCTTGGATCAAAGTAACCCTAAAACAAGGGTTACATTAGCCAAGCTTTAAAAAAAAAAAAATACCCCCTTAAAAAAGAAGTACGGATTTTTGTAACAACGTAGTAGTGATCCTTACTGTTTTTAAACTCAACGACCTAATGTACTACAGTTATAAGCTTACAAGAATTACTCGACAACATTTTGTTCAATAATGAAGTTTCTAACTCTTTGGTATAAAAACCCATATTTTTTTAATGGTCTTGCATAATACTGTAAAAATGTTTGCTAAATGACTCGAAGTACCGAAATGGCTTTAAAATTACAGTAATTTTCATTTACTACGATTAAAATCATTAGCACGTTGCGGCTGTACATTTTAATGCAGCGAACTCGCAGTTGTATCAAGCAACGGGGTCCACATTAATGACAGCATTATCGTGAAATGGTTCAATCATTTCTGAAAATGGTCTCTAGAGATTGCAACCGACTGGGGTAAACAACTTCCCCATCTGTTGCTAACTGGAGAAACGCAATAGATACTAAGATATTGCGTGCCGCCTTATGAGAAACTTATTAAGTTATCCCTTCCTTGGGGTTTGATTAATTAAATGAGCTTATTTCGAACATAATGGTACAATTATATAGCCGTTTTATGAAACAATTTTCACTTTTTTTAAAATTATATTTTATCTTGAAATGGACAAAATTTATGTAAGTAACTAAACAATGTAATATGTATCATTAAGAGCTTTGTATACGCTAGATTTTTTTTTTAGACAGAGCTCATCGCTATAGTTGCCAGAGACGTGTAAACACAGGTTAGAGTTTATGACAGAGTGCTTTACTGACAGAGTTGTTAACATTTTGAATTTACCGTGTATACACTGTAAAACCTTCTCTGGCAATGCACTTGTTGCATGTTTATTTCTCTGTCACTCTGGTTGAACGTGATGCTAGAGTAAATCCTCTTGTGCGAAGTATATTTTTGTGCTGATGTTCGTTTTTTATTGATTGGAATTTGTGTTCGAAGTTAAATCTAGTTTTCCCTCTTAAAGTTAGTTTTTCTTAAATTTAGTTTTTTTTTCATATCTAATTTTTTGTATGTCCAGGTTTGACGTACGTATGCAAGTTTTCTTTTGCTTAGATAATTATATAAGATGGTGGTTATAGTAAATATATGCACATATGTATAAGCATATATAACTAGAACAAATAAATATACAAAAATAATTTTAGCATATTACTGGAAGATTTTAGAGATTCTAGGCTAAGCAAAGCCTAGAGTCCTTAAATAGCAGTAGATAACTACTGCCAACTAACGTTTTTTCGATTCAGGCATCAACCAGATCAAATCAATGCAGACCATAAATAGCAACAACATACTCCAACAGCCTAAAAAAGCCTTACCAAATAGAGATACTACATCACTCCAAAACAGTTCAAGATATACTGTGACGATATGATGTACTATATCTACTGCAAACATTCTAGACCCACTATTACTCAGCTCCAAGTTAATTTGATTATAATGACAGCCATAGTGTGAAGTACCTATACATTTTTCCAGAGAAATTATCACGTGCAAACAGACTCCAGAGAGATCTGCCAGAGAAAATAGTGCCAGATTTTCTGCTACGTGGAAAAGCCTTTGGCAGACCTCTGGCAGCTCTGACGCCTGAGCTCTGCCACAAAAACTCTATCATGTACAAACGCCTTTAAGAAAATCATAAATATTTTTTAACACTGACATCGTATATTAAACTAGCTGAATACCCGTTCTTCATTCAGAAATGATGAAACTAAGCCCGGTTCTTAGTGCTTTTTATTATTTTTTATTTGATTAAATATCTGATGATGAAAACCATGAATCAGATTTTCTTATATAATTTTGTAATATATTTGTTTTCTTCATTTTATTAAAATACACTTTGAAAATTGCCTCATACTGTTTATTTATGTATTTCTATATTGTAAATTACAATAGATAATTTTAGTCAAGTTTTCGGTACAAATACTCTTCTGTGCATGGCGAAGATATTAGTTTAATTATAAAAAAAATATAAGAAGGTAGATTAATTTGAATTGGGAATCCAAAATTCCCTAGTGGAATCATCCTTCTTTCGGCCGAAATACCCACCTAACACTTTTTGTTCGAAGTCCTTAAGGCATTCTTGCTTCATGCTAAGCGGCCATTTTTCGCACCCATAATTTCCTGTATTGATAATTATAATAATAATTAATTACAAATGGTATTGCTATGTTTTTGGACGAAAAATTAGCTTCAGTATGTGATATTTTCTAGTAATAATCTATTTCATGTACCGCATGTTTACTTCGGTTATTATGCAGTTGTATAAGTTGGTATGTTTACATTGTATAATATATTGGTATGTTTACATTGTAACTGTTAAGTTCTGTTTAATTAAATAATAGAAATATCCTGATAGCGAGAACGAATTTGAATAAACAGAGCTGTAGAGGTCAACGAAGGATACCTTTTATTATGTAAATTAGAAGCGATGACAAACTGAGCTGGGTGGCAGCCTTACTTTATTTTTCCGTCGAAAGCTAGTGACCGTAAAATGGGATTATGCAAAGGGAGCCCTCACATACAGCCATGTTCTTTTCCTAATAATACCCATCTAATGTTCGAATAACATTCTTCCCTACCACAGTTAGGGAATCGAGTTTCTCTACGAGTTAATATTGGTAGCAAACTAAAGGAAAGAGCGTAATGTTTCCTTTTTAATTAAGTAATTTTTTAATGTTTACGTTAGCATTTTTGTTGATAAATTTATTTAAAATGAACTTTGATTCAGGTATTTGAAACGCCTAAAATCATTGTTAATAATAATTTATGTAATTTGTTCATTCATTATTTTTTGGGAGGCTTATTCTTTTATTATTAATCAATATTTTTTTATTGAAACAAGATTCCTAGTCAAATATTTAAAAAGATGCAACTGCATCCGACTGCGTACTTTTATAATTGTAGTAGCTCTTTTTGGTGATATTAATAAATTTTCCATCATTAAAGGAGCATCCCTCTTTCCTGACTTCTTCAGTTTTTGTTCTTTTTCATAAGAAAGTTCGCTGAGCGATCAATCTTGAAGTAGCAAATCTATCGTCTTCCGTTTCGCTGTATGACCACCTTCTGAAAATTCCTTGAAGAAAACTTCAAAGTTTTCTAAACTAAGAAGTTCTAGGAATATATAGAATTTATTAATTTCCAAAGCTGGATAATAATGGAGGATCTGAAAGTGTTAAATATTTAGACGATATGTTATGCTGGAATATTGAAGTGCACAATGGCTCCACGAAAATTTCAGTTTTTTGAAATGAAACTTCTGATGTTTCTGGTTCTCACTTTTAACAGGAGAATAATTTTTTTTTCTCCGAGCAATAGCTAAACTTTACATCTCCCGGAACATCCCAGTCTTATATATAGCCAACATATTTTCTATTGGACTTTTATTGTATTGAATTGTATTAAGCAAAAAGCGATAAGGGAAGTCATGTGAGGTAACACACCTGCTTATTTTTTATATATAACTATTTGGATATAATAGACCATTTTAGTAGTATTTTTAAGTCAAGAACTCCATTGATTCAGCCTTTCGGATGTAAAGGAGTAACTACTGAGTTTCACAACTAGCCCAGTCTTTCTGTACCATGGTGTACAGGAATAGCCTAATGATGTGTTATGCCAACCCTCATGTCTTACATGTCATATTAGAGATATTACACTCTTCCGAACCTTTACAGTTTAGACAAACGATTGGTGTTGATGGTCTTGGTGTTTTACGCCTTACGACAAATACGAACCAACAACCTATCGGACTTTAATTTTGCCTAATATATTTTATAATAGAGGAAAAATAAATTATATCTGATCGACTGTTATATTTTATAAGTCGATGCATGCTTAAAGAATTAATTGAATAAAGAGCATTTTCTCTTATCAAAGTTGTTTCAATTGATGGAAAAGTTTTAATTCACATCATGAAATAAATAAGTAGGAGCGTTGATGCAGACGCCCGAGCGTCTAGATAAATCACTGAGAATCGGAATAATAAATCAAAAGGGAAATTTGTAAGCTGACTGGTTATCTGGAAGGGAGGATTGGGAGGGGGACATCAAGTCAGGGCTGGTAAATACCTTTTATAAATATTTAGCCGGCAACTATGAGCTAGAAGATTAATGGATCTGAGTCTTTTCAGGTCTCGGTGTACACTCTCTCTATCAATTTGTGTATCCAAGAAGAGGTCCCTCTTTGTATTGGAATAAGTCAGGACTACAGTGATGTGTTATGGGGCTACAGTGATGTGTTATGGATTCTCGAATGCATTTGGTATTTGTATTTCTTATCAGAGATTAAAATTAACTGATATCTAAAAAATAATGCTAAGTGTCTTGTAAGATGTTTGATGCTACATATATGTTGATATAATCCAATTTTTAAAAGACCATACCTATTTATACTAGTCATTTTCCATTATACGCATACAGTATTTAGTTTGTATTTCTCCTCGTGGATAGTGATCAAAATATATATTTGAATTATTGCATGTTTTATTATTGGGAGCGGAGTAGCTCAGTGGGTTAGGCACTGCGCTACTAATCTCAAGGTCCTGGGTTCGAGACCGGCTGAGGCAGATAATTATTTATTCTGTATTCAGTCGCGGATCGACCCTGTGGGATCGGGAGACCCTCCTGGGGCTCACCCAGCCTCTATAAAGTGGGTACCCTTAATTGGGGGAAAAACCTGGCGGTTGAGCGTGATCTCGGCCAAATCACCTCCTTACACAACCGGTGGCTTTGAAACAGTACGGTCCTTACCCCAAGTACTGAGCCCAAGACCCTTCACGGGTTGTAGTGGTACAGGTTTTTTTTTTTTTTATTATTAGGGCTACAATTTTCATGTAATTAAAAATGCCAAATATTTATATATGTATATGTATTAATTTTAAAACAAATATGTAAAGAATATCTGAATATGTAAAGAAGGTGTGAAATATCTAAATACAATAAAATTATTTCATTTATACATTTCAAAAAACGATCTATTCATTATTATCAGGAAACCAGATGAAAAGTAAATGCATTTTTAATTTCCAAACGTAAAAGTACGTCAATCGGGCCTTAGTACCTACATGTATCTGTTGAAAGAACGTTCGCATCTGCTACAGTAACTGAAGCGTTTCAGAAAGTTGCTGTTTTAATAGAGGCACGCTCTGTAATTCAAACTGCATGCAGTGAGTGCGATGAAAGCGCAGTCGTTGGTGGTGAAAATTAGATTATTTTTAAAAATCGGATTTTCCAAAAATTTCTCAACTTATGATATGGCTGCGGCTGAATCATCATCATCTACCTTTGAAACAACGTCCTCTATTTTGTCAAAGTTCGTGCTGTGCTCAGTAGCCTCCAACCAAGCTCAACATCTCGTGACTTCTGGTTGACGAGGTAAGTAAGGTCAGTTCAGGGTAATTTTTCTTGTATCAGTTTGGAGCTTTTAAAAAAGTCTCTTTAACAGATTTACCTCCGAAAATTCAGACCGAAACACTTCAGAAACACAATGGAACGCGTGCACAAGGCATGTGACATAAAGCAGTTTAGGATAAAATATTTGTATGGGCTTTCGTGTTTTAATCAAGTACGGAGCGCCGCTTGTCAAAAACAAGAACTTTTTTTAAGTATTACATTTTGGACCAAGAAGAATCATTTGGCAACTCATGGTAATTTAGGAGAAATGGCTTTGAAGAGGAATCTGTACAGAGTGTACCAACGATGATATTTGCAATATACTGGCCTTCAATATCTGTTCACTCGTCAACTAGGTCCCTACTAAACATTCTCTCGAATTTTTATAAGGGTTTCCTGGTATACCATCTTGCAGATAGTTTTTTCTTAAGGTGGTTTAATCAGGCATTTGTTTCCCCGATATATATTTTCCAAAAAGCCTTTGAGAGAACGGTTGTTTATTTTGCTCAAAGGAATATCGGTTCTTACATATGCCCTACCAAAATCTATGATTAAGGGGGACTTACTGTCTCCACTTGTTATAGATGGTGTAATGAAGACTTGATTGTTTTTCTTAGTTTATTTTTTGAGGGAATGTACAGCATATTGATGCTGAGTAACTTGTAAACATTGCGTTGTAGAAACAGACTTGTTACAGCAAGAACAGTATAAAATATCTCCATCACGCCTGAACAAAGATATTTCTCGCGGAGATATTTCGCTGCCCGATCTTTAACTTTCTTGCCGACTTGACTCAATAAGAGAAAAAAATAAAAGAATAAGTAAAAATCATGACACTGGGAATTATGCTTTAAAAAACCCCGGAGTTTCTTCCGACTCACAGTTTGAAATTAAACTATAAACTACGTCACTCTGAGTAAAAATTAAAGGGGGAGGAAACTTAGAACTGATAAATCGAAGGACGAAAAGTAAGACCACTTCTAATGAATTCTTTGAATGTCAATGATAATTTAGGATTTTTTTTCCATACCCGTTTTCATTTCATTTCATTCATATTCTGATGTAAATAAAAATAAAAAATATGGAGTGAAACCTAACAATAAATGAAATATCTAAATTAAGTTAAATCTTGGTATCGTATAAAACATTATTTATTATATATAAATATAAATATATATGTGTGTATATATATATATATATATATATATATATATATAATTACCCTTAAATATATATGTGTATATATATATATATATATATATATATATATATATATATATATATATATATATATATATATATATATATATATACTCGTATATACTTAGTATTATACTTACACAGAAATTATGACTCTTGATCATGGTAGGGTATATGCAGGTGTGTATAAAAAAGCGTTTCGTCAACCCTCCAGAGGGTGGTTGGCCATTTTTTGATTGGGCACAAAGTAAAAAATAATCAACGAAGCGGATAAATCTCGCTTACTAGTGATCGCAGAACGATTATTTCATGTTTTACACTGCTCGCAATATGGTTATCTGGATTAAATATTGTACAGTAGATTTTTTATATGTCTTATTAATTTCCTCTTGAAACAAATATTTTCAATATATTGACACACTAAAATCAATAATGTTACTGAAAAAATAAATAAAGTTAACGATAGTTGAGTGGTTTCGGTTTTAATTATTTTATTCAGCTCTTAAAAATTGCTAACGCATAGGAGGTGAACAGGTTTCCGACAAATGCTCTAGGGCTTGCTCCAGTTAAATCTCGATTATCAATGAATATGAACTGGGTATATAATGAGCAAAAAACTGTGCCTTAACCTACATTTTAATCAAGGTCGTCAACCTCCTTTTCAGCCTTCTAGGGTTCTCGTCCGATAGCTGGGGCGTGGTAATGTCTGGTAGAAAGTCTAATAAGTTTTCGTGAAATTTCTTAGCTTAGTAGAATTAACTATACATTTGATTATTACAAATAATTAATTTGTGAACTCAATAGATTCATTCCTTAATCGACGATGACAAAACCAAATACGTTTTTAATGCTCAATTAAATACATTTTTAGGATTTGATTTCGAGCCCAAATGTACACTGTTAATCAAGGCATGAAGAGCCCAGCGGCTGGATTTTATTCTGTATCAGCCAGCAACTTCACTGCTAGTCAACATTTTTGGCAGCTGTGAATATAGAAATAAAGCTTAAAAAAAAAAAAAAAAGGAGTGAAAATGTGTTTGAAACTTGAAATGAGCCTGTTCAAACTCTGCGAAATTTTCTGTTCACCAAATGTTAGTGGGCTTTACCAGGGTGGGGACAGTGATTCGACAGACATATGATCGTTAGAAAACGAGTGAGAATCGATATATTTAAATTATATATTTGGGAGAATTGTGAATAAGTGTGTAATTCGACTTATTACGAAAATAGTTTTAAAAAACTATTTTTTGTTAAAACCACTGGTTTTAAAAGTTTCCTTCTCCATCGTTTTTAAATGGCTAAATCAGAAACGAAAGTGGCAGGAAGATATCGCTGCTTGAAATTACAAGACCCCTATAAAGTCTCATGTTAAAGTAAACCAGGATAAGTGGAATAATCCGCTTCCATTACAACCAGGAGGTAACTAAGGTGTAACTCCTCAGTAAATTAAATAGAGTAAAACTTACACTAGTTACAGTTTTTGCAACGATGTTACATAATTTATAAGAGATCTTCCTAGGTGTTGTTAATGTTGATTAAAATTCGTTGTGGTATCTCAAAAAAAAAAGAGGAAAAAAATCTCTACTTAATTTGTGTGCGTTTTTTTTCCTTTCCCACTTTACCTGTTCTTTTTCAATATGTTTATAAAGTCAAACAATCAGTATGTTCCATTTACCGCAGTTGGGTCAGTGGATATACTGACAAAATATATAATATATTTTCAATGTTGATTGTTGGATGGTCGATATTATTATTAGTTTTTTCTTATTTGTGTGTTTGTTTATTTATTGACCACACCCCAACCAAGGTCCTCCTACGTATAATACATTTTTTTATAAAGTAAGACTGGGAGCCAGCAATCTGGAAATTTTGCAAACTTTTGGGCTATAGCAGATCAAGTAGTGGTTAAGATTTAGAAGGAATCTACGAAGAACTGCAAAAGCGAGGTCAATCAGAAGTTGAACAAATGAAATTTTAGGTTCCATTTACCCCGGTGTACCGTAATTTAAACTTTAAACTGCCGTCTTGAAAAGTCTTACAGATATTTAAAGGATTTTTAAAGTGGTGCGTATATTACGCTTTAGTAGAGTAGATATGACGCCTTACAGAGAAAATTTCAAATGAAAATATACACTCGTGTCATTACATGTAAATAAATGTTTTGTTCTGTCTGAATTCTCAGGGATCTGACAAATTATTCGTTGCGAAAAAAAGGAAGAAAAAAAAAACGCGGTATAATTTGCCGGGATTATTACTGGCTCAGGGATAGCTAATGTCCTGCCCACGGTCCTAATCACGGTAATGACCATTTCAGAGAGTGGCGAACGCGGAGCCGGGCTACTGTTCTGAATATTTCAATGCTCATTTATAATTATTTCCCAGCCGTACAGTCCACCTCGGTCCAGATGTCGCGGATTTTGTGAAGAATTATGGAATGTGCATTTTTTTGTGAAACGTACCACCTCTGGTACAATAAGAGTATTGTAAGAGAGCTGTTACAATGACTGTGGGGGGTTTTAAGAGAGGGGGGGTTTCCAATACCAATATATTTTTTATTCAGATAATGTACTTATGACCGGATATTTTCTAAAAACGTCAATCAATTTATATATCTCCCCATAAAATAACTCAGGGACTTCTCTTAGCTGAAAATTTGATCACAGAAATCTTTTTTACTTTCTATCAATACATCATACATGGTAATGAACTAATGTCATTAAAAATTAATAGTCAGACGACGCACAGTTGGCAAAATCACTAATTTATGAGGACAAAAATAAAGTCAGAAATTTGAAATTTCGGAGTATGATATGATGTTATCAATAGTAAGGAAGACGCAATCCACAGCTAATTTGCATTCATGTTTATATGAGTGCAGCCAATTCCCAGCGATGACATAATTAGCTATCTCACTTTGCGATTATTGTTTGTTTGTTGTTTCAAATTTGTATAAATTCACTCTTCATTGAAAATAGACCTAGCTGAGACAGGTAAGACCAAATATTTTACGGCAAACTACATGAATATATCTCTTTAAATACATCGTTAATTTATTCTCATATTCGATGTAGAAAAACTTAGTTACCCCCAAGAGCTCCAAAGGAGTTTTTTCTCAGGTTTGTTTCCGAAAACTTTCTGGTTTGAAACTCCTATATTGAATTTTTGCGATTTTTTGAATTTTGGCCCTATTCTAGTCACCCAGGTTCTGCTAAGGGCCGATCCCTCCGAAAGTTGTCGGATATTCGGGCCTTATGGTGAAATTCGGCTCTGGGTGAAATTATCGAATCGAAATGGAAACTGAAGATGAGTGAAATACGTTCTTTCTTTCGCCCAAAATGTCAATTCAAATTAAGCTAGTACGGGACCTCTGAAAGAACGTGTTGCGACAAAATTTCGGAATAAGTGGTCAAAATGTCATAAAAGCTTTTTGGATAAACATTCCAGTTTAAAAAAAACAAAAAAAAACTTCTATTTTAATCTATTTTTTGACTCTAAGCTGAATAAGTTATTAATAAAAATTACTAACACTAGCAATGTACAAAATCACATGTTCATACAGTCCAATACTGATTTGACATGCTTTTAAATGAAGGAAAATATTTTAAATAGTTTTACACCACTCCGATAAGTTTGAAGTGATTAGTGAGTTTTGTCCATTTAAAATAGTGATTTGGCTTGCTGCGTGGCGTGCCCAAAAAAATTACTAATCAATAACAAGCAGGATTTTATCATAATCCTAACATTAAGTAATACAGAACTGACTATAGCTGAATCTTGTTGCTAGGAATAATTCAATTTGACGCATAGTGGTCAAAAAGACTTAAAAATCCTTTAATTTCAGCCCTTTCAAAATATCAATTCAAGTACACCCCATAATTTTTGAATCATTGACGAAGCTATTTCCAGGTTTACCGGGAAAAACGGATTTTTTTCAGTTATATTTGCTTATCTGAAACAACTAGCTAACATCGCTAATAATGTGAAGTATCTAATTTCATGTAGAAATTCTAAATCACTTAATTTCTACTGCTTTATCTATTAATATGCAATGACACTGTAGGCACTACTATTTGGCTTATATTTCACTTGCGGGTTGTTGCTTCTTTAAAAGAATCTTTAAACTTTTTTTAAATTGTTTAAATAGAATTTTTTTTTAAACAGTGCATTGTTTGAACTCAGTGTTCTAACGGATGGCCACCCTATCAATATCACTCGCTCGGTTGTATGGAGCTATTAATATCAGACATGAGTGAATACTTCATTAAAAAACAAATTACGGCAGACTTTTATTAAACAACTTCTAACATTCAAACCTCGATAAACAGTTACCAACACAAAGTTAAATTGGCATTCTGCAAAAATAACGCAGGGTTACTGTGTGAAGGAAATAAATAAACTGGGATTCTATGGGGTAGAAAGCACAGTAAAAAGAAGTGTACTAGCGATAATTCATTAAATTATTCAATTGCTAGCTGGTAATTCACAAGAGCTTAATAACTTCAACAGGTGTTTAGTCGTGTGTTAGTCTGCGGCGATAAGAACGGAAAATGCCTCAACTAGGCACCGGCTGGATTATTTATGATCCTGTTTTACTCATAGCTTTAAATAAAATTCAATCAAATGTATTTAGTATATAAAACTTTTCTCGACATATTTAATGAAATGTATGTATATATATATATATATATATATATATATATATATATATATATATATATATATATATATATATATATATATATATATATATATATATTCTATTTTTCACTTCATTTTCTATAATGAATCTAATAGTAATCGAATATGAAAAAAAAAAATAACCTTGGTCAAAATTTGTGGTTTTATGTGGCAAAATACGTAGAATCCAAAATCAAAAAAAAAAAAAACATGTGATTTGGACAACACATGACTTCCTTGTACGTTTATTAAACTATAAACCGGTGGCTCAAAAAGTGATCCTGAATTTGGTTACTAGTTTCCGAATATTGTATTATCTCAAAAAAAAACTCGGCGTTGCGACATTCAGGTATTGACACACACATACACACACTCTTGTTTCTGGAGGTCTCATTTTATTATTATATGTCGTTTATTTTCAGTTGGTAATTAGTTTCTAAGAGATTTCTATGTGATTCGTGACAAGATTAGAACTGTCAATATCATTTGATATAGCATTATAAATCGACAGTTTTTAAATTTTAAAAGCGTAAGAACCCACTTAACTTATAACTTATTCACCTGCTGCAGACATGTTCATCTCACAAATGGGTTGGAAAACCAGTATTTTATACCCAATATTAACACTTAAAACAAGTAATAAAAATGTTTAACTAGAGTGGAAACAAAATCGCATTTGTAACCTTTATTACCGAACCATATGATTTCTGTATTTAATTTTAATATAATTTTTGATGTAAGTTGAATGACCTTGAAATAAAGTACGCTTTTCGGATCACCAATTTCAACCAAAATCTAGAAAATACATTCATATTGATATAAAAGCCCTATTTACCAAATTTTAGATGTTTTACGTTATATTTTAATATAATTTTTGATGAAGGTCTAATATGACCTTCAAGTAAAGTACCACTTTCGGTCTGCCAATGTTAACTAAAATTTACAATATTATTTATATTAATTAAGTCTTATATACCTAATTTGAGAATTTTGCATTACATTTTAATATACTTTTTAATGAAAATCAATAATGACCTTCAAGTAAAGTACCACTTCCGCTAATCGTGTAGTGACCAAAAAGGGAGTTTCCCAACTAGATTGTTTAGCGATCCTGAATACAAAATTTTAATTTCTTACTGTTTACCGTTTATGAGTTATGCGAGATACGCACGTAGGTACAGACGTCACGATGAAACTAGTCAAGATGGATTCAGGAATGGTCAAAATGGATATTACCGTTAAAATCTGAAAACTGAAAATTTTCGCGATTACTATACTTCCTTACTTCTACAAGGAAATAAAAATATCCGTCCGCAGTACGCGGCTTATCTCGAGACTTCTGGACAGGTACTAACTACTCTTATACTAGATAGGTACAAATAAATAGTTGAAAGATAAAATAGTAATAGTAAAAAAGCATTGTGTAATAATTTGCAGCGTTTTTATTTTCCCCACATCTTTACATCTGGTATTTAAAGCGTTAAATTGGATTATAAAATTCAATAACTTGATTATTATCGTAAATGAGTTTCATGTGGAGTTAAGGCATTCATATATTCGAAAACCAATTTCTTTTTTGTCAACTAGCTTTATTTTTGAGGTTAATGTCATTTACTATACTTGTACTCATTTACTTGTTAGTCGGTTTGTTCTAGTTCTTTTATTTGTGTCTGAATAAGTTTATGCAAGGTCTTCTCTTTTTATTTTGAGGATCGCTTTATCACCTACATGTCTCCAAAAATAGTTTCTTTAGCGTTAGCATAGGGATTAGGGAAAATTAATTTTTTAGGAAGCTGTTACAACTTTGGAAATTTCACATGCATTTCAATTTTTTTTAATAATAATGTTTTTTTATAATCCGGTTTCCCTGCAGCATTTCTGTTTAACACATTAACCATCCATTGTCAATACCAAACTGACAAATAGAAAACTCTAATTTAAATCTAGTTTATATCGTTTTTTGATTAGAGATAAAATTTGTGTTAGCTCATTCCTACTTTTCATATTAATATTCGTTTAGTTATAAAAAGTAATATTCAAAATGCACCACAACAACCTATGAAGGGTACTTAATTCAGGAACTGTTAGGAAATACTGCATTTTATTTACCAGCAGTTCTGCAAAGTGGTGATTTCACCAAAATAACGCTCTATCGGCTAAGTTTTACCTACAACCCATTGAAGGATAAGGTACCCATTTTATCCTTGCTATGCTCTAATCTGGGTTTATGTTTGATAAGTGACTGGACAGCTCTTACTCATGTCGCTTAATCAGCGGTGATTCACTGAAAAAAACTACTTCATGGTTCAGTAAAAATACACACTTGCTCTTATGGCGCTCGACGAAGGATCTGCTCTTTAATAGGGAATGCTCTAAATTTTTAGTTTGTGTTTTAGACAACTGACTTACCCGCCTGCACATATATTCCTTAATTTTTCCAAAGATATTTGCCATGAATTATGTAAGAATAAATAAGTATTATAAGAAGAGAGAAGGAAGAAGACTTGTAGTTCATTTAAACGATTGTCTATTATAACCGTGTTTCCTAATATAGTACTAATACTATACTGTTTATAAGAATATATTAATAATTGTTTTGAGCTTGTATCGACGTCGTTTTTTGAAAAAGGCGTAAGTGACATTTAGCAAATTTTACAGGAAACACACGAAACGTTTTTATCCAAATAACATTAAATTTAAAAAACAATTGGTGCTAACGTCATCATTATTCAATTTTTAGACCATTTCAATTTTGTTTTTTTTTCATTTCATGTCTGGGCAATGAAGTTCTGTTTACTTAAATTGAAACCTAAATTTCAAATTTTTGGTGCTTAAGCCTTTTTCAAAAAACGACGTTTATATATATATATATATATATATATATATATATATATATATATATATATATATATATATATATATATATATATCTGAAAACATGCTTTATAGATTTTAAATAAATAAGTTAATAAAGTAATCTAACTCGGTGTATATGATGGAAGCGCAAAATAAGTTAAAAGATATCAAAGTGGAAAAGATAAAGGCTTACCAACCAGACGTAATGCTCCTCCTGTCAGATATAGGTATGCATTGAGCTTGATATCATGTTATCCTTTCCAGATAAACTCGGTTACCTATCTATCACCCTTTGTAACGGAACATTACAACCGAATATTGGGTCGTGGTAGGGTGTCTTTTTTGTAATGTTTGTTCCATTTTGAATATAAATATAACACTTTTCTGATACTCTAATATAATAGCCGTAGAGCTATTTTAAATTTTAAAATAAATATATTTGTGTGGGTTTTAATTATTCTAAATCAGAAACCTTAAGAGGCCACTTCTACAAGTCATATTAATTCCGAAAATCTTCGTGAATTGTTTCTTTTGGTTCATATTTTTGGTTAGAAGCACGAAACTATCGATTTGTCATTTGTTGCACTAATCTGATAGTCAATAATAATGACTCTTACTCATTAAAAACCGATATGAGATCGTGCATCATCTCATACTAAACTATAAACTTTCTTGACAAGTTACAGTTCGATAAACTGATTCAACCTAAACTCAATTGTTGGAAATTCCACAAATGTTACTGTGCTCTCCTATCCGTAAAAGGTCCGTATATAGTAATGATAAGAGAGGTTCAATAGATTAGAGACTAATTATGTGCTAAGTCGGCATAACAGGCGTTTAAGAGATGAATGTATGAAAAGGATAGAGATTCTGTTCATGGAATTCCGTATATTGAATTTAAATTCAACCTGTGTTGCTAAAAAAATGGAAGTTTAAGGAGTTGGAATGGGACTCGAATATATTGAACAGCCAACTGAACGAGGATAAGCATGTTAGATTCTGTCTCATTATTTGGCTCTTAAAATCTCTACTGGAGCTTTCCGGATGGAGCATCATATTTACTCAGGTATGTGAGTCAGGTATGTTTATCAATAAAATAAGTTTCCAAAACAAAGTCACACCTTCAACATTTCTGAGCATATTTGTTAGTCGAAAAATCTGAAGTTGAGAGTGGCATTAATTTATGAGAACATGAATCTGAGCACTATTAAACCTCATTCCGAAACTAAAAATAATTCGCTGTAAGAAAAATAGGCATATCAATAGACAGATCAATGGCCAATAGATCAACGCTCGTTATCTAAAATTGATAGAAAGATATAATGGTTTTGATTTTATATACTCCGACGCCTCCAGAATGCAAAATAGTGTACGTTGCGCTGTAAAACTTAACCAGAACCAGGTTGCCATAGGAGTGCTACATTTTCACCGGAGAGCGAAAGCCTTCATGAATGCTCTTTATTGGATTATAAGTACCAAAAAAAAAAAAAAAAAATTGTCGGACCATTGTAACTGCAGAATCTTGGCAGCACCAATAAAAGAATGACTACAAGTAGGTGAATTGGGAAAAAAATGATTGGTAAAAAAAAAAAAAAAAAAGGCCAAACTACCTGAAATAAAGTTAGATTGCAAAAAGTTTACTATTATTTTTTGCAGAATCCGGATTGGACTCTGTCAATTTACTCATGGGTACCTTCTAAAAGGTTTCGAAGCGCCCATAAACAAAGATCATCAATCAGCAAATCTCTTGTTACAAAAGTACAATTTGACAACATTTAGAATTATCAGAAATATTAAAATAAATATATTGTAAATACTTAAGCATTTGCATGAATAGAATCAATCAGTTCAATTATTTTTTAATTTCTGAAATCATAAAAATATAATCCAAAATTTTAGAAAGATTTCCGAGCCCTCATTCTTTTTGATAACGTGGGGTAAGTGCGCACTAGATTTTACAATGATTCACTCTAAATCACTGTAAAATCATTATTTTTGAAGCTAGATTTTTCCTCTGTTTTTAAAGTGTTCGTTAAACGATTATGTTTTAATATTACAGTCAAGCCCATCTTTCGATTTCTATGATACTGATAATTTAATTTAATATTAAATTGTAAGCCTTAAGGGATAAGTGCGTGGGAAGTACCGATCTGGAAGACTCATTATTCAAGTAGGATCGGTTTTGGGGCAAGTGAAAAATATTTCGGTTTCCGGAGGACTATTATACTACTATAATCACCGAAAAAAGAGTTAAATCTTGTAAACTATAATTGTTTTTATTTGCTAGTCCGTAGTTGCCTCGACAAAGCTACCATGTTATACACGATAGTAAGGGTTAGTGCACATCACGCACCAATGTCACACAACAGAAGTTTGCACTTTCCCTTCATATCAAGTTTTTCTAGGTGACTGTGTAAAAGCGCTCCTATTTAATAGAAAACTATCAAGGAGAAATGTAAATCACCAAGTATTTTGATTAACAGCTTCTGCAGGTTTCACTTACGGCTTAAAATAATTATAAAAATAAGGCCTACCGTAGAAGAACAGACTGGAACAAATATCATTGCAACTCACAATACTTCACCTTAGTGAACTTTCATGGCTTATTTCTGATATTATATATTTTTTTTAAATTTTCGTTCTTATTTTGCGATTTTTTGGCCAATTTCAAAGAACTTACTATTTTGTCCCCTATGTCTTATTATAAAATATTATAAACATAATACTAAAAGCAGTATTTGTTTTTAAATTATAGCGTGCTGCACTTTCACTTATTCTTTTATTTCTTATTAATCGGTGATATGACATTTCAAAAAAAAAATTTAAACAAATATTTTACAACACTACTTCAGCAAAATTTATTATTTCACACCAACTAAAACCAGTAAATATATTTCTAATTTTTCTGTATTTTTCATTTCTTAAAGAATTATTTAAAACGCAAAAAGTATTTAGGCGCTAAATTCCTTGATAAACATAATTTTAAGATATATATTTTGCCCTTACATTGATTGAATTTTTTTTTAAGTATAATTTTAAATTTAATTTGTTTTAAAATAATTGAATTTGTTAAAGTATTATTGTAAAATGTTTATAGAAATGCCAAGTCAATACTGTTTAAGTAGTATGTTTATAAAATTACAAACTCAGACATAGATGACTCAATAGTATATAGTTTGAAAATGGCCAAAATATTGCTAAATAAGGTTGACACGCAACAAAAAATATATAATAATATGGCAGCGTAAATAAATTTTTATTAATAAATATATGTAGAATTAATATGGTATTTTATCTCTTAATCTAAATTGATTAATTTTACGAAATAAATTAGATTTCCATTAGATAAGGAGCGATCATTGTATTGTTGTTGATCATAAACATTAATTAATGACTTTTAATAAATATTAATTCAATGACATTATCTAGTTTTATGGTTTGGCATTAATAATTAAGGATGTAACAGTTTTGGACAGCAATATGGCCCTCCCAGTGAGAGGGGACAGAGGACATATGTTTGACCAGAATAAGTTAGTTTGAACTAGGGACTAATTAATATGCTCTGTGTCGGTCCCTCCAGAGTTTCGGCTTCTATACAGGCCATGGGCGACGCATAACTATCCTGCAAAATTCTAAGAACCAAAATAATTTAACAGAATTCCAATGACGTACATAATTGAATTTGGTTTATTTTTGACTTTCTCTAAGTATCCTATTAATAATACAGTTGCCATAATTTAATTATTAATTATAGTTGTATTTATACATACGTAAATGGGATTACTGTATATGATCAAGTATTGCTGATTAAGGTACAGTTAACCTCCGTGTTCGTTAGGCCCGATTTTGATATTTTAGGTATTGGATGATTCGAAAAATTTATTATTATGTCTATACAGGGTATATCGGGTTAAGCGGAGCATAGGACAGGAGGTATTTCTCACCTCATTTGTAATAAAAAAGGTCATTTGGGCTATGGTCCAATTCCGAACAGGTAAGGAGTAAATTTAAATGTTGTCATATATTGAGGTTGCCATGTATCATGTATTTTCTTGAATAGGAAGCGATAACTAAAAACTATTTAAGATAGGTAATTCCCAATTGCATCATCGTAAACCAGATAAAATGCTCTTTAAATATATGCAGAATTTTTCCTTGTTAAAAACAATTAAAGTACGCTAAAAATCTTTAGCAAAAATAATTACAATAAATTATTAGAAAGCTTTTACTTCTTTTTCTCTGTGACTTGGGGTGTATTGTTATAAATTAATTATTATAATAAAATTTTATTTATATAAAAAATATGTAAAATAAATATTAAATTTGGGTATAACTAATGAAATTCTTCTTTAATAATATTAATTAATATTCCTGGTGATGATGATAGTATAAAATGTATTTTATAAAAATTGCGCCCACTGTCCTGGGCAAGGCACTCCATCGTCCTTTCCAAAATGGCACCGGTTGCTTCAAGGACAACTGCCTTGTTGATCCTAATTTCGTTGCGTTTTTAATCATTGTTTCAATTAGAGAGTCCAGTTATAGTTTCAGAATAAATCATTGTCGCTAACTTCCCCAGATCGAGATGACTAGGGAGACTAAATTCGGACATCTGACCGGCCACTGTACCATTCCAAGCCTCCCCAGATAAACCACGCATTATAACTTTTTTTTTAAGCAGCATGCATTCGGAGAATAATAATTTTTTAATTAATTAAAAATTAAAAATTTGAACTTATGCAAATGAAATATGTATACATAATTTAATATGTAGGCATATTTTTATGACTAATGAATGTGGGTACACTATTTTTTCACATTTTTTATTGCCACTCAAGTGCCAGATAGAAATCAGAAAAGTTATAAACCATTTAAAATATGAGTTTGTGTCGATCTACAATCTTTGTGTCCCTACATGTCCCTTATAGTAATTAACAAGAATATGCTATTAAGAATGTGGATGAGCGCTCAAAAGGATATTTAGCTACGTGAATCTGCGAACTTCGGAACAAGCTAAATATGAATTTTGAACATTATTTTTTTTTATAAACATATGCTTATAATTTTTGTTTTTTATTTTTAATTTGTTCATAAATATTATACTATTTATATTTTGTTATATGTTTATAAAATAGCAATAAAATGATAAGATAGTAATAAAATTTGTATTTTGTATATTTTATAATATATATATATATATATATATATATATATATTCAAATATTTAAATTAGTTCTTTCGCCTTGCTTATGCTATACAGACAAATATCATTTATTTATTTTGTTAATTTGGTTGTGATATATTTTATAATTTATTTTTTAAATTATTAATATTATCGTAGACAGGTTGAATTTGAAGTTCTAGGTCATTCTGTTTGGAAGTTGATGAATTATGACCGACTTTTGTCATTTCCTTCCCACTGTGAGCCGCCAGTTTTCCTACGAGACTACTGATCCGATTTTTTTTTTTACAAATTTGGTACTAAAGTCACTGGTCACTCCAGGATGTTCCAAGGAACTCGACATTACCATCGGTCATTGTGTCCGAAAATGGCGGCCGATTAGATTTTTCATACGGCAAGTTAACAAAACTAAAAATAAATCTTAAATAAATCAAAGAAATAATTTTTCAATTTTGTTCTTATACATAATTGTATTGATATAATAAACCGCAGTATAATAATTATCAGCATTTTTTTTCATTATCAATTTAAGATCGGCTAGTGATTCATTATTTGTATTACTTGCTTCTAATATAGCATAAGTGCATAATTTTACAATATAATACGCAAAACTGATAATACTTGAATATCGGTTTGCCAACTTAAAAAATTATCGTTACATAATCAGTGATAACGAACGCTGATACATCGCTGTTCCTAATAATCGATTTAAAAAAAACTCTTCAAGTTCGTATCTCTAGTTATGGCTTATTACCTCATGAAACGTTTGTACGCTGTTCCTTTGGAAGTTGCGCAGGCTATCTTAGTTTTAGATGGCATCAGCAGCTCGTAAAAAAAGATTAAAGTATTTTAGTACCTGAAGCTTTGCCAGGGTACAAGAATAAATCATTGTTGGCATTATTTTTTCTTCTTGAATTTAAAATAGTCTGGTTGCTTTAATCTTTGGAAAAATCATTCTTCTATGTTTTCTTAATTTAATATAATTCGAATTAAAAAGTTAAAATTTTCTTTTAACATGATTTTTTAATCTCGCCCTATCATAGCGTCAGGCTTCAATGTATATTTTAAATTATTTCATTCTCCAATGATGATCTTTAGCGATTTATAAAAAAAATGCGATGTTAAAAAAAATTAAGTAATTTAAAATCACTAATTTACCTAGACAACGATTGAAAACCCCGTATCATTCCCCAGATCATGGATGATAATTAATTTTATTCTGTTCTATCTTTCTTTGTTCTAGTGCTATTATAAATTTCTAAAATTGTATTTTTATGTTTTACCATTTAAAAAAAAATTGTATCTTCGTGTTCCTGCGGTCAAGCGTTGCGATTTCTTTAATTAGTATGTTGGTATATCCGTGTTAGTTAATATGAAATCTTTTGGATAGAATACTTATATCTTGATCAACTGTTGGAATGTGTATGTCAGTATGTTAGATTTTGTTGGTAACGTACCAACAGGTGCTTTTTCCAGTCTTAAATATGTTTGATTGGAAAATGTATACATTTTTTTATATTTTTTTTTATATCAAACCCCTATGAGATGTGATGTTGATTTCAGAGATAGGTAGAACATTTTGGATCTCTTCTGCTGCATATGAAACATTTTAAGAGTCGTCTGAAGAGAATGTTGGGGTCGTTGGCATTAACATGTTTAAACGTTTCTAGTGATGGAGCTCATAAGTTGTATTGTGCCAGTGAAAGTGTTTCAGAGTCAATATTATTTACTAATAATATTAACTTTGAAAATTCTAATATTTAGTGTTCCCGGAACGCTGAATTGGAGTCAACGCCTTATAGAATTCACCCAACTATATGTACTCTCATATTATCTGTGAGCAGTAATTCTGTGTAAATTTCAGTTTTGAAAATTTTAAAAAGAGTGTAAAGTTGTTTGCTAGAAGTCTCCCGGTTCATTTTAACACGCGGACTCCATCCAAGTCCATCATTAATTTACCATATTTAAAATTCAAATTATCGTTTTGGGTTTGACTTAAAAATTCACATAGATGTTGTGGTTGCATAATTTGGCATATCTAGTTACTTTTTTCTTCCGCTAGAATAGAATTATGAATAAAGCAATATTCCTTAGGAAAGATAGAATATCAGTGCGAGTTTTCATTCTTTATAAAAGATAGAATAAAAGAAAAGAAATTAGCTGTTTATAGAAAATAACTAAGTTAATTAAATAAAACATTTGAACAAAAGTAATTAAGTAAACATAAAGAGAGAGTGAAAGTAATTCTAATTAGTCAAAGGTTTTATGTAAAAAAACTTTGTCAGGAATCCCATTAGTGGAATGTTTATTATAATAACAACAGCTTGTTTTTTACTTTATAGCTTGGCTTTTATTTATTTTTGGTTAATAAACAGAAATTTCATTATATTCAGAGCCTGAATACGATGTAATTTCTGTTTTAATATTTAGTCCTAAATAAACTGTCAACCCTTAGTTACCCAACATAATTAATAATAATAGTAATAATTAAAAACTCTTTATTTAAACTCTTTATTCCGGGACAAGTCCCTTTAGAATAACAATTTCAGGCAATGATAGGTGGGTTTCAGAGTCTTAGAGTAGATGAATAAGGGACATAAGAGTTTACAGATAATAAAAATAAGATTAAAAGAAAAAATAAATAAAGAAATACAAATGAAAATCATAACAAGTCATAATGCAATAACTTCTAGCATAAGAAATAGGTATTGATGGTCTAACTGTTAAATGAAAGCCACTCGAACTTCTTATGTTAATCAGATATAACAAAAATTAGAAATAAAATAACATATTTACAAATGTAGATTGAAATGAAAGAGAATCTATTTACATATATATATATATATATATATATATATATATATTTTTTTTGGAATTCGATGGAAAAGAAGTGATTGAATAAGCGGGATTTGAAGGTGGGAAGAGTATTGGAACGACGGTTGGAAGGAGGAATGGAATTCCATAAGGATGAGGATAGGACAAAAAAAGATCTTAATTGCAATACAATTTGAGAAATTATCTCGTAACTTTGATTTAATTTATAATTAGAGAGACAATTTTAGTTTTTCATTCCGTAATTCACGTCTCCCAATTTATCACTCGACACCAATGGCAAAAACTTATGAATGCATACATCTTAGGCCGAATTTCATATTGATTTAGGTGGCATAAAAACTATTTTTCAGTCGCATACAGATCGAGCTTGATAGTGTTTTGGCCCGTCTACTCATTTGCAACGAACTATGCGGCTCTAGTTATCGGTCTTACCATCAACCGGGGAGTGAGAACTCATATAAATGTCCTTGCAACAAGAGTAAGGCTGTCTAGAGGACGTATGGTGACCAAATGAAGAGCCGGGTTCTCGCAAATGAAACGTCCAGCCACATTATTCAGAACTGCTTTATCTATAAAATTAATAAAATTGTTGGAAACAGATCTCCAGAGGAAAGGTTACAGGGTTCTGAAGGAAGGACGCCGGAAACTGTTTTCGCGGGGAGTAAATGGAGATGCAAGCCAGATCTAGTAAGCTTAGATATTATTGATGCCAAATCGATGCCAATGGCGACACCGCCAGTGGAACAGACAAACAGACATACACTGGAACAGAAAAAAAAAGGC
Organism: Rhaphigaster nebulosa; assembly: GCA_948150685.1. Taxonomy (NCBI): domain Eukaryota; kingdom Metazoa; phylum Arthropoda; class Insecta; order Hemiptera; family Pentatomidae; genus Rhaphigaster; species Rhaphigaster nebulosa. The sequence goes on along the minus strand of OX411311.1, from coordinate 49,886,960 downwards.
GACAAGTACGAAGACCTTTATTGTAGGATTACTGCCGATAGTATTATTGGAAACGCCTGGTGTGAACTTTAATGTATTCCTGCTTACTATAATACCATATATTAAATCATATTTCTCTTATTTTTATTTATTTTCCTGTTATGTTGAATTTGAACTCTGATATTGATCGCTATTAATGAATACTTCCTTACACAACCGTTGGAGTTGAAACTGAAAAGAGCCTTCATGGGTTGTAGTGTTACAGGTTTTGTTTTTGTTTGACACAGGTTGTGTCCTTAAAACTGTGTCCTGAGTTATAGGATTAACAAATAATAATATATGTATGTACTTTCAAATAAATAATTAAACTATTTTTGAAGGATTTGATTAAAAAGTTTTAGTTCAATGCAATTGCAATTAATCAATGTTATAATTGAAAAAAGTCGACCGATTTTTCTACTGCATTCGTTTTCCTTATCGTATTATTTCAAGATTTTAATAAATCAGAGTAATTGTATTAATAAAATAAAAAATAAAAAAACGAATGCAATTAAATTTCACTCCGGCCATTAGAGGCTATGATCATTGAGTAATTGAAGAAAATTGAATATGAACATAGTTTCAGAATAAATTCTAGAAAACATTTATTTTGAATAAAAAACTTCAATATTAGAATTGAGAATTATTTGAGACTTAACTTGATGTCGGCTGCAAAGAGGGCAGAAGGAGGGTGTAAGTTGAGCGCCAGGTGGCTCACTTCTTTATTTTTTCAGCTGACACCGGACGAGAAAGTTGTACGCTTCGGAGTCAGGTGTATTATAGGGACTTTGTCGGTGTCTGTGCCTGTCAGTCTGGGAAGGGGGAGAGTATGTGGGGGGCTTGTAGGCTCAATAGCGAATTTGTAAAGTGCTAGTTAAAATGGGAAGATTCATTCTACTGTATAAGAGATCTTTTTAAATAACTTATTTTAAATACCCCTATTAGCCAATCGGTAATGAATGGAGAGAGATAAAAATTATAGTTTCTATACAAATAGTCTTCAAATTAAATTCCAGTTGTCTGGATAATGATGTAATTATGTAATAATTACATAAAAAATGCTTTCATTGATTTATAAAAAATTAGTGTTAGAGCACTGCAGTGTGTGCCTAGGATAACACACTGGAATGATACATATTACCAATTAATTCTGTGTTAGTATGTAATATATCATAATAGCTGACCCGGTAATGCTACGCTATAGTTGGATTTGAGGATGTATTGAATTAGACAGAAAGTTTAATAAAAATTATTGCATGTGTAAATATAGTATTAAAAAATCTAATTATTTGAAATTCAAGGTAGAATTTGTTCACCCGTTCAAAAAATAATCGTGACGCAGACTGACCAACGGCCAAAATACGCATTTTTTCACTCTGAGGGACTCAGCAAAGCGAAGAACTGTTGAAAACAGCACATCCGAAATTTGACCCGATTTTGATGATATAATCGTAGTTATAATTTGGGAAAGATTGGTTAAGCAATTTTGGTGGTTATATCTTACAAACAAAAACGGGCTATGCTTTTATGTAATAATATGATTATATCATATAATATAATATTATATATTATTAAATAAATAAATAATATAATATAAGTAATATATTATATTAAGAAAAATAATCTCCAATTATTAATGACTACTCCAATTTACTATCATATTTGGGAGACTGTGATACTAGTCTAGCTCTCATATTACAATTTTATATATATATATATATATACATATATATATATATATATATATATATATATATATATATATATATATATATATATATATTTTAAAATAGCTTACATCAGGAATTCTGGAAAAAATGTACTTGATATAAATGCAGTTTTTCAATCTCCGGTCCAACGCAGGCGCAAATTTGGAGTTAAATACAAGCACAAGTAAGATCAAGAAGGCTGTACTACTGTATTAACCATTCCAAGATGACGTTAGACTTTTATTTCGTTTTATTTATTTTTAAAAAAATCGAATGTAGATGTATCTTTGATCCATTAGTCAGAAATCTTCAAAAAGCTATAAACTTATTACCATGTTACATATATTGTCGAATAGACAAATAATGACTTACGTACTTATTTAGAATAAAATAGGTATAATTTTTGGTACAATTAAAAATATAAACGATTTATCTTTATGTATTTTAATTATTTATTTTTTTAACCTTACTTTATTTTTCTCTATTTTTTCCCGTATTCTACTGCCTGTTATTATTATTATTTCATTTTTTTTATTCTATCGCTATTATTATATTTATTCGTTTTATTAAATTAATTACAATTCGCTTTTATTACGAATTTACAATTATTCTTTAATTATAGACAGTATGAGACGTTAGGGATGTCTCTTGTATGAGACTCATATTCTAATTTTTTCAGATGTTAAAAATACTGTTAGTTGTTAAAATACCTAAGTAAGGCTTAACAAGCCGATTTAGGAATAAAGAATATTATATATAATATGTTTTTCATGTATAGAAGATATTCAAAATGGAAAATAACCTCGTAGTATATTACAATTTTTCTTTTCTTATCACTGGTACTATAATGAGGAAATTAGAAAGTTTCTTGATATTCATCTTTTTAAATATCATGAGGTCGATTCTTATGCCTAGTTGAAATGAGTCTCTGAATCTATAAAAAAATATACAACCATATTATTTCATTCATTGAAATAAATTAAAAAACCTCTGATGACAATAATAAATTAGCATCAACAGAAAATACTTTAATAACCTGATGCCTGCAGTCATAAATTTTAACGGATACACTTAATAGTTACTGCAATTATAGTAATAACCATTATAGCTTGTAGTTAATGAATGAATTACCTAGTGTACAGGCGGATGCTAACTGATCCAGATAGACTACTTTGTAATTAATTACCTTAGGTATTTAGAAGGGGTCTTCTAATCTTACTGCCGCAATAGCACAGAACAAAGCCTTAGCGAGCTTTTTTATTATAGCTGTGTTAATTACAGGCATATAAGATCAGAATGTGTGTCGTTGTGGTTGAATGTGTGTGTGTGGAAGGGGGAGGAGAGAGAGAGAGAGAGAGAGAGAGAGAGAGAGAGAGAGAGAGAGAGAGAGAGAGAGAGAGAGAGAGAGAGAGAGAGAGAGAGAGAGAGAGAGAGAGAGAGAGAGAGAGTGAGAGAGAGAGAGAGAGAGAGAGACAGAGAGAGAGACAGAGAGAGAGAAAAAATAAGGTAAAATCGGTTGGAAAATATAGAAAATAGAAGGCAGATATTTGAGGATGAAAAACATAGATTAATATAAAAAAATATAGATTAATATAAAAAAATATAGATTAATGTAGAAAAATATGAATTGAAACTGGTAATCCGTAGTCAATTTTAAATTTGATTCGTATCATATATCGATAATTGGATCTCTAAGTGTATCTCAAATTTGAATATTAGTTTTGTCCCTTTCCGTCTTTCATCCCACTTTTTTCTGTAAGTATTCAATCGTTGGTCGAAAACCTTTTAAGGCCACAACTAAACCGGACGTTGAGTAGTGTTACTATTAACCAATTTATGATTTTATGAAGTTGACAAGCAAAACCACTTGAGGCAATGTTAGCAAGTTTATTGTTGTGAACTATACTATACTCTTTTGTACCTTCTTCTTTGGTAGATGTTAAAAAAAAAAAAATGGAACGTAGCGGAGATTAGCATAGCCCATGAGAGGAGAGATGCGAAATTGTGAAGCGTTCGAATTTAATAATTTTTTTTTACTTTGAATAAATCTTTGGGTACAAAGATATGCTAGACGGAAGGATATTCGACTAGGTACCCCGATATTGCATAAGGATCAGCCGATAGATAAATGTCTGTTTTATTTCGCTAATAAATGGCCGCATGTTTTCGTAAATGTTAAACAATAGGAGGGCTCTGAAAGTGACGTGGAATCGTCATGGGTTTGACAGGTGAATGTTCAGCCTTAGCCTTCAACCATTGTACCTCTCATCGCTAAATTTCATAACGGGTAGGGTCTGTTCTCATCCGTCCTCGGAGCACCTCTTTGATTAAAGTCCAGTCTTATTGCCTCCCGAACGAGTTTCTTTCTCTCTTTCTATTTAATGTTTTAATTAAGTTGCTTATCCCATGCAGATAGGATACGCCACTAAATTCAATTTCGGTTTTATGTTCACCTAAAGATCTTTAATTTTCTATTTATAACAAAAACCATGAATATTTCGAGTGTCTTTCACAGCAAGCAGAAGAAATTCCAGTTTCTTGTCTAAACTGGACAACGTATTTTCTCTGCAGAAATCAGTACCTCTTTGATTTAAGTCCAGTCTTATTGCCTCCCGAACGAGTTTCTTTCTCTCTTTCTATTTAATGTTTTAATTAAGTTGCTTATCCCATGCAGATAGGATACGCCACTAAATTCAATTTCGGTTTTATGTTCACCTAAAGATCTTTAATTTTCTATTTATAACAAAAACCATGAATATTTCGAGTGTCTTTCACAGCAAGCAGAAGAAATTCCAATTTCTTGTCTAAACTGGGCAACGAGATCTCTTTTTAAAAGTATTTTCTCTGCAGAAATCAGTAAAATAATATTTATCCATAAATATTTTTTAAAAATAACTAAATATTAAAACATTAATTTTTCATTATTTCTTGATAATCTAATGATTTATCGAAACACATTTATTAGCGCCTGAAAGCAATATCTTAAAGATAAGCGATTTTTAGTGGTTCATATTTTTCGAGTTATTGACTAAATATCTTCAACACCCTCTTTGTAAATTCACTCCATTGGGACTCATCGGTAAGTAAAACAAATACATTATCAGATATTGAAATTTATACTGAAAATTGGAAAACAATAAACGATATTTTCTATCTCATGTTTTAAATAAGTCATTTCATCTTATTATAAACTTAGATACCCAACCTTTCACAATTTATAATTATTAAATATCAGTAATAGTTTTGAACGTAAAAAAGTAACACTTAAATTTGCACTCACCTTATCATCAAGCATTATTGTATCGGCTGGTTATGATTTTAGGATTTTATATATATATAAATATATATATATATATATATATATATATATATATATATATATATATATATATATATATTATAACTATATATCTTTGTTGTAAGTACTAAGACTTTTTATAAAAAAAAAGATTTATTTGAAGTATAATATAAAATACAACATAAAAACAGAATGAAGAATGGCGTGGGGACGGGCCAAAGATAGACTAAAGACAATGTTAAAAAGTAATTGGGGTTTATTAATGTTTCTAAGCTTTAGCTAGGATGCAAAGTTCCCACGCTTATGGCAATAGTTCCCAGGAGAGAGTTCTAAGAATTTAGATTAATATGTTGGGAAAACAATATTAGAATATATCTATATATATAGGTGAACATAAAACCGAAAAACCACGAAATTAAATTTACTGGCGTATCCTACATGCATGGGATAAGCAACTTAATTTGCTTTAGCTATTTTCCCTTCAGAATAACAAAATTGAATAAATATAAAGTAAACCAAATCTGGCCAAAAAACTAAAATAATAAAAGTAGATAAGTTTTTACATCAATAGTAATATAAATAAGTAAACAAAAAATGAGTTCTTCAATCAACAAAAATATATAATTATTAAAAAAAATGAAAAAGAAGAAAAGAAAAAAATTAAAAGGCGAGCAAAATGAAAATTATAAATAAATATCCACTAAAACATCATAAACTTTTGATCACATTGTTCGCCTTAAATTCATTTTTTTTTCTTTTTTGCTTATACAGCATCTTTTTGGGAAGTGAGGAGATGTTGGAAAAGATGGAATCTAATGAGGATAGAGAAAACGTATACTAGGAGGAATCTATATACATATAGATTTATTTATGCACAACTTGTGGTATATCATAAGCATCATTTAATGCTATTTTATTTTTTATTATGAATTCTCAATAGAAATTAATATACACTAATTCAAATTATCTAGCTAATTAATTATCAAACACTGAATGCCTTGCTATCATAGATAATTGCTATCTGATTTCTAAAGCCCTGAAACTACTAATTAGAAGAGGTATATCGGTTATGGGTATAACAATAGCCTCAATAGCTAACAATGTGGCCTGATAGATGTTACCTCTATCTCCATACCTGTTTGATAGTCTAATTGTTGACAGCCTGTCGTAATTATAGTCGAATAATATTGATCAATCGTGGTTATAATCACTATTAAATGTTTGTCAACAATAATTGGATTGTAAATTTATTGCTTGGGTTATTAAATTTTAGTTTTGTAGAAATATTTTCCATTGGTTTAATATATGTTTCTAATTACTTTATTTAATAAATTCACATCTTTTATCAACGTGTGATCCATTGATATACTGAAGCATTGATGTGTTGTATAAAAAATACATCATTTTGCTGTAGGAAATGCAAGAAATGATTCCTTTTTGGAATAATTTCAAAAAAGTATTTTATTTAAGAGACTTTTTGAAGTCCTAGTCATTTGTTATATTTGTAAAAAAAAAAAGAAATTAAATAAATGTAAAATCTGACATTAAGGCAGTGGTTCTCAAACTTTTTTCAGGCGAAAAATTAGATTTATTTAACAAAATTTACAACGAAAACGCTATAATTATTATTTTTCTGCTGTCATGAAAGGCATGACAAGGAATAGTACCCTGCGGCACCTCTTCCGGTCGTGATTGTCGTATATAGTTAGGCTAGGAGGTCCCTCATTCAGCTTCTCTTCAGTCTTCTGCGAATGTTGGTTGTTGATTGCTCAACCAGGTTGGTTGTAGCCATGTCTTGCATGAGTGTGTTAGGATGTCCGTGTAAGGGTATCGTTTGTAGAGGGTCCGTATGTGTTCGTTAACTGTTAACATTTTGAGGTATAAATGTAAGATTGATATACCAATGTTGTTGTATATGTTGTTGATATACCAAGGGACTTTGGTGATAGTCTTAAGAGTTTTTGACTGAAAGATTTGAAGTATTTGTATTATTATCATGTGTGTCGTTTTGACTGTCTCGTGTTTCTGTGAAGCGTAGGTCCAGATGGACTTGAGAAATTTAGTGTGTTTTCAATGTATGTCTAAGTACCAATTTTGAACGTCCTGAATTAAGTGAGTATAATAGTTTTACTTTTTGGGTTAGCGTTTTTTGTTTGTTCTTGATGAGTGGACCCTATGTTAGTATTCTGTCAAATGACAGGTATCGAATTTTGTCTATCTGCGATTGTCGAGGTATATTGGATGGCAGGTTTTATGTCGACGAGTAAAAGTTATATGCTGGGATTTGTCTTGGTTAAGTTGAATTTGCACGAATCATGAAGTTTTGTTAGATGATGTTAAGTCTTTGAGGCCTGTGCTTGATATTTTGTTAAAATTGTTGTATCGTCTGCATACGTCGCTCTCAGAGTTTCGGAGCTGCTTGGAATATCGTGTGCATATAGGATATAGAGCAGTGGAACTCAACAGTAATGATCCCTAGTACCTGCTAAGGCCGGTGTAATGCTAGAAAGTTCTGAGCCTTGGAAGACAGAAAAATATTTCAGAAAAAAAGGATTAAAGAATAAGACAATAGATAGGAGGAAGTATCGTCTTTAGTTTAAAGAGAAACCACTGATGCCAGACACTATCTAACGTCCAGAAATACCCCTGTTGCATACAATTTTTGCTCTGGTGCTGTCGCAATATAGTCACCCTGTGTAATTGTTGAATGTTGGGTTCGGAATCCAAATTGCTGCTCAGGTGTGTTATTGTTCGTCAAGTAGTCTTTTATAGAGTAGTTTTTCAAAAATGTTAGTCAACTTAACCAAGACAAATCCCAGCATATAACTTTTACTCGTCGACATAAAACCTGCCATCCAATATACCTCGACAATCGCAGATAGACAAAATTCGATACCTGTCATTTGACAGAATACTAACATAGGGTCCACTCATCAAGAACAAACAAAAAACGCTAACCCAAAAAGTAAAACTATTATACTCACTTCATTCAGGACGTTCAAAATTGGTACTTAGACATACATTGAAAACACACTAAATTTCTCAAGTCCATCTGGACCTACGCTTCACAGAAACACGAGACAGTCAAAACGACACACATGATAATAATACAAATACTTCAAATCTTTCAGTCAAAAACTCTTAAGACTATCACCAAAGTCCCTTGGTATATCAACAACATATACAACAACATTGGTATATCAATCTTACATTTATACCTCAAAATGTTAACAGTTAACGAACACATACGGACCCTCTACAAACGATACCCTTACACGGACATCCTAACACACTCATGCAAGACATGGCTACAACCAACCTGGTTGAGCAATCAACAACCAACATTCGCAGAAGACTGAAGAGAAGCTGAATGAGGGACCTCCTAGCCTAACTATATACATATTGGGACCAAGTTGATAGGTCTGTATGATGATGGGGTGCCTGTGTCTTTGTTTGGTTTGTGAATTATAGTAATGTTTGAGTATTTCCATTCTAGAGGGAATTTGATCGTGAGTATTGCATTGTAAATTTAAGTTAGGTGCACTAGAGAGTTTCTTGGCATTTTCTGAAACACTTGAACATTTATTTCAATGAGTATAATAAAGTTGATTTGTTATTTTGAATAATTAATACATTTGGGATGGCATATATTTAGGTTCAAATGAAACTAATATGATGATCCTCAACCTTTTAGTTTTGCAGCATCTTATGATTATTTTTTTTTTACCTATCTCTTGACTTCAGCAGGCCCGTATGATGAACTATTCCGCATATCCATCCAAGACTTAATTAACACTGAACATATTATAATGAAGACAGCGTTTAAGGGAATATGAATTATCACAGAAATTGCGTGTTACTGATGACTATACTTCTCTTTATGTCAACTATTTTCATGAAAGTGAGCGATTTTATATTCGCTGTCTATTAGAATACTGTCGTCATAAACTATAAAAACTTTACTCGATATCATTTTTTAAGATACATTTTTGTACCCGAATCAGTCTTAAAACTAAAAGTTTTAAGACATTTGAAAGCCCCAAAATCAATGATTAGGTACTAACCACAAAAAGGTGTAGTTTTTAGAGAAATTCGGGTATAATACAAAGATGTATTTAAAAAAACGATTTGGAGTAAGGCCATGTTCGGGTCTTTTAGCTTATCACGGCAGAATATTTTTTTTTTGCACGTAGCGTCTCATTTTTCTTCTGATAATTTTTTTGAATCTCGATTTGTTATTTTTCTCCATGTTTTTACATTATGAGAAGCCATATTATCATTATCAGTATTTTTGTTCATTTATAATAGTTTTTAATTTAGTTAATATATGAATGTATTCATCCAGCTTTTTAATTTGGATTATTTGCTTTTATATTATACTAAAATTATATTAAAATTAAGATTGAATTTTCAAATAACATTGTTTTAGCTTTTGAGCTCCTTTTGGTATAACCTTACTGAATGAGGATTTTTTACGGATCCGAAATATTTTATACTTCTCCCACTTAGCAACTTTCACATTTAGTTATTCCAGATTCGATATTATTTGCAGGAATGTTCATATATATTAATCTTACGGTTTCATATTAGAACGATTGCAATCTATATTCTGTAGTTTTGGCGATGAGTGAAAACAATGGTTCGGTAAGGTCGAGCGGTTTATGGTTTTATAAGTTGAAGTTTTAATTTCAGTGACAGACTAATTGGTTTTATAATGTTATAATTTGTTAAGTAGTGTGGTCAAAAATGACGATTTTGTCGAAAACTGGGACAGATTTACTTATATGCTTGTATATAAGATACTCAGATACTTGTATATGAGTTGAGCGAACCACATTATAATGTTTTGGTACTCTTTAGATGTAGAATTTGGTGTAATTTAATTTAATTACACCATTTAATTTAATTTAATTAAATTAATATGATTTTTCGATAGAAAGCGTCGTTTAGGATATATAAGTGAAAAATTCCCCCAAAAAATAAAATATCTAATTTTTTTGGCCTCCATTTTGAAACCTCGACCGCTTTGAGTTGGCAGACAAGTGCAAATTGAATACTGAGTATAGACATTATATGGATATATGATTATAATGTTTCTTCGAATAAGTCACCAAGTTTCGCTTCGGCTCTCGGACCATTGGATATTTACGCTAAACTGTCCTCTACCTTAACCTATTAAACTGCCTAAATCCGTCGGATATTATCTGGAAAATATTTTCTGAAATGTTTCACAGTTCAATTCATATAATATAGTTCATATTTTAATTTCGCTCTCCGGTTCTTGAAGTTTTGCGAAAAGAGGACATTCGCAGACTGGCTGGTGATGCAGTAAAATTTTATACCGAGACACAGGAGAATTAATTCCAGGGCTAAGCGGACATTATCTTGCGCTGAGGTAATAGGTTTTGTGATGAGGACTCAGACCTGGGCAGTTATTGGAAACCATCTGCCCCATGCGCAATAATTCTTATCATCCCATTATCTCCCTGATCATCGCTGATTTATGTCGTTAGCAATCAATTGCCGGCGCTAAATCACTTCTTGCTCCGGGGTATTGTGGTGCTCAGCGGTTTAGCTGCTCAACCTGCACAATGGTTGATTTAAATATCGTCCTAAAAGGTGAATTGAATCGCCCAAATAATTTATCACTGATATTGATAACGTTGATTAAAAAAAAAAAAAAAGACAAATATATTCTTGAAGGAAAGTTAACGAAGTCTTTCAAAGGAAAAAACCTAAATAGACAGAATGAGATAAAAATGGTCGCAGTTTCGCAGATTTTCCTTGGATGAAATGTGACTTTGGTGTAAAATAAAAAAAAAAAAAACGGCCCAGTAGTATCGGAAAAAAGCTGTTGGGATCACAGCGAGGTCCTCCCAGGGACGCCCTTACACAAGGCCAAGGCTGAGCTGAAGATCCCTTAGGATATTATAATTTTTTTGTACGTAAAATTAAATAAATTGTATCTTAAAGATAGCTGAAGGAAATGGAGATGAAGATAATATATATGTATAGGATAAAGAAGGAGAGGAAGAAGGAAAGAAATAATTGGTGAAAGAATGTTTAATTGAAAGTGAAAATAAAAGGTTAATTTGCGGAAGATATATAAAGAAAAATGAAATAATTAATGTAAATAAACAAAGATTCCCTCAATGGAAGATAAAAAATTATAATGTATTGAAGTATAAATAAACAGAATATTGACTCAAGAAAATATAAGAAAGTATTTAAAATAAATAAAAACAGAAATTCATTTAACAACAATCCAGTTCCAATATAAGAAAGCATAAAATCAAAAGAATTAAAAGTTAGTAAAAGGATGAATAATGAAGGAACTGGCTATGAATAATAGTGTGTAGGATACGACCAAATAAAATTAAACTAAAGAGTTCTATGTTTGTGATATAATATATATTTATGATGATATGATATGTGATATACCTAAACATATGGAGTGGCAATTAACAGTGAATGAAGTGGATAAATATTTGGAGTTTAAGAAAGATCTTATGACTATAATTTACTGAAGAAACAGGTGCAGATGATTGGTAGCTGGGTTGAGATGACGACAAGTTCATGATCAGTATGTGAAAATTAATAAGATGAAGAATTGTTGAAAAGAAAGTATGAGATCTCACAAATAAAAGATCCACAGTGCACATAAAAAACAGGTGATACCGGTGATAGACAGGTAAGGTGAGGTCCCTGTAAGCTTTACTAACCTTCATGAGTAAACATTCAAGTGAGGTTGCTGGTGCAATAGGTTTCAATCAGTCTGACTTGCTTTATAAAGTACAGTATTGTAAATATAAATATAATTGTATGGATAAATCTTTCTGATCATCTGATTTAATTTCCTTATTTTTTTTTCTCCAAAAGTGAACATAATAAGAATATAATTCAGATAAATAAAAGTAATGATCGAAACTGAGGAGATTTAAAGGAATTTAAATCAGGCAGTATTGCAGTATACTACTAAGAAATTCCCGAATAACCTATCAACTTTTCTGCATTTATTTGATCAAACATTACATTTTTCGACAGATTCCATAATTATCTGGGCCTTTCGGCGAATCAACGCACTGAGAGCGTTATAACTTACTCTTTTACTTGATAAGCACAAGTTTACTAACCAAGCTCAAGGTGAGCCATATTACCGGATTTCATCTCAAAATATCAGATTTCCAAAAAATACTCTAAATCAATATCCCTTAAAATGCATTTATGTATTAATAGAACTATAAGTAATATGGATGTGTTATTGTTAAGGACCAAAGATAGAGAATGGGGCTACAGTAGTAGAGAAAGGGGAGGATTTCAGCATCAATAATTTAAAAAAGTAAAAATTATAAAAAAATATACATTATCAGTACTGTATTGATCACTAACGTTGTAAAATACTGTATCAATCGACAAAAGTCGATTGAAACACACAGCTGCTGATAACGAATCGCTAGAAAAAGAACAGATAAGAAATCAAAGAAGTTCTCAAAAAGTTTAGAAATCAGAAATGAATAGTTGAATAACGCTACAAGCGTTGAAATAGAGATACCCAAGGAATACAAGAGAAGACCTACAGCGATAGGGTGGATATGGATATCTTGTTTGGTGGGAGACAGAGTTCATTCGTCTAACAAAAATTAGTTTAGTTGGTTGGCTAGCCATTTTAATTTTATTTTGTTACAACAATATATAGTTTGCAATAAAGGTTCATTAATTTTGTAGATTGGTTAGCGAAAGAATTTCTTATCTAAAAAAAAAAAAAAAAAAAAATGCAAAAAGCTTTAATTTCTCTGCTTAATCTTATTTATTTTTGCTTGTTGACTTCTTTAATTAAACACATAGTTGACTAAGTGGAGGATCTTAATAAATGCAGCCGGTATCCCAAGTGCCTGGTGAAAGATGCGCTTAGCAGACAAATTTAAACAGACAAATATTTGAGGTGAGGGAGGTAGCCCAGTGTAATATAAGTCGACCCAGATCCCCCCTCAAACCCTCCCCCCACTTTCCGCTTGCAGATAGTTTAAAGGGGGGCGTCATTTGTCTGCTACTTCCTCAGCTCTTTACGCTTCTCTGTTAAGGTGTTCCAGACTTATTTTTTCAGGAAGCTGTTTTAGTTAATTAAATCTATAATAATTATGTTAGATTAAAGAGCTTCAACATTTTTTTTTTATAATAGTACGCTTATATCAATCACGACTATTGAATAAAGTTAGGGTTTTTTTCATCCAAGATGTTGGCACGTTTAACAGACATTTAACCAGCTACCAAACATTATTTTGTAGTTGAGATTGTTATGGCGTCAACATATTACACCACATTTTTAAATGAAAATTTTATTTTGTATTAGGTAATTTATATTAGGATTAGAAAGAATGGCCAGATAACTGGAATTAAATATGAAAAGGGAGTGAGAGTTTCGAACTACGTATTTTAAAAATTAAACGATTGTGTATTAGTTATGGTTTTACTTAATTCCTAAAACCTTATTAGGTCACGTTACCATTACTTATACCGATTATAAATAAATTAAAAATATCTACACTTTATCGTGGATTTTCGCAATGTTTTTTTTTTTCTATATTTTTTGATATTTCAATTCCATTGATAGATCTTCAATATTGTTCATATTTCCATAAATCAGTCACATCATATTTTTCAACCTCAGTTCTACCATTGATGAGACTTATTGTTCCTCTTGATCTTTTTCAGAAACTTTTTCGATATTATTCAGAAACGCATTAAATTACTGGAATTACAAATTAATAAAAAAACGCTGTAAATTATTAGATTTTGGTTTATTATTTTCCAATAAATAAATAAATTTAATATAGTGGCGGACTTCAAATACCTGGGCACTCATCTCAACCAGCACGGATGGGTTGACGGAGACATTGGCGAAAGGATTAAGATGCAGGCAGATGCTTCCAATCCCTCAAGACTGACTTTCTGAATAAGAAAGAAGTCTCTAAAACAACTAAAAAAGTAATATACAAGAATACGTTTCTTCCAATCCTGACATACGCAAGTGAGCACAAGTATTAAGCACTCTATCAAAATTCAATGAGACATTTTTTTTTAATTATTAATTGTGTAGTGGATGGTCCACCGGGTGTAAGGGAGATGGTAGAGGTTGGATCTAGGTGATGATTAGTTGAATTTTTTAACTTCTTCCCAATTAGGCTCGATTGCTGACCAATAATGAGTACAACCGCTCAGGTATGCTAAATAAAATCCATATTGTATCTCACATATGAATATTTTAACATGTAGAAAAAAATATTCATGGATCTCCTAATGAAAAACGCTCAATCTGAAAGTAAACTAGCCCTTCGTTTGCAGACTGCTCCAGGAGATTAAAGTTGAAAGCTTTAGATTTATCTGTAGGTTTGTGGAACGTTGCGTTCGTAATAATACAGAGTTTGCGTTCGTAATTCAGGTTATAGTAAACATCGCAGATATTTTACTCAATATGAGGTTCTTTTCTTGGGAAGGCTGTTTATCTGAAAGGAAATACACTATTAGGTACGGCGGGATTTAATTATTGTTTTCGATGTAGTCTTCACCTTCATGCTGAGAAGCACAAGGGAAGTAGGAAAACAAGAATAAGGAACTACATTTCTAGTAGAAAAATACTTTCTGTTTAGTGATAGTAAATCGCTGGTAATATTTCAGATATGTTGGTGAGGAATTACGTTGATACACTCTACGTTGGTGTATGATATCAATAATATTGAAAGTGGTAGTTAGGGAAGAAAACAATAATTAAATAAAGTTTGCAGGAATATAGTAATGAAAATGGGATCCAACTATAAACATTAACTAAGATGTTTTGGATCAAGAATGTCTAGAATCGACGATGTAACGTTAATAGCCCAATACATTTTATTTTGAAAACATGATTTGAGTAAAATCTATGATTCAATGTTTGGAAATTACAATAAATAGGAAATCAAATTTTATATTTCATCAAGGTTTGTTTCAGTTTTAGCATGTTGCCACCGCATACAGAGACACTCGAACCCTCCCAAACTAACAGATGGGATGAGAAACCTTCGTAGGGCAATATCTTATCTGAGCTTCATGCTAATGTGGCTGGCTCCCTCGCTTCCTCTGACTCAGCTCATTGCTAATGCAAGCCCCTGGCAACACAGTCAGATCGCCTAGCCACCTTCTGCTCTGTCCTTGTTATTAATTATCCAATGATAGTCTACCCATCAATCGCACGAGTCCCATTATGGTGTGTTAGATTGAGAAAAAAAAAGAGTAACATGCTATCGAAAATTCTTGATTATCCGTTTCTTTGTCCCTTTTAAATAAAAATTAATTTTTATTATGAGAAACAATAGTTGTCTCCTAAGAACAGGAATGGTATACTTTCAAAGGCTATATTATCAGTTGCCTTGCTATGTTTAAGAATGCATATATTTTATGCTAGATCTTTTCTTTCGAAAAAAATATGTAAATCCTCCTCCGAAAAAAAACTCTGGGTACGCCCCTGAAAGGACTCTATAAGAGGGTTTACGGGTTGAGAAGCAGGCAATGCATTCCAGGTATGGATATGGGAAATAATCAAGAAATTGCTTCAGAAAACAGCTCTAAGGGAAGAAGAGTAAGCGAATTAAAAATGTAGGTAGGATGTTATTTTCTAAGGCACTCCAACAATAGCCACGAGAATCCTGGGATCTCCGAAGATAAATCTAATGAAATAATTAATAAATCTCTTCAGGCGTACCGCTTACCACAGGGCCCAGAATACGCTGGGCGGCAAAAGCCAATGTGGATATAAAAGGAAAAGAATTGGAACTGGCGGACATTTGGAGGCACGGAATCACTAAACTGTTGAAGGATAGCGACGAATTTTCGGTTGAAAATTTTATGGTTATCCCAATAGAGTTGATCAAAGCTTACTAAGAGATTTTAAGAACGTGTGAAAGTAAAAGCAAGGTGACGTTATGGATGATAAAGAGAAAACAAAAGAAGTGCTAGAACCGACGAGAATGGAATTGTATATCTGCATAATCAGCTGAAATTTATATTCCAATGCCCAAATAATGCTTATAATGATAGTCATCCAAATTATTAATGATACAAATTATGATTATATAATTTTATGAGTTCAATGGTTATATGATAATCGGTACCGATACCACTCAATACCACACTTGCTGAAATCAAATCAACAAATTCGAACTAGACTAGATCGAGCTAATGTTCGAAGCTAGTCTCATTTCGAAGAAATGTTTTTTATTGTTTATCCAACAATTTTGTTATTATTAATTTTTTTTTAAGGAATGAACATTGCTATCACAATGAGGTAAATGGGCAGCCATTGTAGTATTTGATTCCACTTCTAATTACGGCATTGTGATAACCACGTTCACTCCTTTAAACAAAATTAATAAAAATAAAATTGTTGGACAAACAATAAAAAAATGTATGGCTATCTAATAGGAAATTCATATTATATTCAAAAAATTATGATAACAGTTGAGAAATGTTCAGTTTAAGTAGTGAAATTTGGAACTTTACTGTAAAAACGTGGGTTTCTTGAAAAACCATTTAAAAAATCATATCTTGAAACCAATTGAGATAAAAAGGCGGTTGGCGGCACTGACCTACATTTTTGGTAGGCCATCCTTCTCCCCAAATAGTGAAGTTTCCTCCTGAGACCCTGTATAAAGATATTATGCATTTTCATTTTCATTTGGTGATCAGTTAATGTGTCATAAAAAAATATATATTTTTAAAAAACATTTTCAGGCTTGTTTACTCATTGTTTTGAGATGGATCCACATAGTTGGCCCAAACGCTAGCTGTAAATTTAAATAACAACATTTTTATGTTGTTTGACTGATTATCAACTATCTATTCATAACCCTTTTATGGGGTTAAAGTTTCCCCATACTTTAATAATATTTAAAGTTTTCTGTGTGCCAATCAACTGATTTGTTCGGTTGTTCCAACTATATGATGTATTATAAAACATAGAATAAAGATAATAAAAAAATAGAATCTAATGCATAAATAAACAAATATGTCCTTGTATTTCATTTTTTTTTTTAAATTCATTTTCATTTTTATTTAAATGGAATATGTGGTTAATAATTATTGACGATTTCTTACTGGGTCCTATATTTCTGTGTTTAAATAAATACATCCATCCACCTGTATCCACATATACCAAAACCTGTACCACTACAATCCGTGAAGTCTCTTGGGTTCAGGACTTGGTAAGAGCCATACTGTTCTGAGGCAACCGTAGTGTTGAAAATTATGTTATTCGGTCGAGATCAGGCCTGACCGCCAGGTTTCTCCCCAATTCATGGTTACCACTTTATAGAGGCTGGGTGAGCTCCAGGAGGTTCTTCGCCCAATCCCACAGGGCCGATTCACGGCAGAATGAAGACACTCCCACATAGATATAAATACCCTTATAGATACTTATTTTCCAACAATTTATCAATTTTTTTTTTGTCCAGGTTTCTGATCCAATAAGAGTTCACCAAATCTCCCAATAATATTGTCTTATTTATACTCTTGAATGATGTATTATAGATATTTGGTTTGGCTCCCCTTCACTCCCCCATTTCGCTCGATTTAGTATCACACTATCGCACATTTATCACAAATGTGCAATAAATGCGATAAAAATCCAATTTATGTTATGATCCTAAGGTATGTTATTTAGTTGTTTTTCAGTAAATATCCGCATCAACATTTAAAGAAAAATGACGAAAAATCGCGGGTGGAAGTCCATTTAACAAAAATATTTAGTTATGTACCTTTACTAAAACTAATTTTAATTTCTTATAACCAGTTTCTGGTCGTTTAAATCCTTTTTGTGGATTTACTGAAAGACTCTTATGAAGATGAAATCCTAGATTTGTTAAAAAAGGTATGTGTGAATTGTTAGAGAATAGTGTAGGAATGGATGTCATGGGCTCGCGACGAAGAGTAAAAGTGATTAGATTATATTTCATTTATAATATATATGTATGTGTGTGTATGTTTGTTATATTTGTGTGTGTGTATTTATATGCATATATTTCTTATTTATTTAAATTTTTATACTTATATAAACGGGGAGAAATAGCAATTACATATAACATAAAGAAAATGATGGGTTTGGAGACTAAATTAATTTTCTATTAAGCCTTTGTTTTGTAACATTGAAATAGTGCAGATATTGGAGGTGGTTTTTTTAAAATAATAGGCTATTGATTAAGTATTAACGTATAGCTTTTATATAATTTCTATTGAAAGCATTTTTAAAAAAACACGACTGTATTGATTGTCATGTATTAAGGTAATCGATTTAATGCATTTGTTAAAATATAATAAGTTGTTGTTCTCATTTAATTTAAGATCTAGTTTTGTTAAAGACCACGTCTTATTGCAATGCAGAATGATCCTGATGATGGGTAAGAACCCTGAAACGTTTATTATTCATTAAGCTGGTCCTGAATAAATATTAAAACTGTGAAGACTTTCCTTACACCGTCCTTTATTTACAAGGATAATTATTTTAATTAAAATGTATTACCATTATGCTAAGCGTAATGGTATTTGATGATCGTACATACTGCATGTATGTACAATAACTACACCTGAAACCTGGGCCTCTTAACTGTGGGTAAACTGGGATTGTGGTTTGTGGCCGCGTCCAGTCGGAGATTCCCACAGCTCTAAGTGGATCCACTCGTCTAAATAGGTCACAATACTCGAGGAACTAAAGGGTTTTGTGGTTAGTTAACAAAATTATTCTTATTTTGAGATCGGGATTTTTAATTATAGGATCATTTTACACATTTCATTAATAATTTTTACATACTTCAATTTGTATTAAATCATTACGAATGCATTGTGGTAAGATTGAATTATTCTCGTTGAACTCACAGAATTTTTCACGCCTGGGCTCAAAATTGAAGAAAATTTTTTTAAAAGAAATTCTTGAGTATTTTATGGAAATATTGATATCTAGATATATCTAGATATATAGAAAGGGTCCAAATATATATATATATATATACATATATACGAAATAAAATTAATAAATAAAACAAGCGAAATTTATTATCAACAAAAAATAAATAAACTCAACTTTATTTTGTTTCTTATGTTTTATTTTATGTAAGTTGCATTTGTGAATTCCTTTAGACTAGAATTAGATTTAATTATATTATCTTCGTCGTAAAGAGGCTCACTGGAAATTTCTTTATTTCAGGTAAGACTCATAACAGTAACAATTCTGAAAAATTGCACATTTCGTTAATGGCTAACAATGTGGTTTGAAATTTTGAAATTATGCTGTCTGAGTAAGAATGAACTAGGAAAATAAATTGAATAAATCCTCAAAACATTACATTTAAAGTAATTTATAAGGATAAAATATAAGGAAAATTAATTAAAATGCAGACCATGTTATTCTGGTTTTCAAACTTTCCTGGAAAAATCACATCTGCTGGTAACTGTAAATAAAATGGGTATTCTTTACCGGCCTAACAGAACAAAGGCTCCCATAAATCCCTTTCAAATCCAGATAAAACTCCTGAAGTAATACTCGAGACAGATTTTTAGGATAGTACTAAATCTTGATAGTAACAATAATTTTTAAGTTATATCTTGCATTTCTCTACTTTACTAGTTCTACTAATACCATATTATTACAATATTAATCCTTAAAAATTATTAATCTAAGCAGATGTAATTATAGACGCTACAGCATGGTTGACAGAAAAAAAAATTAATATATATATTTTTTTTTACTGTTAAGCTTGAGTATTAGAATATAGTTGTCTCGTGCCAATTTGTTATAATTACTTTTCCTTCATCTGTAGAATTTAATGATTATAATAATAGAAAATGTTAATAATAAAGTGAAACCTATGGACTGCAATGTTTCATAAATGGTTAAAAATGATGCTAGTGTGCTACATTAACAATATAAAAAATGGCAAAACGTGGATTTTTGTTTGTATTTCCACGACTCGAATATGATATATTGATCACATATGTTAAGTTCTGTAATATGAAACATACCACATAATAGGTCATATTTGTATAGTGTTTCCACTTGTAAATAAATAATATACATTTTATAATATATTTCGTTATTTCTTTATTACTTGGAGGAGAAATATATCTGAAATAAAATCAATGTCCGAGGGAAACATCAAAGTAAAAAAAATAAAAATTAACCTATATTGGCTAGTGTTAGATACACGAAAGGTCGATATGACCGGGATTCATTTATACTGAAGACTACAATAACCATTCATAAACTTTTTATTAAGTAAAAGTAATTATAAATAGAAAAGTATGCTTGTTTTATTAATATTTGCTGCTGTGTTTATTTGCTATTTAATATATCCAAATACATGTATGTATGTTTGCAGATGAAGAAGTCTTCTTCATATCGGAATATTATTGTTTCAATCCATCAACTAATATAATAATTTATTTTGCTCTAGGATTGCCAATACATGCATGCCCTATTTATAATATTTTTTCTCGTATATTTACCTTCCAGTAATCAGTATTCATAAACATTTATATTACACTGAACTATCTCATATAATGAAATTCCATTATCGTGAAATTACTCTCTGACCAAGGGAGTTCTGGTTATTGGTATACTTTGAACAAAAATACATAGAAGAGCATTTTGTGTCTATTTTGTTTGTTGATGGAAAACTGTACTGTGAAACTATTCCCATTATTCTTTTGACAATCGAAAATAAAATTTCTCAGCATGTCCGCAGCATAGCTCAGCGCAAATTGGTTTTATCTCGTTGTGAACGACTTCCCTTCATCCGCGCTACGGCCAATATCCACTCTATCCTTTTCTTTACCTTTGTTCCAATTGCTTTTGTTTGTTTAAAATTTAAATTTGATATAAAGTTCATTATTATTCAGTTTCTAATAGTTCATTTGTTAGTATTGCGGTGCCGTCGTAATGAAATCGATCACGGTTAGTTTAATATGGAAATTGGAAGAAGAAATTTAGTGATATTTAAATTTAATCTGTAAGCCATGTAATGAAAGCAATTGATGATGATAGTAAAGTGACTGTACACAGATTGCTTTAGTTCTATACCAGATTGTTTTAACCATGCCTTTATGAAATTAATTTATACCAATCGATCGGTTAAATAATTAATTAATCGATTAATAAAATTACACATATCGAATCCTTGCTTACTGTCGATTTATTCCTCTTTTCTATTACTCTACATGGCCTCTTTAAGTCCCTACCCTTGCTTGGAGAGGTGATTAAGAGTAACCACATGGCGGCGAGTCTCGTTGGAATTCGCCATTAAATCTAAGTTTATACGTTAACAGTTTACTAGAACGTTAGCTTTCCAAGTTGGTAATCCTCACCTACTTAAGCTCTTAGGCTTATATAGGAATTTGCGCAGTTCAACACTTAACATCAAATCCCTTCCAGTAGCTGTATTTTGGGGCTGAGATACAGCTGTGCACACGCAGCAGGTGTGTAAGCAAGTCTAATCTTTGTTCAGGAATCCAGGTTTAAGTGTGCCTTAACAAATATTTTAGCCTAGTCGAGGTTTGTGATGGGAAATTATAGCATTAAGTAATTATTTTATTAACAACAGACATGGTCAGCAAATTAATTCCAATAAGCACATTTTTTTATCGACCTCGTACTAGCATAATTGTCTCGTTGGGCCACATGGGATACTGGAAGGTCTCAGTTTTTCTGACCGAGAGTTCCTGTTGTAAATCTGTCTTTGGTGAAAGTCATTGTAAGGTTCTTTGGTTGTGCTGGAATGCAGAAGTCCTTGTGTAGTACGTCGTTGGTGATGTTGAATGTGTGTCCACCATTTTGCACGGAAGGACTCTATTCGTTTGTTTGAAGTTTCAACAGAATTATATCCCGTATATACATATCGGTTTTAGTAAAACATTTTGGAGAGTTTATTAGTTGAAGATAATTTTCATAATTGATGAACGGCTGTCAACTAATCAAAAGCACGTCAGAGGTAAGTCCAAATGGGCATCTCCATTTTCGTTTTTTCTTGCAAACGCAGTAAAAACGATATCTTTCATTATTCTGAGCTTCATTTTTACTTAAAGTGGACAAACTTTCCAATCACTTTTCTACAAAAACATATTTGACAAAAATGGAACTACCATTAAATACAGCTTTTGGAATACCTGCCGGAAAACGTCGACATTTGTTTTGGCCGGAAGTGGAGCTGTTTACTTTTGATATCAACCTCCAAAATTTTGCTTGTTTTGATTTTAATATCACGTTAGCATTATTTTGGTTATATTTTCCGAGTATAAATTAGCTAAAACGGTTATAAAATGTACAACATTTTAAATATAAAGACTGATCACTATCACGATCTGAAGTTTTTCTTCGCTCGCTTTTCAGATTTTAAAAATGCTTCTTACGATAGTTTACGTCTGGCGTACAGGTATAGTCTGTTTAGTTCTTTTCATTGAATCTAATGTGTGTTTTTACAAATCAGTCCCATGTCCTGGATAAAACCTCAATAGCTAATTTCTAGCATCTCGCATTTTTTCAACTATACCTGGAAGCTTAGCCTTTGATTCAGTGTGAAAGCAACACCATTTTTATTTTCACCTTACACCCAAATCAGGAATATCATCGAAATAGTTTTGAAAATTGGTGGATGCTTAAGAAGGGTTCTCATCTCAACTAAGGATCACTGTGTTGTCGTCAGCTAAAGTAACCAGCTGTCTTTTCATGTTGACATGTGTCTATTGAATAAAATTGATCACAGGAAACTGCTCCTGATCTAATACACTTGATGCCAAAGAATTTAATTTCTACATTCATGGAATAATATCATATATATACATATTATATCTGTTAATTATGAAAGTGAAACTAAATACATCGTCGGAATGAAAAAGTTTGAGTTTGGATCAAATACGCTAAATCATATAAAAAACTTGATTTACGCTAAGGAAAACGCCAGAGCAATATTTTTTTTTTTTTATTGGAGGAACTAGAAATGTAAAATAATTAGATAATTTAATTAATTTTTGTGTTTCATAATAAATCCACATCTGTGGTTCAGTACACCACCATCAGCGTGTGAGGTCTCAATTTGGTTGTAACTTGAATTTTAAATGAGTGTTACTACTACGATCCAAATTACTATTTTTACTCTACAATTAGAAGTTCTTGTCAATTACTTCCTGTTTAAAGGAGCACTAATATTTTTCTACTACACAGCGACTTTACATTTATATTTCGTTCGTAAAGGCATTAGAAAAAATTAATCTTAAAAATGCATCATTTATTTTTCTTGAATTTAAAAAAAAAAAAAATTATTTTACGTTTGCTCAAATTCAGTTTGAAATACTGACCAAATAGCGAGAAACCCCTTTGTAGCATAACAGCGCAGCGACGAAGTTGTTTACTTTTGGACAGCGTGAAATCCTTGCGCTTTGTGGGGGCATTGTCCTAAGTTGGTTCTATCTCATCACCAAGTCAAGCTGGACAACAGCATGAAAAGGTATTTACACTAGACCATGGTATTTCGCTGAAGATTTATTGAAGAACAATGATTATTAATTATTATTATTATTAATGATTGTATATTGGAATAATTAAATGATTATATGACAATATCGGAGTAGGTAATGCTATAAAAATTGGCGTGGATAAAAAGTTGAATAACTTTAAAACAAGTAATCGCACCTCTGAAATTCCAACGTCATTTGAAATAACATGTAAAAACTTTCAAGAAATGATGTTACAGACGAATTGCGATTTGTTATTACTGATGATAAAAAGTAAAAAAAGTCGGGATTTATGAGCTGAAATCACGTGTTTTAAAGTTATTGAACTTTTACCTAATCCGATTTTTGCTTGGGGTGAAGGGGAATGTAAATAATAAAACTGAATAGAGATTATAACAGTAGCATTATTGTATAGAAAATCCTTTTGGTTGGACGAACTGTGTAGGAAAAAGAACAGGACCGAGTACTTCGAATAATACAATTACTATGGCGATAACAATGTGTACTAATTCAACTGTTAGATTTAAATTAATGTGCTTAGACCATGTATTAATTGAATTGTTCGGTATTAATTCATTTGTTCGCCTTATTTCCTCAACACAACAGATGTTCCATGAGCGATTCCCTCACACTGTATTTCTGTTGCTTTATATTGAATTATTGTTATCTCCAAAATCATTTTTGTTTTGGGTAATACTATTCTATAATCATTCTGAAAGTAATAATTGATAATAAGAAAAAATAAATTAATAAAAAATAAGGTTTATTTATTTATTTTTTCACCATTATTTTCAATAGTTTTTAGTAAAAACTGTTACACCTCTCTCAGGTTAAGATACAGTTATCAAACCACATTGCCATCGCCCCGCGACGCTGGAGCAACAAAAGATACCGGATCGACTCCTAACGGTGTAAGTTGCTTTTATTTTGTGCTTTTCCACATCACTGTACTCCAACTCCCAACTCTGGCTAGTATGATTTATCAATTGTAGGATAGCTACCTATCCTACTCCTGATTTGAGCATATTTAGCACAATAAAATAAAATTCAAATAAATTAAATTGCATGCAATTAAAATGATGTGAGATTTCACACACGAAGCCTTGAGTCTCTAACATCTCGGTAATCAACTAACCTGTCGACGTTTCAACAATTTAGGCATCATCAGGACAGAATCTATATATATATATATATATATATATATATATATATATATATATATATATATATATATATATATATATATATATATATATATATATCGCATACATCCAGGACATCTCACTAGGCATTTACACTCATACCTAAACATAAATAGTATGCATGTGTAAATTTCTCGAGTGAGATATTGTCTCTACTCAATTAGTATTTTTAGACTGTTGATACGAGATATATTTTAATATTGAAACTCAAGACTTTACATGTAGAATCTTTCATTTATATTCTAACAATCAATTTATGTATCTTTTTGATTTTTCTTTTCCTATAGATTATTATACCTTAACTTAGTTATAAATAAATCATAGGCTAATATTGAAAGGTGGATATTATCTGTTGATATTTAACAGAAAAAGTATTAGTAAAGAACCTACGATAGGACGGGACTTGAAAAAAGTAGGGACCACAAACGCAATAAGTGGGGGTACGGCCCCCAATTACTGCCCCTTCCGGCCCATAGCTTCCATTAATTAATCATAACCTCCCCAATCCTGTCACTGATATTTTTTCCTGTATGTAACTTCCGCCTGGTCAGATACTCATCTAATATGTCCAATCTCGTTTCATATTTACTTTCCCTTTCGTATTGTATCGAATGAATAATGTAATAAATAAATTTAACGGTAGTGGATTGAATGGGAGCTGTTCTACTGCATTGTATACGTTTTTAAGAGGAATATGAGAAAGTAGGAATTTCTTCAATATTAAATAAAATTATCTTATTACTTAAGATTGTGATAGTTATAATAGGTAGGAAAATAAAAATGTTGTAATTAAAAAAATATTTAATATATTTTAAAAAAATCAATAATATATAAAAACTTGCATTGCAACTCAATATTGCGAATTCGTTTAAACTATAGCAACTGTTTGCCATTAGTTAATTGAAAATTTTATAAAATCTAAACATAATTATTTCAGAAAGAATTAAATTAAAATAAAGAATTAGAATGAAAATAATAACAAACATGAGTATTTCACGACGTTGTAAATTATTATTAGATGCAATTTAAAAGATTCCGGAAAACGAAAAAAATAACAATGAAATAACAGCTGAACGTTGAATCTCAAAAGTTTGAAATATTTCTGCAAACGAAAATAAAAAATAATATACTCACGTTGGTCTTGTTTATTCAAATAATGAATATAATAGAATCAATATCATTCTCTTGAAGTGAAATAAAAAACTCAACACATGCACTAACAAAACAAACTTAAGATTAAAAAAAAGAAAAAATAGCTCTCAGAAAGCACGCAGAAGAGTTCGATGAACGAACAGAGAGAGAGGATCGAAATGAAAGTTCAGCCACCGGCTGAATAAAATAAAGAGCCGCCGAGTGGAGCACTGATACAAGGTAAAAATATCCAGCTAGTTATTCGCTGAAAATTATTCGATGAATGAATTGCCTTATCTATCTTTAGCATTTAAGGCCTAAAATTTGGAAAGTAGATCATAAATCTGTCTTCGAAAATGTTGTTCACAATTTCTTGACAAATCGAACAACTGAAAATTACAAATTAGCTGTTAATGAACTTCTGAGGACATACCAAGAGCTAGGTTGTGAAATATCGCTCAAAACACACTTTTTGGACTCGAATTGTTTCCTATCAATTGTGGCGCTGTGAGTGACGAGAACGGGGATCGCTTCCATCAAGACATTTCAATAATGGAAAGAAGGTATCAGGATAAGTGGGACTCATCTATGTTTCCAGACTATTGATGAAATGCCATGAGAAATGCCCCAGAAGCAGATTATAAAGGAAAACCAAAAAAAAAAAAAAAAAACGAAACGCTCAGAGTGAATAATTGCATAGGTAAGGAACCAAAGGAAGAAGTTCTATACATAATAATAATAATAAAGTTTTTATTTATTCCGGGACAAGTCCCTTTAGAATTGCAATTACAGGCAATGATAGGTGGGTTTCACAGGCTTAGAGTAGATGAAATAGGAACGTATGAGTTTACAGATAATAAAAAAAGATTAAAAGAAAAAATAAATAAAAATGAAAATTATAACAAGTAAAAATGCAATAATTTCTAGCATAAGAGTATTGATGGTCTAATTGTTTACGCCTTAAAATGAAAGCCACGCGAACTTCTTATGTTAATAAGATATAAGAAAAATCAGAAATAAAACTACATATTTACAAATGTTGATTGAAATGAAAGAAAATCTATTTACATTTTGTTTCGGATTTTAATAGAAGAAGTGATTGAATAAGTGGGATTTGAAGGTGGCAAAAGTATTATAGCAATGAATGGAAGGAGGAATGGAATTACATAAGGATGAGGATCTGTCGGAAGATGCGGATCGGTGGGCCGGTGTATATAAATCTGAAGGTCGAGAACGGGTATGACGAGAATGAACAGAGGATTTGATTTGGAGGTCGGAAATATATGATGGAAGGCGGGATTGGATAACTCGGTAGAGGAAGGATGCCAGTATGTACTTACGACTGTAGGAAGGGTAAAACCACTTCAACTCTTCGTACATACATGTATATATATATATATATATATATATATAAATATACTTTGAACCAAGAGCTAACAAAAAATTTCTGGTGTCATATTCTTGTTCTTCGATCTCAAACTGGTCGGAATTGACTATTTTTTAATTATAATAGAGACAACTTTATTTTATTTTTTGTAAACCAGTATAATTAGGAATAATATCAGTTTCGTTTTATTTGAAATGATATAACATACATATTACATAATATTGACAGGTACAGTTATTTGTTCGACTATATATCCGACCGTAATACTGAATCAGAAAGGTGTTCCCTCTTCTGATGGCCGACACAGGGGCAAGGAAGCCGAAGGTTTATTGGATAGAAACCCTTCAAACGGGCGGCGGTGTAAACTGTTATATAAGTTAGCAACCATCGGAAAAAAAACATACAGTTTTCCATTTCCGCTATTCCTTTATTTTCCTCCGGTAGGGAGTGGTATTTACGCCATATCGGCCTTCCATATTGGTCCCTGAATATTACATTCGGCTGGGAACAGGGAATATATAATGCTAAACGACTTCAGTAGGTCCTACACCGGGTAGAGTGTCCAAATTTATTGCCTTACCTTTACAAGATTTTTTTTGCTAGTAGATTTCCTATTTTTCATCGGTTGCCGGAAAAACCACGACCCAGATAGGTATATTTTTATTTTTTTATTTTCCGAAATTGTATAGAGCCATTTCTCAGATGGCGGACCAATAGTTTATGATATTTCGCATTTGGGAAATGATAAATTTATATTGCGTTCCGAGTATATATAAGCAAACTGTTTCGTTCTAGGAATGCATAACACTGGTATTTTTTGGATAATTATTATAATTAAATTTTTAATTAATTATTTTCGTCTATTATTTTCAATAACGAAGGAACTCGTGATTGCCATCCGCCATTTCTTTCTAAAATGACGGTCAATTAGAGCTTTCATATGCCCATATCTCGGTCATCGATGAAGATAAAGGAAAAAATTTAAGAGTTTGGAACCAGCATACAAGAGTATTTTAAAAAATTATGAAATCGATATCGATATTGGACAAATATCATTCTGCACATATTTTGTACCTTTGTTTAGTTTTATGATATCTCAAAAACTATATACAGTAGAGCGTCGATTATCCGAACTAATGTTGTCAGTGGTGGTTCGGATAATCGAAATTCACGTACTCGCACACACACACACACACACACACACACACACACACACACACATATATATATATATATATATATATATATATATATATTTTTGTATATATAAATTTTATATATATATGTATATACAAAATTTCCGCGTAATAATTTCCATTTTATCTTTTAATGAAAGAACCACTCGTTTGCTTTTTGTTGACATGTTTTAATTTAAAAAAAAGTGATCACAACGCGGTATACACCTCAAAAAGAACGGTTTAAAACTGAAAGTAAGCTATCTACAACCAGCCAAATGAACGAAAAGGGTTTCACAGAAACAAATGCAATGAACTAATTAGGTATACAGTTCTGAGTAAACAAATACTTATTGAACATCTAAGTTCATTGAACACACACACAAACTTATGAACCAGATACAAATACTATTTAACGAAGCAGTTTATGATAAATAATTAAGGATGGCTTCCTATATAGACGTTCTGGGAAAAATAATTTTATTTTTCGTTTAATTTTATTCAAAATAACAATCATTTTAACAATACCAAAAAGTAATTTACATGATCAAATTAATTTAAATTACACACATTAAAAAAAAAAAAAAAAAAAAACGTTCCGATAATCGAACGTTCGGATAACTGACGTTCGGATAATCGACGTTCCACTGTACTACCCGGAACATTCCAGACGTTCATTTGAAAGATAATGTAATTGCTTGCAAAGCTAGACATTAAAAATATATATATATATATATATATATATATATATATATATATATCTTAATCGGGCTAATATTAGCGAATATGTAGCAAACAGTTTTTATATTGGACTTCCACCCAAAGTGGTAAGGAAAGTCGTGGGGATGGTTCACCAGATATTATTGGTACATAACTATTCGGAAATATTTAAGCATTGTGTAGTAATTTTTATGTTTTAATATCCTACTTCTTTTTTCTTACCATCTCCCCCTTTTATTAAGTAAAAGCAAAATCCACAATAATGTGTTCCTGGCAAGGTCCTTCTTTTGCCGAAGGCATTCTAAGGGTGGTGTTGTAGGTCTGCTGTGTGCAGCGGCGACATCAATGAGCAGATCGCCATGTCTTCCTTGCGAAGAGTGAGTAGGGCTCACCCCGCTGGTAATATCCTACGAAGAACTTAGACTTGATTAGAATACATATATCCGACTAGAATTGCGAGAGCTCAAACAAGCTTACAGACTATTGACACATTTACTTGACAAGCAGCACACTGTTATCTTACAAAACAATAAATTATTATTCAACTCATTACTGAAACAAATATGGACCTACGTAACAGAAGTTATGGTTCTGCAAAAGGTACCTGTATTCAAAAAATCAACACTTTGTAAAACGTAATAAGAAAATTCTACATGCCCATGGTACATTTCAAATTACGCAATAGACAATGATGCACACATATCATTCGCCTGTCCAAATCCAATGCCATTTTTATTTATTTATTTTTTCAATAAACTTTATATTTCATAAAGTTATCATTCATGAGTAATTATTATAATAATAATTTATATGTTATCATTCAATCGAAATGATATATCAAAAAATTTAAGAGAAAAGAAACAGAAAATTATTAACTCGCAAACAGCATAACATTTATCAGAATGCAAAAAATATCAGGTAGAAAGGAAAATCAGGAAAATCGAAAATTCTTTCCCGTATAAAGAAAATAATCAAACAATAACACTAATTTATCTAAAAGATAAGGAGTTAATAATAATTAGTCATTATACATATAAGTTTACCTATCTTACTGATGATACCCTGCGCCATCTACAGCGATTGCAAGACAGCTAAGGAAGATGGTCCGAACAATGTCGCTGAAGAAGGAGAAGCCACCATCCCTCGAAGCTCTTCTTGAACTTCCAACAGTCCCAGAATTCATCAAGCGGAGGTATATCAAATTTTTGGACTCACTACAGTGCCTTACCAATCCTTAATACGTGCATTAACACCAGCATCTACCCCAGTACGGTGGCAGAGCACATGAATTTAATTATACTACAATTAATGAATTTAGTTATACTTTAGTTTAAGTTTAGTGTTAGTTTAAGTTTAGTCACCAAACATTGCGTCCCATCACGTTTATTATTTAATAAACAAAAAAATCTCAAAGAATTTATCTTAACTTTATAAATTGCTTGGAATGTAACACTGTTACAGTAAAAGAAAAAAAATCATCAAAAGGAAGATGTGGATCTACTAATAGCTATTAAATGCTCATAAGAGACTTTGGAAAAAAAAGAAGTTAATCCGAGCAATTTAAGAGCGGTCGTCGCTAATGGCCTCAGCAGTCGAAGTGACGTTAAAGATATGAAAAAATAAAACAATACTAAATTAGCATGAAGTAAAGAATTTTTTGTGATTCTTAGTGAAAATTATTTAAATATTAGTAAGCTAAATTAGTTATATTTTTGGGGAGATTAGTTAAATAATTTTTAGATTAATGCAATTAACAAGCTCGTGATCAAAGCCCTACAATGCATCAATTGACAGAGAGAGATACCTTGGACTGCTATACGCACAGCATACTAATCAATCTATAGCTAGACATACAACAATATTATAAATAATATTCTTAACATTTTTTTTCTTTCTTTCTAGCTCCAAACACGTTATAACTATTACTACATTACCCATATTATATCTGTCCATTTTTTCTATTTCTTTTCCCTTTTTTTCTATAGAACTATTACTCTCTAACCCATCCTTTATTTCTCTTTCCCGGTGACTCTCGACTATTTCATAATTTAAAATGACGCTTTCTCTTTTTTTTTATTCATGCAAAACAAAAAAAAAATCGAAAACTAATCGAATGTTCACATTTTAGAAAAACACACCTAAACATCAAAAACAGTAAAATAAATAATAACTAAATAAAAGGATACGGATAAAAAAACAATGTAATAAATATAGTTAAAGACAAAATAAATAAACAATAATTATAATAAATAAAAAAATAAATAATAGATATCCATTCAGTTAACTACCATAGAGGTGATGGTGCATAATTCCCATGGAGTCCAATATAATATTCTCGGCCAATATCGCAATTACCCAATTACCAACACCTAGGTCTTCTTGAAAGCTCCTTGTTCTACTTGGGATTGTTCCGCGAGACCAGAGGCCTCTCACGCTGAACTCACTCTCTCTCCGAAGGTCTCGCAGAATTTCTCTTTTATGTAAGGGATTCACTTCTCATAGATGTTCCTCTTTTCCCTCACTGTCGGATCCAAGACCAGTGATGTCCTTCCGGTCTTGGAGAATGCGACAATATCTGCATATCTCGCGGATCGATTTTTTTTTTTAAATAAAAAATTAATGAAATAACTTTTCATTATATGAATTATTTTTATTCTGTTGTACGAAAGAATGCTTTCTGAACAACCATTCCGATTCAATCGCTATAACCAGAAATCAACTAGTAGGAGTCAGAGATTATTTTAGCTAAACTACTTGATGGAATATACAGTTCAGGATGATGTCTTTTGGTTTACATATCAAACAAAAATTATACAAAAATGTTGTAATACCCCATGATAAAAATAGATGGAGAGAATAGAGCTCTATTTAGCGGACAAAGGTCCTTTAAAGATCCTTGAGCAAAAAATTGTCCATTTTAATATTGATATAGGTTTCAATAGATCAAAGCTAGTAATTAAATAAAATCGGATTCTGTTAGCAAGTAGAGAGAGATCAAATTAGACACTGTATTAACAGTTCTTGTCGTGTAACAGAATCAGAAGACACGTCGATCTGCACACTGATGCCATCGTTGCACACGTAAAGCAATAGAATAACTTATTTATCATTTTTAGCAGTCTCATTAACCTGTGAAAAAATTCCCAGACATTGTAAAACAACGTATACTTATGACAAAAAAAATTAAAAATCTAACACCTCTCAAAAGGAGCTGGTTAAGCGATCTTCTAAATTAAACCCATTCAAACTCAGGAGTAGAGACCTCCCTTATACCAGACATGCCAACTGCAACCTTGTCTGGATCCCATCCGCTGGTGCCACAGATGAAGAAACGGATGAGGATTCAGTATGAAAGATAAATTTTTTTATAATAATTAAACAAGAGTATTTCAGTTAATATATTTTCTTCTTAAATATAATACTGTTGCTTGATGAATAAATTATGCTTGCTCCTGCTAAAACCGTACACCCCGATCCTTAACCCAGGGCTCGGGCCCTTGATATATAGAAGCTCTAATTGTTTATTAATTAACCAGCTAATTAGAACTGACTGTTACTTGAGGTGGTTTGCCCCTGGCGTCAAGGATGTGCAGTAATTGAACATGCCCTAGATCTTAAGGGATTTCATGCACTATGTACTGTTGGTAGTTAGTGAAATTCATTTTTCTTACATTATTAATTGCCCACATACTCTTTACCAAGAGAAGTATTTTAAAGAAAGAAATTTGCGTATCGGCTTCAACTAGTTTACTGAGAACTATTTATAAAAATTATTATTATAATTTCAAGTAGTTTACTAAGATTATTTATTTTACAGTTATTCTGTAAGACACGTGCTCTAAGAACATTCCATAGCCCATTCAGGCAAGGTTTCACCCTCGGAATGAAAAATATTGAACTAAAAATTTGCATGAACCTATATAATAGCATTCTAAAGGTTCGCTATGAAATCTCATTAGATTTAGTGTCGGCGTCTCAAGTTATTAAAGGTCAAAGTACAAAAAAAGTTATAAAAACAGTTATTTTTTATTTTAATATCTCGTCGTAATATCTTGGCCGTTAAGCATTATAACAAAAGTTGTATACAATGAATTTTCTACAAGTTTTGTCATATTTATTATTTTTTTTTTCACGATCAACCGTTCTCTAGATATAATGCAGAGATTGGGCATCCGCGTGCAGTGTAATCATATTAGCCCTGGAGCGAGAGTCGAGATAGGGCACTCATTTTATGAAAAGTTTTGAATGTGAATTACGAAAATGTAGGTCATTCTAAGCATAATAAGTCTTGTCAGCCATTCCAAATTCGCTTCCTTCAAAAATGGCGTAGAATCTTTATGCATGAATAAAACCTACCTTTTATTACTAAATAAGTTTTTCGTCATAAAAATTGTTTTTTTTTTTCGAGAACTAGAAAACAAAAAGAGCTCTATTACCACTCAAATTAGAGCTAGTTAAGTGCTCCATAAATTAGTTTATAATGGTTATCATCGTAGAATGAGTGGTTTCCATGATATTTGCCAATATACATTGAAAAAATAGTGATTTCTCGTTTTTTTTGGAAAAAAAAACAACGTTATTTAAAAAAAAAAATACTCTATTTCGGGAACTAGTTAGCATAAAGAGCTTTTATATGGCTCAAATTTTAGAATAATTTATCTCCTTTAATGTAGGCATTCATAATGTTGTTCGCCTGGTTGTTGGTCTTCAAGATGTTTAGCACGGAATGAAAAATGAGCCAAAATTTTAAGTTTTTTTATCAAATAAAAGGTCACCATTTTTTATGATAGCAGCTTTGGAATGGAAGACAAGGCTTATTTTACTGATAATGTCCTATATTTTTTATTTCTACTGTAAAACCTCTACAAAGAAGTTATAAATTAGTTAGGCTACTAAAATTGTAACAGTAAAATTTTTTTTTTTAGTTTTATTTAGTTAATAGTGCAATAGTTTTAATGTTATATCCATTTTGGAAGATTTAGGCAGCTTAGCCTTCATGTATTTCAAGAACTTTATTTAATTTATGTTTGAGATTGCCTTAAGAATGGCATGATGGTCTAAACGTTGGCATATTGGGGAAAATAAAACGTGGAGACAATTTGAACCATTGACTATATTTTATTTAAATATCTGTATCGAACAACTAAATTATATGTATACTAAAATTGTTTATTTGAAATGTTTTGAACTTTTCAACCACTTGGATCATTTTCTCCTTATATTAAAATTGTATAGTTTGGTTCAATTTATGGATTATTTAAAATATATTTATTCAAACGTGCCTTGAAACGTAAAACCTCAAATTTTGAAGGGAGGGGGTTAACATTTTTTTTTATCGGCCATTTCAAAGGTTAATTATTGACCTGTACCATGAATTTAGTTAAATAATTATTTAGTTTTCCTTTAGATTCTTGAATGATGTTCAATTCCCGGTTTTAAAATTTCAATTTAATTCCATTAATTATTCTCTTATTTTTCCTCTTCTTGTAGGATCTATACCAGTGTTTGAGCCATTTTGAGTTCTAAATTAAAGTATACTTTTTTTCTTTTAGTAGTGTAGGCAACCCATCTTCGTGCTAAATATTCCTTATTATTATTATCTATATTCTATGTTTACCAGTGAATATAGATGAAGATAGAAAACTCATGAGTTTATTGCTATTTACATTTTATTATTTATCAATGAAAATATAGACCTCTGCTCTGATTATAGTCGTAATATATTTAGAATTCGGTTATACACTTCAATAAATAAAATTAGCCTGCCCTCACAAATAAACTCAATCTCCAAATTTATTATTCGTTTCAATCATTTTGTGAATCAATATGTGGAACGTCCTTATTTGGTCACAGGCAATATTCATGGTTTTTTAAACATTTTAGCTTTTGTCAAAAAAGTCTAGTAGAATTTGTAAGATATTTTCTGGAAATATAAATGGGTTATTTCGAAAATTAAATTTAATGGAGGGTGACACATTAAGATATATGTATTTGGGTATATGATTAGAAAACATTAAATTAAAAATAATACAGCATATTCTTCAGTAATCACAAATTAAAACTATATATAAAACCACAGCTTGAATTTATACTTATTGGACCTACCTAGATCCAATAACCTAATAAGATAGGACCCTTATTATAACATCATAATTATGAACTTACTGCTCCATTTCAATTTAAAATAACTTTATAGTCTAAGGTTGATGTGGCGATTTTAAAAATGTAATTCCTCAAAAGTAGTTTTTTTTGGGGGGGAGGGGGAGGGTTGGGAGGAGATTAAAAAAAAATGTTGGAATTCGAAATATTATGTTAACTAGAAAAGCTGTCATATATTCTTGATTTTTTGTATTTGTAATGCAAGAAATGTTAATAAGAAAATAAATTCGTATAAACAAATACCAAAGAGAGAGGAGTTTCATGAATGCAAATGAAAAGATAAAAAAGTAGAACGCTCCAAAGCCTTATTTTTCTCTCTCTCTCTCTCTCTCTCTCTCTGTCTTGTGACTGGAGTCTGAAATTAAAGTTTTTTCTTTAAATTATAGCTCGATTTTTTTTTTAGCTTTATTTCTTTATTTGCACCTGTCAAAAATGCGGAGAGCCATTGAATTTGCTGTATATAAATTGGTTATTGTAGTGTATTATAAAGAATTCCATGATTTCCAGCGACATATCTTCCTGTCTCCATTGATAGCTAGGTGAGGAGATCCGTCAACCAGCTCCTTTCAGCCTTCAAAGGGTATTAGCGGGCATATGAGTTGTGCCATTGTGAGAGTGGCCTTGCTTTGAATGAGTGAGTTAGTATTTGAAATTGTTTAGTAGTGTGTTCATGTGAGTTTGTTAGCTCTTGGCTTATGAAAGTCTGAAAAGTAATATCGCTAACGTAACGTGGAGCTTTGGATTTAGTCCTAAAAGTCATTTTCACTCTCCCGTAAAGCGAAGATCCAAATGGACTTAAGTAATTAACTGTTAGTGTTCAATTGCTGTCTCGGTATCAATTTTTATTGTCTTGAGTATATTAGTCTGAGTCTTAGATTTAGCGGTTTCCTCTTGTTCTTGCTTTGTGAGCCCCTACTACAACAGCAAGGGCTACAAATCACAAGCGTTTAGATGAAGAACTTTGATTGGCTTGTGTATGCTTGCATGTCTTGCGGCAAGCGCTAGTGTTCCACACATTCGTGTATTTATATATTTTTAACTATATTTAATTTATCTTTTTTAATAAAAATAGTTTTTTTTTATTTTATTTTTTTATTTACAGGGTAAAATCACAGAACATTACTAACAGACAATTATCTTTATATTTATTCTTTTGAGTGTTTACTAATTAGTTTTGGTGTTTTGTTATGAAAATTAAAATACTAGGAAATAATAGGCTGGTATAACATATGTACTTGTGTCTGTTTGTAGAAATATTATCTAAATGAGCTTACAAATGGTCACCAGGTATTTTTGGTGTACTATAACTGTGAAGATGGTGTTTAGATTCCTCGTCTCTTGTTTTGATTATAAATAAACGTTTTAAATTTTTAAAAATGTATTTATTTATATCTCTATATATATTTATAGTGTGTATCTAACCACTTTGAACGTAATTGCAAGTAAAAACATATATTGAAATTAGTTGAAACGAAAGTCTATATTAAAATTTTAGTTATTTACAAAATTATAATAATATCATTATTGATGTTTAAATTAAATTAAAATTAAACTAACGACGATTCTGTTGGCAGAAAATCATCTGCATCTAGATTTCTCCTTCATCCGATTTTTTTGCCTATGAGTTTCCTCCATATCTTCTGGATTCGACGCATTATAACTTCTATTTTACATCCGTTAAAAAAATAATACTATAAATTAAATTTGTAACATATAATATTACGTAGATATTTGAAAAAATAATGCAAAATACTTCAAAATATTTGTAATATTTCTGGCAGAAATATTTTCTCAATTGAGAAGGAAGGACCTGCAGAGGAAAAAGAAGGTTAGAATTAAAAAAGAATACATAAGGTAGTTGAATACTATATTAGAGTGATTTGGAATAACAGAAAATGAAGAAAATTATTGAAAACAAAAACAGAAAAAACGGCAGAGTCCTGTTCCGAAGCATTTAATTCTGTAGCATATGGACTACTTCTTCAATTTCTAATCACACTGGGGTATCCGAAACAGTTATATTCAATCATTCAATCATTTTTAAGTGATTTATTTATAAACCGCTATTTGACAGTGAAGATTTCCGAAGAACTCTCTGGTCCTACATCTCTCATGGGGTCCCACAAGGCACGGTACTATCAGCTGTATTGTTTTCCATTTATATTAGTAAAATTGTTTGAACCAAGTACCAGAATGCCACAGTGTAAGTTTTTGCAGATGACATTGCCGTCACAAGCAGCTTAAATGTCAGCTAGGCTGTAAAGTAATCGGTAAGTGCTTGTTAAAAAATAGCAGAAGAATTGAAACGTTTGAAATTAGATATGAATCCTAATAAAACGACATAACATTTTCGTTCCAGAAAGGAAAGAAGCAATTCCCATCACAGTTTAAAATAAATAATTGTATAAACTAATGATCTAACAGTATTATTTATCTTGGAATCACGTTCAACAGGAATTTAAGGTTTTCGTCTCACTTTTGGAAAAAAATTGGACGAATTAAAACATATCGGCTCAATCATTTATTCTCTGCCTCAAGCATATCATCTCGCTTTAATATATAAAAATATTTTACGTCCCACACTATTGTATGGCGTACATTATTTTCACACGTTGTTAAGTCGACAGAAAAACTTTTAAAATAGGGTATTACGAAGAATAGTAAAGGAAACTTTACTATAAAGAGTGAGAACATCGAGACTCCATGAGAAATTGAAAACGCCATGAGTTACGGAGTTTCTAACCGAGAGAAATGTAAATTTTTACGAATCTTTAATAAAAATAACGAACCCCATATTCAGTGAGCTCATACCTTCTGGAGTGCCCCAGCGTTAGCAACAATTATTTTGAACCTTAAAATTTAGTTTTAATTTTAGATGATAAGATCGACCCAAAATGAAAGGTGAGGCCCATCACCTAAGCAATAATTAGTAGCTATGAAACATTGATAAAAATTGAAGGTTTATAATATAACTCCTAAAAATGCATATCTGTAGAAAAAGGAGAATCTCCAGCCAATGCAGTATTCAGAAGCATAAAATGGGGCGATAAAAAAAAAAAAATTATATATATATATAGTCGAACGAAAGTTCGACGTCCACCATCCTTATTTCTCTGGAGCACAAGCGTGTTGACACACATTTATTGGTTTGTTTGTTAGCGTAAGTTTCTAGTTGTTTGAGATTTTGGCAAATGGCAAGCGTGTAAACCTAGTTTTATTTAGAATAGCATCTCAGTGATTCGGTTTCAGTCACGTTGACATAAGAAATTAATGAAAAGACCTGGAAATTAATGGAATGGAAGAAGTCCATTTTATTCTAAGATCATTTTATTCTTGTAAACATTTTGTCTTTTTTGAAGAAAATATATAAAAGCAGAATCATATTTCTCAAAAAAAAATAATAGACGAGTTGCCCTAAAAACTGACATTGTCGAGATGGTCATCAAGAATGGTTGCATGTCCCGTTGCTGTTAGTCTGGGGGCTATCCTCTCCAGGCTGATTTACTGTCTGAGTTTTTCTGATGCACCGATGAATGCCATCGCAAAAACGTTTTAGTTTCTTTGTGTTGGTCATAAGTCTTAATTTAGGAACATTTACTTCAGCTATTTCGTGAGTAGAGTCCTAAGTGGTATATCAAAGAACTTATCTTTACATAGTATTGTTGGATATTTTGAAGTATGTTTTAAAGTATTTTTGCTGTGAGGTATCTGAAATATGTTTCTGTATAAATCTACATGAGGTTTTTGCTTATTTCTTAAAAGATCTTTTTTAAGATACAAAAATGTTCTAAATTAATAATGATTTGATTTGTTTTTATATCTCATGATTAATAAACACCGCTCAGACGAATAAGTAAATTAGCTTTTAGGTCGTTCATACACCGCATGATAATTTTAGTTAGTCCGTGTAGAATAATGTAATAAAATTGTAATTCATAATATTACCTACCACAATAAACATTATCTACAACGACCAATATTCCATTTCTTTTAGTAATTCGCTTTAAATTAAGTTAAATGCTGAAATCCCAGCAGAAGTAAGGTGTAAGCAGTTGAAATCTCAGAAATATATTTAAAGGGTTAATGCATTTA